>CM071924.1:34346017-34786128 GCA_016081115.2 Rehmannia glutinosa | reverse complement strand
TCTTGACACCTTCTCTTATATCTCCAATGACAAGTTCTCGTGGATGGTCTCTCGGCCATCTTACATCAAAGTGGGAGTGAAAGTGAATGGATTCACTTGATTTACCGTATGGGTTCGTGGGCGACTCTCTGCGTAATTACTTAGCCGCAAATTTTCCACTTGTTTTTGAGATTCACTATCTCATCTTCTTCTCAATTGATAATTCCGGCTTGACAAAGATAGGGACTCTTCTCAGTATGGTTGAATGATTCAAATTTTTTATCACCGACTCTTCAATGTCTTCTCCATTTACATTTTGCTCATTGAATACTACATGAATGGATTCTTTCGTAACCATAGTTCTTTTGTTGAGTATTCTCGTAGGCTTTGCTTTGGTGAGTATCCTAAGAAGATACCTTCCATCGCCTTTAGCATCAAAAGCCTTTAGGTTGTCTTTGCCATTGTTGTGAATGAAGCATTTACATCCAAATATTCCAAATATGAAACATTTGGTTTTCTTCCACCCGATTTCATAGGGAGTCTTTGTAAATTTGTGTGTTTATCATACATCTGTGTTTTGGGTGTAGCAAGTTGTGTTGATTGCTTGACCAAAATCTTTTAGTAACCCCGCTTGACTAACATGGTCCTTCTCGCTTCTTTGAGAGTTCTGTTCTTCTTTCTGCAACTCCATTCTCACGTGGAGTCCTTGGCTCTTGATAGTTCATGACCAATACCATTCTCAATACAATACTAAGTTATTATTCCAATGACAAACTCGATTCTCTATCCGATCTTATTTTGATAATGGTTTTACTCTCTCATTTTGAATCCTTTTCATCACCGTGGTAGTAGTTTTTGTAGAGTTTCTTTCTTCTTACACATGAATATTGTCCATGTATATCTTGAGTAGTCATCTACTACCACCAAGGTGTATTTCTTTCCACTTATGTTGGCTGGTTCCCTTTGGTCCAAATAGATCCATATGAAGCAGATGCAATATTCTTGTTGAGGATGGGCATGTCTTTTCTTTGAATGACAACTTGATTTGTTTTCCTTCCGACATGCATCACATATTCTCTCCTTCTTGTATCTTTGAGTCCGGAAGTCCTTCTACAAGATGACTTCTTGCCGACTTGTTAATTGTTTTGAAATTCGGGTGACTCGACTTTTTTGTGCCATAGCCAACTTGATTCACCTGTATTCTTTGCTAGTAGACATGTCTGGGGGGTGTTGCAAGTTGACCAATCCACTACATACATATTTTTCTGTCTACATCCTTGCGGTACCACTTCATTTGATTCAATATCTTTGATTTGGCACATACCCATGTTGAATCCAACATTGTAGCCCTTGTCACAGAGCCGATCGATACTAAGTTGAAGTTGAGTCCTTCAACATATGCAACATCGTGATTTCTAATCCATTCTCTTGATGGATCCAATGCCTTTATTTCACCAGGAGCTTCATTTCCTCCAAATATGACTTTTGCTCCTTTGACTTCCTTGAATTTTGACAGATTTCTCTTATTTCTGTCATATGTCCGGGAAATGTACCACTATCCATGTACCAGGTTCCTTGGCACTCACTTTCTTGAACCCGCAATCAAGGAAATTTAAGTTTTAGGTACCCATACTTGTCAGGTCCCGAGGGGTTAGAATTGTAAGATGATCCAACCAACCTATAGCCAAATGATTTGACTCTAAGAGGTTGCCATCTATCGATTGCCATAATCATAATTAATCCTGGCAAATTGCTTTGGGATTCTAGGTTCATACAAAATTGTCTCTTTTGTCCGTATGCCCCGCATATGTGTTTTAGCAATTGCCTTCCTTGGGTAATTGTGGTGTTTTTGAGTGTAGTGCCTAGGTGCATATGTGTCTTTGATGAAAGCTCTTATACCTTTGGAATGGCCTTTCGAGTTCTGTGCCTTTGCCATCCGGGCTTATATTCCATAAACTGTCTTGATAGTTCACATTATTCCAATCAGCTTGGCTTGGATATTTTCTACCATTCCCATCATATGTATTTCTTTTATGGGTTTTCTCGGGATGTTTGGTAGCTCGCTTCTTCTTTACTGAGTATTTTTCATTTTGGAGTTTTCTTTGGGGACTCGTTTGAATCTCTTCTCACTGTCCTTTTAGCACTCTCAATCGGCCGTTTTCCTTTTCCTTTGTAACCAAGGCCAGTTTGCTTAGTATTATGCTTTGGAGTGAATGTGTGTGCAACATTTAGAGTTTTGGATTTTTGGACTCTTCATGACATGAAGATCCTTTTTCCAAAATTACTCTTGAGGTTTGACATAGCAGAGGAATTAAATCCTAAGCTTTGTCTTGTCTCCACATTCTCTTTGACTCATAATAAGATCATCCAATGATTTAGATGCCTTAGTGAATGAGGCAATAACATTCTTGAGGTCATTCTCCCTCTTTTCTATAGCGACAATTTCGCTACTAATTTAGCATTTTCACCTTTTAAACTTTCATTTTCAATGACTATTTGACTTAGAGTACTCGGCTCCTTAGTCGGACTTTGAGTTTTGACTTTTGAGTAGGTTGTTTTCCTCATTCAATAGTATGTGTGAGGATTTAATGTGTTCAAAATCTTTCATCATTTTGCCTAATGAGTGGAAAGATCGGTAGGTGATGAAGTGTGTGTGTCACAAATACATCACTAGTGTACGAGTTTGTTGAGTTAGATTGTACCTCATCTTCTTGATCTTGTTCTTTGGCCATCAAGCGATCAGGGCTTCTTCTTGAGTCATTTGAGTAGTCGGCCATCGCTCTCTCGAATCGGTGTCTCTCTTGACTTGCTGTCTCGTGATCTCTGCAGCCCATCATTGCCTTTTTCTTTTCCCGTCTTCTTTCTTCTCTCTCAAGACCTTTCTTTGTTCTTCATCCCCTGTACTTGTTGACTACAGGATATGAGCAATCAATGGCATAGTGACTGGTTGTCTCTGATTCCAACATAGATATTCAGCCTTTTGATCGAGCTCTTTCCATTCTTGAGTTGTCGGCCCCTTTGATACTCAACTTTTTGATGATCTGTTCTCTTGGTTGGCCTCGTCTTCCTTGATTTGGAGGGGAGCCGAGTGTCTTTCGGAAGATTCACCCTTTCCTTTCTTGTAGTTCTTATTAAAGAACTTGTTGAATCTTTTAACCATCGTATTATTTCTTCCGGGTCAATGACTTCTTTGACCTCGGCTCTCTTCCCATCTTTAACAATTAGAGCATTGTTTTGGGTACAATTGTCTCTTCCTCGGGTCTTTTTCTTCTCGGCTCAAACTCGTAGGCTTTGAGGTCCGAGAATATTTCATGGTTGGATGTCTTTGATAGGTCCATGGAATGTCTCGATGCCATGACCTTCATTTCCCATTCATTTGGAAGACTTTTTAGGATTTTCATACACATTTCCTTCGTGTATATTCCTTTCCAAGTGCGAGACGGCTCATTTGTGATTTCGTGAATCGAGCATCCAGCTTGATCCAGGTTCTCCTCGAGATCATTTTGAAGTTTTCAAATTTTTGTCTGACCACCGATAATTTGTTTTCTTTGATTTGCTCGAGCCTTCACAAATCAATGTCAACTTGTCCTGCATTTCCTTAGTTGTTTTGCAAGATTTGACTTTATTGAACATGGATTTGTCCAAGGTTTTGTAAAGGATGTCCTTGGCTACATTGTCCGGATTGTATCTTTTTTGTCATCATTTGTCCACTCGTTCTTGGTTTTTCAACTATGGTGGTCAGGGGAGACATCTTCTTCTCATTCAGCTGCAACTCTTAAATGACAATTTGTGTTCACCTTTAATATTTGCAGAGGCCCATCTTCTATCACTATCCACATCTCATCATGTAATCTTCGATAGATGAGCGCATACGAATTTTCCAATCATCAAATTCTTCAATAGTGAACATAGGGATGCGTGTCAAATTTGCTTCCATGATAATGACTTTTAAGGATAAAAAGAGTTTTGAAAATTTAAGTACTAAAGCGGACTTTGAAAAGGTTGGAGATCTAGTTCAAGAACAGTGCGGAGGGTTCAGTGAACCAACCGCTCCGATACCACTTGTAGGTCCCAAGGGGTGTAAGTGTAAGTTTTAGAAGGGGTTGAATAAACCTTACCAAATTTTCGATTTAGTCCTTTTAAATCTCTGAGAGTTGATTCTACACAGTTGTGTCCTTGATGGACAGTCGAATTAGTCACTCAGTAAGAGTTAATCTCTCAACAGACTCGGTGAGTCATTGATGGAGTAACTCATTTGTTGGCTATAATTTAACTCAACTGTGGTTTTATTTTCAGCGGAAGACTTAACACCCTTATGTTTGATTAAGCAAGATTTTAGAGCTTGATTTAGTACTTATAATTTTATCAAATGGATAGCAAATTTATCGTGCAGATATATGCGGTTAAAAGTGCGCAGAATTTAAATCTTTGAAATGTAAATGACACAGTGAAGTTTTTATAGAGGTTCGAAGATGGGGTAATTCTTCTACTTCTCTCTTCTCCAACTCCTGGAGGAATCCACTAAGTAATGATCAGTTTACAAAGTGGTATCAGTCCAGATACAAGTCTTGATCACAACTGGCCGACTTGATCCTTAGGGACTCCGTCCAGAGATGCCTTGATCACTCGTTGGCTTCTCATACGACGACTCGGCTTCTTCACAGCAGGCGGTGCGCTTGTTACTACAAACTCACTTGCTCAAGCTCTTTGGATTTGATCACGAAGCCCTCCAAAAGCTTAAGACTTGGTTCAACTTTGAACCTTTCTACAATCCTTCCGGAATGTAGACCCCTTGTTTTCGATTTTCCTCTTCAAATCGATTGAAGTTCTCTTTCCTTCACAGTGAGTGTTGGATTGATGTACTTCGTAATGTAGGCTTGAGGATTGAGAATGTTTGATTTTTCTAATATGCTTGTTTATCTCATATGTGTGTCATCTATATATTTCTCAAACAAACTCCTCGGCCTTTTATAGTGAACTTTCAAAAATTTGCCCGTTGAAGAGATAAGCTTATTTTTGAAAGTCACTTTGCGATCGTTGGCTTGTTTTGTTGCGAGTTCTTGGAATTGCCATTTCCTCGTATGAATTGTTCTTTTATCTTTTCGAGTTCGACACGGTGTAGTGCTTCCCATTGGTTCATTCCTTTTGCACGCTTGAGGATCGAGCACTCCAAGAAAGGTGGTATGGAGATATTACTTGTTTAAGTAAATCTCTTGATTTCTCGTGGCAACGGTTCTTTTCTGATTATCTCGACTTGTTGCATTTCCTTGCTTTCCCCAGGTGACTTAGAGTCGCCTTCCAATCATTGGATGACTCTTCCGTCACTTCATCTTGAGACTTGGCTTTTCTTGAGTTGACTTGATCGATGCTCCACTCTCACCGCATCTCATTTTGCCTTTCCAAAGAGAGTTCTGTCTACTCTTCTTTGCCACCACATTCAATTTGTTTCACAAAGGCAAGGTCTTCCTTCCGGTCTTCATTTGTCTTCTTGCATGTTAGGCGTGGGCGATTTAACTCGGCTTGGCCAGCTCTAATTGTTACAAAACATTTTACAACAAGAATTGGGGTGCCAACTTTCTATTCTAAGTTTTACATGGCATTCATCAAAATCTAAATAATAAAATTCCTAACAATTTCCCCCTTTTTGATGATGCCAAAACTTAAATCATTCAAAGATGCAAACAAAGAATGATACATACAGATAGTGTATTGACATAGAATGTATGCGCTGAGAATCAATTCCTTTTATTGATCATATCATTCTTGTTCCTCAACACAATCAGTTTACAAGGTGTATCGAGCATATAATTGTCTTCACAAAAATTAAAGAATTTATACCTTTATTGGAAGACTTACATTGTATGTATTTACATAATAAAATACACGAAGGGTTGGACAAAGAACACTTCATCTCCTTCATTGTCTCCTTCTTTCATCTTGTTCAAAGCATGTTCTTCTCTTCTTCTCTTTTTTCTCGTCACCCTTCTTTTTCTTCTCATATGCTTTCTCGGCGCCTTCATCTTTTCTTATTCTTTCCTCGTCTCTCCCGCCATAGCTGAGTTTGTCTCTTGTTTTCTTCTTCTATCCTTTTTGCATACTCGGCGTTAGTTTTAGCCACTTTCAAATTTGCCACTTGGTCAAGCCCCAAAAAAGAGATCCCTCCTTTCTTCCCCTGGATCTACGATTCAATATTCTTGGGCGAGGCCTAGGTCCAAGCTTCTTCCTCCACTACTACTTCTTCATCTACCCTCGAGCGATATCTTGATCGGGGTTTTCTTCTTTCAAATTGAGTGACCCGGAGTGGCCAGCAGAGCGATCCGGTTGTCGCCGCTGTCGGCTTCTTCACATAATGTGAGACCTTTTTCCCAAAGACAGTCCCAAGCTTGAGCCATAGACATATTTGCAAAGTATCCCTCGGACTCGAGCGTTTTAAATTCATCGACCGATCGTGGCTCGTCCCGACATCCGAGATGGCATAGGTGTCCCCGCTTCTTCGGAATGCCTCCGTGTTCTTTCAAGATGTTCATCACCCTGGCATCCATTCTTCCTTCCACTTCCTTCATCCCTCGCTTCAATTGATTTTCTCTTTTCACCATAGATACAGCAGAGTGTTGGAGTGGCGAGTCACTGGGAGTTTACCGCTTATAATGTCATTTGTGTGAGGACCTTGTTGGGGGTTTGTGCAATCATCAATGTCACATCCGTTGATCCTTCCCCTCAACAAGCTTTCCTTTCTTCTCGTTTCAAGACTTCCTCACCTGATTTTCCTTCTCACCGCTCCTTTCTTTTCGGCTTCTTGATTTTCTTTGCTTTAAGGTATTCCTCTTCCCCCTTTTGGCATCATCAAAGGATAGAGGAACCCAGGGAACATCTTTGGCAAGCATGAAGTCGAAGTCTTCGATGGTTGAGTTCGCTTCAAGTCCGCTGCGTTGTATGCAGACGGAATTGGTCGAGTAGCGTTGGATTCTCTTGAAATCGCTTCATCTCAGCCATGAGAAGGCTGAATTTTCTTGTCATGTGTTCTTCCAAACGTCGTAGATCATTTGTATGTTGCTCACGCAGCTAGCCTTGATCTCGGCAGTGTGAGCTTCATGCATATGCTCAATGTGTTCTCTCGCCTTCGTCTTTGCATCGTATTTTCACTCTCCACACCAGCAGACTTGTTGAACAATTGTCCAAGTATCTCACCTGTTCCACACGCATTGTTTTTTCTTGTTGCCACCATTCCCTTATCCGAATTGTTATGCCTCTTAAATCACCGTAAGTGGTGGCATCTCTGTTGTCGATCGCATGTCCAAAGAGGCCTCGATGCCTCTCCATCCTTTCAACCTCAAAGAAAGAGTGCCTTGAACACTTCTCGAACTTTGGTGATTCTTTCATTGCGGTGATGGCCATACATCATCGAAGTCATAATCACCTGAACGATGGTGTCCGATGGAAGAACATGAGCTGGTTTGTAATAGCGTGCTTGTTCGTTTTCGATTCTTCGTGGAGTTCTCGTATCTCCGGTGAAAAAGGGAAAGATTCTACAAAAGATTCATCACCGCCAAGGATGCATTCGATGATGAGCGGTGCGCGTGAAGTTCTTTTGGGAATCGATCTGCTGCGCACTTGAGGAGCCCGAGCAATGGTCTCTTGTTCAATTTGGGTTCTGTTGTGAAGTAGACCCGGCTGGCCGAGCCTCACTATCTTCTTAAACCGTTGGTCTCACCGATTTCTCCATTTTAGTAGATGGTCATCGGCCTTATCGAGCGTCATCGGACGATGATGAGATTTCCATTGGTGGCTCATCATCAAAATTAAAGGTTTGACGAGTAGTCTTGGGATCGACTTGCTCGTGCTTGGAACATCCGCATTGAGTCTTTTGGATTTGTCATGGGGGATGACTGACTTCTTCTTCGCCTTCCGATCCCGGAAAAGTGACATCGGGGTTGTCCTGGGAATCATGAAGTGCGCTGATCTCCTTCTCGATGGGTCGATGATACCAGGAGGGATGTTCTCTACTTCGGCCTACTTTACCCGGAAGTCTCAATCTCCCGTGGGCCTTCATTTCCTCCGGCAGTCTCTCTGCCGCGAGGTCTTGGTCCTCCCTTTCGACAAATGTCACTGTCTTAGGGTCTTCTACGAGTGGCATCCATTGGAGTCTCAACCCCATGGATTGCACTTTCATCGCCCCAGTGTTAACTCAGGATGTTCCTTCTCGTGCTTCGATCGCATCGCAGCGTCATTAGCCTTCCGGAGCGGTTGGCACCTCACCAGGTGAGCAGTTTCAATCGTCTCGAGCTTCGTTGATGGCAACTTGTCGTTATTCTTGTGTTTGAATTTTCTCTACTTCACCTCCTACATTCTTTGTGGAGTCATCTGCAAAGATCCTCCGACCTTGCCGCAGCCTGTGGAGGGAGTTTCCCCACCGGGCGCACTAGCCGAGTGACTTGGAATGGGGTCACTCATCTCCAAGCTCCCGGCTTTTTCGATTGATTGCTCACCGTTGGGGCGGTGGTAGCACACCTTCAATAGGGGTTGGCTCGACGGGGTCCCCACTATCCCGCTTTCATCGCCATCTCCTTATGCCTTCTCGAGTGAGCAGGAAGTGGTAGCGGAACAACAACGGTGGCTATTTGTCAACCACTCCCATTGGATCGATTTCCGTGTGTTCGAGGACTCTCCTGGTCCTCCATTAATCTTTGATCGTGAAGGATTCTTGATTCGTGCAATGCTTGCTTTGCATTTGCAACTCTTCGTGGCGGCGCAGCATTCTCGGTTCCTCGTCACCGCCGAGAGAAGACATCAAGGAGAGGATGTGTGTGTTGTGGGTAGTGCGGGAGATTGGGCGGATGCTTGCCTTCTCGCGTGCTTCGGCTTCTTCAGCTTGCTTTTTCTCTCTCATTGTCCTTGTAGATCCGCAAGATGTCCGCATGCAGCTTGTCTTCATCCAGTAGGAGCACAAGAGTTAATCCAAGGAAATTTAGCAGTTCCTCTTCTTCTTCTATGAACTCGGGCCGTTGGAACTGTTCCCCTCGACTTACTCAACTTCCATTTCCTCCACTCACGCAGACGATTTTGGATGTCCTGGGTAAGGTGGAGATAGGATCATTACATCACTATCCGCTCCGGTAGGTTCTTCTTTGTGCTTGGTGTGTGAGCTACAACCGTGTCTTCGGGTTGCCTCTGTTGATCGCCTTCGGCAGACTTGGTCATTTCATCAACTACATCCGGAGACTCTACTTCTCCAAATAGTCTCCGGTATTTGTGCTAGCCTGAGTAATCGACTCACTGGTTTCTCTGTTTGACCGCTTGACAAGTCTTCTTCGTCTCCTAGTTTGTACGAGGGATTTACGGTTCGAGACGGTGTCCTCTCGAGTCTTGGGCGGCCGGGCAGTGGCCGGTGTTTGTTTCGAGGAGCCGCCATCTTGGCTTGTCGCTTCTCCTCCTTTTGACGATCGGAGAAGGTATTTGTGAGTCCTTCTCGATCGCCGTTGTGGGGCGGAGACACGAGCCTTTGGGCGGTGACTCTGGCTGCAGGGCGAGGAGCATGTTTGGTTTTCTTTTCTGCAGGGCAATGTGATCTTCTTCTTAGCAGTAGGCAAACTTTTTCTTTCTTGGCCGAGAGGAAAAAGTTGTATCTTCGGGGTCGGTGATTCCCCTCATCAGTGTCGCTCTCTTGGCGTAAGCTCGCCGAGCGCCGAGAGAGGTTAGCTCAACATCCTCTTGTTAACATGGAAAGCCTTCCCATGTCTAAGAGGGACTCCTTTCACCTCCAATAGCCGGCCAATCACAGGCCATATCCCGGGATCCTCCAAATGTGCCATCTTCTTTGAAGGACTTGTTCCCCACGTTCGGGCAGAGTCTGCGGTAGATAAACTCAGCCCGATTTATCTTCTTTTCTTCGATGATTGCGGCCATTACAATCAGCTTTGCCTTTGTGATTGGTCAAAGTCGCCAAATTTGATGTCGATACATTTGGCAACTATGTCCAACAATTTGTGATAATCCTCCTTCAGCCCAGTCTCTTGTTTCTTTGTGTATATTATTTTGTCAAAGCAAAGTCGGACTTGGCTATTTCTTTCCATGCGTCACCAGGTTCACATCAGCCTCTTTAATCTCGGATGCTCCTTCCGTAGTGAGCAATATTCAGCCAAATCTTGGCGTGATAGTCACCGCTTCCCATGAACAGATGACTTGATTCCTTCATCATGAATCTCAAAGATTCACGTAGAATTGTGCGACCTCCTCCACATAGGTCATCGGATATTCTAGCGTTAGAAACGGTTTTAGTCCGGACGTTTCCAACTTCTCAACGATTTTCTTCACTAGGATGTCATCGGACCCCGCTTCATTATTCCGTCGAAATCCACCGTCGAACCGGTGTGGATTTGCTTTCCTAACTTGGTAAAGTCATAAGTTGGTGCCATTTCTCAGGATTATATCAAGGAAAACTCAGAAATTGATTTGAAGGTTGATAGGGTTTCGAGAGTATTTTGCCTTTGCCTTTTTGAGAGAAAGAGATGAACAGCTTTTTTTTTGAAGTGTGAGAGAGAAACGGACGAAAATGGTTTAAATATGGTTTATGAAAGGACGTGCGGGCGGTTTTTGAATTGTGATCGAAATCAACGGCTTGGATTTCGTGACGCCTATTGAGCATTTCATGTCTCGTATTTAATGCGGCAAAGCATTTATATCCAATCATAAGCTTGGTGTGCGGCTTTATGTCCGCGTACACATCATCATTATCCGACGTATTCCTTAAAACATTCCCGCTTAGTCAAAACGATTGCGTTTTTGTCACTTTGCTCATAAGTCATTCAGCTTATCTCTTAGCCGATTTAACTCTACTTCTCACGAGTTCTCTTGGCGACTCGGCTATTAGCTGACTCGGTGTAGTCAGTTCTTTCCGTCTGGTGATTGATTTCATGAGTGATTTCTATTTTCAAACTCTTTTTCACCCCTTTTCTGTTCCATTTCTCTTCTTTGATTTGTCCGAGTGTCACCACTCAATTAGCCCCAACTCATGCTTGAGTTCTTCAAATCTTGACTCACATAATGGTTTTGTGAAGATGTCACTAGTTGTTTATCGGTTGAGATATATTCCAGGATGATGTCCTTCTTTTCAACATGATCTCTTGAAGTGATATCTCGACATCAATATGTTTTGTTCTTGAGTGCATCACGGGATTTTGAGTGATTGCAATTGCACTTGTGTTATCACACATGATTGGAATTTCTTTTTCTTCAACTTCATAATCTCTCTTTCTTTGTCTCATCCATAGGACTTGGGCACAAATTTGCCCGCAGACTATGTATTTCCCCGCCTCACTTTGTAGAGGTGGCTATTGAGTTTTGCTTCTTGCTAAACCAGGAAATTAGTCTGTTTCCTAGCATTTGACATGTGCCTGAAGTGCTCTTCTTGTCCACTCGCATCCAAAGATAGTCGAGAATCGAATAGCCAATTAGCTTGAATCCACCTTCCTTTGGATACCATAGGCCTACTTCTTGGCTTCCTTTCAAGTATCTCGAGATTCTCTTAGTCATTTGTCATATGGCTCTCTTTTGGAGCAGATTGAAATCTTGCACATACACCTACAAAGAAAAGTGATGTCCGGCCCGCTAGCCGTGAGATAGAGCAATGATCCAATAAGTGTTCTCGTATCTTGTTTGATCTACAGGTGCTTGCCATCCGTGCATCCATGTCCATTTTGACCGAGGTGTTCATTGGTATTTTTACGGAAGACTTCTCCTCCATACCAAACTTATTCATTAAGTCTCTCGGTGTATTTTGTTTGACTTATGAAGGTTCCATCCTTCATTGTTTCACTTGGAGTCCAAGGAATAATGTCAGCCTCTCCCATCATGCTCATTTCAAATTTACTTTGCATGAGGTTTGAGAATTTTTCACATGACTCTTTGTTAGTGGATCCAAAAATGATGTCATCCACATATATTTGAACAAGCAAAGATACTCTTCTTGTCTTGAATTCTCGAAAAGTGTTCTATCTACTTTTCCTTTAGTGAATCCATTTTCGTTAGGAATTGTGACAAGGTATCATACCATGCTCGGGTGCCTGTTTCAATCCATACAGGGCTTTCTTGAGTTTGTATACCTTGTCTCCAAGAGTCTTCTGCTCAAATCCGGAGGTTGTTCAACATATACCTCTTCTTCCAATAAACCATTTAGGAATGCACTTTTTACATCCATTTGATATACAATGAAATTCTTGTGAGTGCATAGGCAAGAAACATCCTTATAGCTTCCAATCTTGCTATAGGAGCAAATGTTTCATCAAAATCTATCCCTTCTTCTTGGCAATATCCTTTGGCTACCAATCTTGCTTTGTTTCTTACCACGAGCCTTCCTCGCGTTCATTTTATTTCGAATACCCATTTGGTGCCAATAACATTTTGATGCATGGGTCTTTGCACTAATTCCCACACTTTATTCCTTTCAAAACGATTGACTCTTCTTGCATAGCTTGAATCCAATGTGTGTCATCCAATGCTTGTGACACATCTTTTGGCTCTATTTGCGAGATGAAGCATGTGAACATTGCTTCTTGTTGAGTTCGATCTTGTCTTGACACCTTCTCTTATATCTCCAATGACAAGTTCGTGGATGGTCTCTCACCATCTTACATCGAGTTGGAGTGAGTTAGCTGGATTGATCGACTTTGTTTGTGTTCTTTCGTGGGTCACTCTCTCGTAATCACTTAGCTGCAAATTTTCCATTTGTTTTGAGATTGACTATCTCATCTTCTTCAATTGATAATTCACTTGACTTCAAAGATAGGACTCTTCGTATGGTTGAATGATTGACTTATCGGTGACTCTTCAATGTCTTCTCCATTTACATTTTGCTCATTGAATACTACATGAATGGATTCTTTCGTAACCATAGTTCTTTTGTTGAGTATTCTCAGAGGCTTTGCTTTGGTGAGTATCCTAAGAAGATACCTTCATCGCCTTTAGCATCAAAAGCCTTTAGGTTGTCTTTGCCATTGTTGTGAATGAAGCATTTACATCCAAATATCAAATATGAAACATTTGGTTTTCTTCATCCCGATTTCATAGGAGTCTTTGTCATTTGTCTGTTTATCATACATCTGTTTTGGGTGCAAGTTGTGTTGATTTGCTTGGCACCAAAATCTTTTTGGTAACCCTACTTGGCTAACATGGTCCTTGCTGCTTCTTTGAGAGTTCTGTTTCCTTCTTTTCGCAACTCCATTCTTTGTGGAGTCCTTTGTCTGCCGATAGTTCATGACCAATACCATTCTCAATACAATATCGAGTTATTATTCCATTGACAAACTCGTTCTCTATCCGATCTTATTTTGATAATGGTTTGACTCTTCTCATTTTGAATCCTTTTCATCATTTGTGGTAGTTTTTGTAGAGTTTCTTTCTTCTTACACATGAATATTGTCCATGTATATCTTGAGTAGTCATCTACTACCACCAAGGTGTATTTCTTTCCACTTATGGTTTGGTTCCTTTGGGCCAAATAGATCCATATGAAGCGAGATGCAATATTCTTGTTGAGGATGGGCATGTCTTTTCTTTGAATGACGACTTGATTTGTTTTCCTTCGACATGCATCACATATACTCTCCTTCTTGTATAATCGAGTCCGGAAGTCCTTCTACAAGATGACTTCTTGACTTGTTAATTGTTTTGAAATTCAGGTGACTCACTTTTTGTGCCATAGCCAACTTGATTCACCAGATTCTTTGCTAGTAGACATGTCTTTGGGTGTTGCATTTGACCAATCCACTACATACATATTTTTTTGTCTACATCCTTGCAGCACCACTTCATTTGATTCAATATCTTTGATTTGGCACATACACATGTTGAATCCAACATTGTAGCCCTTGTCACAGAGTCGATCGATACTCGAAGAAGTTGAAGTTGAGTCCTTCAACATATGCAACATCGTGATTTCTAATCCATTCCTCTTGATGGATCCAATGCCTCTTATTTCACCAGGAGCTTCATTTCCTCCAAATATGACTTTTGCTCCTTTGACTTCCTTGAATTTTTGATTTCTCTTATTTCTGTCATATGTGGGAATGACCACTATCCATGTACCAGGTTCCTTGGCATTGTTCCTTGAACCCGCAATCAAGAAAATTAAGTTTTAGGTACACATACTTGTGCGGGTCCTAAGAGGTTAGAATTGTAATATGATCCAACCAACCTATAGCCAAATGATTTGACTCTAAGAGGTTGCCATCTATCGTGCCATAATCATAATTGATCCTGGCAAATTGCTTGGGGATTCTAGGTTCATACAAATTGTCTCTTTTGTCTCAGTATGCCTGCATATGTGTTTTAGCAATTGCCTTCCTTCAGGTAATTGTGGTGTTTTTGAGTGTAGTGCCTAGGTGCATATGTTTGCTGAGTTCTAGGCCTTTGCCATCCTGGGCTTATATTCCATAAGTCTGTCGATATTCACATTTTTCCAATCAGCTTGGCTTGGATATTTTCTACCATTCCCATCATATGTATTTCTTTTATGGGTTTTCCGGGATGTTTGGTAGCTCGCTTCTTCTTTACAGAGTATTTTCTGTTTGGAGTTTCTTTGAGGACTCGGTGAATCTCTTCTGTTGCCCTTTCAAAGACTCTCAATGGTCGTTTTCCTTTTCCTTTGTAACCAAGGCGGTTTGCTTAGTATTGTGCTTTGGAGTGAATGTGTGTGCAACATTTAGAGTTTTGGATTTTTCGGACTCTTCATGACTTGAAGATCCTTTTTCCAAAATTACTCTTGAGGTTTGACATGGCACAGAGGAATTAAATCCTAAGCCTGTCTTGTCTCCACCTTCTCTTTGACTCATAATAAGATCATCCAATGATTTAGATGCCTTAGTGAATGAGGCAATAACATTCTTGAGGTCATTCTCCCTCTTTTCTATAGCAGCAATTTCGCTACTAATTTAGCATTTTCAGCCTTTAAACTTTCATTTTCAATGACTATTTGACTTAGAGTACTCGGCTCCTTAGTCGGCTTTGAGTTTTGACTTTTGAGTAGGTTGTTATCCTCATTCAATAGTGTGTGTGAGGATTTAATGTGTTCAAAATCTTTCATCATTTTGCCTAATGAGTCATAAAGATCGAGTAGGTGATGATGTGTGTGTGTCTGATCACTATCACTAGTGTCTCGAGTTTGTTGAGTTAGATTGTACCTCATCTTCTTGATCTTGTTCTTTGGCCATCAAGCGGATCGGGCTTCTTCTTCGAGTCATTTGAGTAGTCGCTTCTTTGCTCTCGAATCATTGTCTCTCTTGACTTGCTTTGTCAAAGATCTCTCGCAGCCATCATTGCCTTTTTCTTTTCCCCGTCTTCTTTCTCTCAAGACCTTTCTTTCTTCTTCATCCCCGTACTTGTTTACTACAGGATATGAGCGATAATGGCATAGTGACCTGGTTGTCTACGGTTCAACATAGATATTCAGCCTTTTGACGAACTTGTTGAATCTTTTAACCATGAGGGCTATTTCTTCCGGGTCAATGACTTCTTTGACCTCGGCTCTCTTCCCATCTTTAACAATTAGAGCAAATTTGTTTTGGGTACAAATTGTCTCTTCCTCGGTCTTTTCTTCTCACTCAAACTCGTAGGCTTTGAGGTCCGAGAATAGTTCATGGTTGGATGTCTTTGATAGGTCCATGGAATGTCTCGAGTGCCATGACCTTCATTTCCCATTCAATTTGGAAGACTTTTAGGATTTTCATACACATTTTCTTCTCGTGTATATTCCTTTCCAAGTGCATGCGACTCATTTGTGATTTCGTGAATCGAGCATCCAGTTGATCCAGGTTCTCTCCCGAGATCATTTTGAAGTTTTCAAATTTTTGTATGACCATCGATAATTTGTTTTCTTTGATTTGCTTCGAGCCTTCACAAATCAATGTCAACTTGTCCCATTTTTTAGCATTTGTTTTGCAAGATTTGACTTTATTGAACATGGCTTTGTCCAAGGTTTTGTAAAGGATGTCCTTGGCTACATTGTCAGATTGTATCTTTTTCTGTCATCATTTGTCCACTCGGTTCTTGGTTTTTCAACCATGATAGTCCGGGAGCAAAGATCTTCTTCTCCTTGTTTGCAACTCTTAAATGACTGTGTGTTCACCTTTAATATTTGCAGAGGCCCATCTTCTATCACTATCCACATCTCATCATGTAATCTTTGATAGATGAGCTGCATACGAATTTTCCAATCATCAAATTCTTCAATAGTGAACATAGGGATGCGTGTCAAATTTGCTTCCATGATAATGACTTTTAAGGATAAAAAGAGTTTTGAAAATTTAAGTACTAAAGCATACTTTGAAAAGGTTGGAGATCTAGTTCAAGAACCGGTGCGGAGGGTTCAATGAACCAACCGCTCCGATACCACTTGTAGGTCCCAAGGGGTGTAAGTGTAAGGTTTAGAAAGGGGGTTGAATAAACCTTACCAAATTTTCGATTTAGTCCTTTTAAATCTCTGAGTTGATTCTACAGCGATTTGTGTCCTTGATGGACAAATCGAATTAGTCACTCAAGTAGAGTTAATCTCTCAATGACTCAAACCGATTTGTTGATGGAGTAACTCATTTGTTGGCTATAATTTAACTATTTGTGGTTTTATTTTTCAGCGGAAGACTTAACACCCTTATGTTTGATTAAGCAAGATTTTAGAGCTTGATTTAGTACTTATAATTTTATCAAATGGATAGCAAATTTATCGTGAGATATATGCGATTAAAAGTGCAGGAATTTAAATCTTTGAAATGTAAATGACAGTGAAGTTTTTATAGAGGTTGAAGATGGGGTAATTCTTCTACTCCTCTCTTCTCCAACTCTGGAGGAATCCACTAAGTAATGATCGGTTTACAAAGTGGTAACAGTCCGGATACAAGTCTTGATCACAACGGCCGACTTGATCCTTAGGGACTCGATGAGACGCTTGATCATCACTCGGCTTCTCGCACGACTCGGCTTCTTCTTCACAGGCAGTTTTGCCTTGTTACTACACTCACTTGCTCAAGCTCTTTGGATTTGATCACGAAGCCCTCCAAAAGCTTAAGACTTGGTTCAACCTTGAACCTTTCTACAATCCTTCGGAATGTAGACCCCTTGTTTTCGATATTTTCCTCTTCAACCGATTGAAGTTCTCTTTCCTTCACGGTGAGTGTTGGATTGATGTACTTCGTAATGTAGGCTTGAGGATTGAGAATGTTTCAGTTTTTCTAATATGCTTGTTTATCTAATATGTGTGTCATCTATATATTTCTCAAACAAACTCCTCGGCCTTTTTATAGTGAACTTTCAAAAATTTGCCCGTTGAAGAGATAGGCTTATTTTTGAAAGTCACTTTGCGATCGTTGGCTTGTTTTGTTGCAGTTCTTGGAATTGCCATTTCCTCGTATGAATTGTTCTTTTATCTTTTGAGTTCGACATGGTGTAGTGCTTCCCATTGGTTCATTCCTTTTGCACGCTTCAGAACTGAGCACTCCAAGAAAGGTGGTATGGAGATATTACTTGTTTAAGTAAATCTCTTGATTTAAATGCAACGGTTCTTTTCTGATTATCTCGACTTGATTTGCATTTCCTTGCTTTCCCAGGTGACTTAGAGTCGACTTCCAATCATTGGATGACTCTTTTGTCACTTCATCTTGAGACTTGGCTTTTCTTGAGTTGACTTGGTGATGCTCCACTGTGCATCTCATTGCTTTTCGATAGAGTTCTGTCTACTCTTTTTGCCACATTCAATTTGTTTTTTTCTGTGAAGGTCTTCCTTCCGGTGTTCAATTTGTCTTCTTGCATGTTAGGCGTAGGCCGACTTAACTCGGCTTGGCGGCTCTAATTGTTACAAAACATTTTACAACAAGAATTGGGGTTCCAACTTTCTATTCTAAGTTTTACATGGCATTCATCAAAATCTAAACAATAAAATTCCTAACATAGTCTCAATAAGAAAAATGAACAATGGCTTTTTAATTTGGACTAAGTCCAATAAAACTTGAACTGTCCGTGGATTGCCAAGCCCACGGCAGTTCCAACTTAATGTACTCATAATTCTCGGTGGGTCTGGGAACCAGAGCCCACCGCGAACACGTTCGGCCACCTCGGAACCAAGACCTTCCGACTCCTTACAAAAATCAGTAACATTTAGAGACATGCTTCTGTCCTTAATGGAAGTGGAAAAATAAACTTTACCTTCCGTGCGTCTACGTTTATTATCAGATTTTACTAATTCCTTAATATTTCCCGTTTCACCAATGTTTGAAATATCAGTTAGAGGAGTAGATAAAATTAGTTCCTTACCAAATGTAACCGTCACATTCTTATGAACAACAGGATCTGTATTAACCGGTCCTTGTAATAGACCAGGTTCAGCCGTAGAGCAGTTATTATCCTGAATTTTAGGCCCATTATTATTGAATGGATTAACCGTTGAACAACCACCATCTTCTCCGCGTTGCAACCCAGTTTGACGCTATGGAATGGATGAACGTAGCCACTTACCCCCAACCTGTGATTGTTGCTTGCGAGATGGAGCCCAAAGCCAGGAGCCATACGCACGATCAACCGGAGCATCTGGGATATCGAACAATTTGGCACAAAATTTATCTGAATGTCCCAGAAAGCCACAGTAAAAACAGAACGTAGGGAGACGTTCGTACTTGAAATGAATCCAGACCCATTCTCCACCATTACTCTTCAACTTCATCCGTCTCTTAATAGGAGAACGAACATCAAAAGCAATCCGAATGTGCATATAATTCTCGCGGACACTGTAAAACTATATTGATCGGACTCCACATAAGAACCAATGAAATTGCCAATACTTTTACCGACCTTTTCTGCCATGAAACCAAATGGAAGATCATACACTTGGACCCATAATTCCACATGAAATAGAGGGACTTTTGTAGGCTGCTCTCCAAGAGATAATCTCTTAGTAATCAGCAATAGGTTGTCAAAAGTCCATGGCCCGTTCAATTGTACACGTTGAATATCCAATTCATGAAAAAATTGGAATAGAAAAAGATTAGGCCCCAACTCCTTGATAAAACCTTCCTTCACTGGTCTCCAAATAGAAGCCATCATATTTTTCATCGCCATGAAATTCACCGGTCTATCGGATAGAAATCGACCAACCAAACACCAACGAAGGTCATTAGTTTGTATCCCATCTTCGGAACCATCAAGAAGTAAACCTCATTCTTCCTCCTCTTCTAATTGCATTCGACTACAAAAATCATCTATGGAAGAATTATTTTCTGACATAGTGATTAACAAGAAAACATAAATAAAAGAAACGAAAAGGGAATGAAAAAAATTGCAGCAGGGGATCAACAAAATAGGACAACTAAGAAACAGATCAGTATAATGCACTTGTTACCCAAGAACAAGACTGGAAAAACTAAAACTTGTCAAGAGGACAAGACATAACCGCTACAGAGCATTTTTTTCTATTTGATTGACTTGTATGCATGACATGTAAAAAGTTTTTGAGGGTCCATATATAATTATATATATGGTCTGCATAAGAATAACCATGATTGTTTTTCTGGGTCAGTCCACTTTAATTTCTTCTCCCACTAATGCTTTGATGTCAAGAGTGCTGATCAAATCTTCTTGGATTATTTTAGAGATATATAGATTCATCTCCTCTTCGGATTTGAACAATTGATTGCTTAATTTTTTATGAATGATGACAAAAAGTCACTTACATCGAAAATTCGTAAATAAATATTTTAGCTCTTCGTTTGTTTTCTTAATAATTCTTAAGTTGGTATGTAATAGATGCATGCCAAGTGTCCAGTTTAACATCAAACGACATAGTTAACAATAAATGTAGAGTCTATTGGAGTTTTGGTCATTTCATTTGTCCAAAACAAATAAGTTTGTAAAATATATTTGAGTTCAATTGTTAATTTTGCTCGTTCTCATTTTAGGATCGAGAAATGTGATGCATCAATGTTTTAAAAATGACCAAATAACTCAACGAAACATATAAGGAATGTATAATTGTCATTTTTATATACTATACTATATACTATACTATTATTTATTTATTTATTATTATTTATTATTACTTATAAAAGTATGAATCACTTAAAAGGTTTCTTGAAACTTTTGATGTACCTAATATAATATTGAATAGTGTGAGGAGAGGGTATAATTGCATTTATCTTTAATAATTTAATTTAAATATAATTTCAAGTGTCCATTTATGTACCATATCATTTTTCAAATACTAGAAGTCTATCTTTTTTATCATATATCTTTGAGTAATAAGAATTTATAAATAAAATAAAGTTCATATTAAAATAGGATTCAATATCATTCTATAAATATCTCATAAGCATATATACGAAATTTGTATGAGAAAATTATTGCCATTCAATAATAATTACAATATATAATCGTATATTAGATTATAATACTAAATGAACAAATAATATATATCTAAGATGAATTTACAGTAGAAATAAGAAAATATTAACTCCAAGTGCTTTGATTGTAAACAAGTAGTAAGTTTTTGACAATAATAAATATAGTAATTGGTTTTAAGATAAGCGAACTGAAATCAGAATATAAGACATTTTGGTATCTAGTTTTGCATTAATCTTTTTTGTTGGGAAATTAATTTTTAGATTTTGATGAATGCCATGTAAAACTTAGAATAGAAAGTTGGCACCCCATTTTTGTTGTAAATTGCATTGTAATAGATATGGGTCGGGTCGAGTGAGTTAAGTCGGCTATGCCAAGACATGCAAGAAGTCAATTGGAGACTAGAAGGAAGACTCATTGTGAGGCGGTGAGTGTAGCAAAGAAGAGAAGACAGGAACTCGGCGAAGGTGGTGAGATGCACTGAGTGAAGTGTCGTCAAGTCAACTCAAGACAACCAAGTCTCAAGTTGAAGTGATGAGATGAGTCATCCAATGATTGGAAGTCGACTCGAAATCACCTGGGGAATTCAAAGAAATGCGATCAAGTCGAGATAATCGAAAGAGATCCGTTGTACGTAAGTCAAGAGAATTACTTAAACAAGTAATACATCCATACTACATTTCTTGAAGTGCTCGATCCCCCGAGGAAGCGTACAAAAGGAATAAACAATGGGAAGTTCTCGCACGTGTCGAACTCGAAAAAGTCAAGAATCATTCATACGAGGAAATGTCAATTCCAAGGATCGCAACAAGACAAGCCAACAACCACAAGTGTCTTTTGGAAATTAGCCTATCTCTTCAATGGGCAAATTTTTCAAAAGAACACCATAAAAGGCTGAGGAATCTATTTGAGAGAGTGTAGGTTACCTTGACAATCAGAAAACAAATACGAACAAGAAACGCAATATATGTAACCAAAAACATTCTCAATTCATTCAAGTTCAATCCTCAAGCCTACATTACGAAGGAAATCAATCCAACACTCACCTGTGAAGGAAAGACGACTTCAATCAGTTGAAGAGGAAACATTTGAGGAATCAAGGGGTCTACATTCCACGGAGGATTGTAGGAAGGTTCAAGGTCGAATCAGTCTCAAGTTTTTGGAGGGCTTCGTGATCAAATCCAAGAAGCTTGAGCAAGTGGGCTGTAGTAGCAAAGCACTGCCCGGTGAAGAAGCCGAGTCGCACGAGAAGCCACCTGTGTGACCAAGGCATCTCTCGATCGAGTCCCAAAGGATCAAGTCACTGTGTGATCAAGACTTGCATCCGGGACTGTTAACCACTTTGTATATTGATCAATACTTAGTGGATTCCTCCAGAGTTGAAGAAGAGAGGAGTAGAAGAATTACCCCATCTTCGAACCTCTATAAAAACTTATTGTGTCATTTACATTTCAAAGACTTTAATTTCTCGCACGTTACTTTAATATCTTCGATAAATTTGCTATCCAATTGATGATCAAGAAAGTGCTAAAACCAAGCATTAAAACATATTTAACCAAAATTCAAGGGTGTTAAGTCTTCCGCTGAAATCATATCACAATCGAGTAAAGTCTTTAGTCAAAACAGTTGAGTTATTCTATCAACAGCTCAAGAAATCTGTTGAGTGACTAACTCACGATTAACTAACTTAGTTGTCCATCAAGGACTCAATTTGTGAAGTATTAACTCGAATGTTTTAAAAGGACAAAATCGAAAAGTTGGTAAGGTTTATTCAATTCCCCCTTCTAAACCTTACACTCACACCCCTTGGGACCTACAAGTGGTATCGAGCGGTTGGTTCATTGAGCCTTCCGCGACCAGTTATGAACTAGATCTCCAAATTTTTCAAAGCTTGCTTTAGGACTTGATCTTTCAAAACTCTTTTATTCAGCAAAGTTATCATCATGGAAGCAAATTTGACACGCATCCCTATGTTCACAATTGAGGAATTTGATGAATGGAAAATTCGTATGCGAGCTCATTTATCAAAGCATTACACGATGAAATGTGGATAGTAATAGAAGATGGGCCACTACAAATCTTAAAAGTGAACACAATGCAAGGAGAGCTGCTACGGTGAAGGAGAAGATGATGTTGCTCCCGGACCAGCGATGGTTGACAAACCAAGAGCGAATGGACAAATGATGACAGGAAAAGATATAACTTGGACAATGTGGCCAAAGACATTCTTTACAAAACTTTGGACAAAGCCATGTTCAACAAAGTCGAATCATGCAAAACGGTTAAAGAAATCTGGGACAAGCTAACCTTTATTTGTGAAGGCTCGGAGCAAATCAAGGAAAATAAACTATATGTTGTTGTACTAAAATTTGAAAACTTTAAGATGCTTGCAGGAGGAACCTTGGATCAGCCAGTATGCTCGGTTCACGTAAATTACCAATGAACTATATGCACTTGGAAAAGAATATACACAGAAGGAAATGTGAAAGTCATGGCCATGAGACACTCCATGGACCTATCAAAGACATCCAATCATGAGCTATTCTCGGATCTCAAAGCCTACGAATTTGTGCAAATAAGAAAAGACCAAGAGAATACAGTTGTGCCTAAAACATTTGCTATAATAGTTAAGGATGGTAAAAGAGCTAAGGTCAAAGAAGTCATTGACCAAGAGGAGATAGCCCCGATGGTTAAAAGGTTTAATAAGTTCTTCAACAAGAATTACAAGAGAGGCAAAGGTGAATCCTCCGAGAAGACACTCGGCTCCTCCAAGTCAAGGGAAGATAGGCCAACCAAGAGAGCAAAGCATCAAAAGATTGAGTATCAAAGAGCCGACAATCCAAGGATGGAAAGAAGCGATCAAAAGGTTGAAAATTTATGCTGAACCGCAGCAACCTGGTCACTATGCCATTGAATGCCCATATCCTGTAGTCAACAAATACGGGAATGAAGAGGAAAGAAGTCTTTAGAGAAAGAAGACAAGAAAAGAGAAAGGCAATGTTGGTGCAGCAGAGATCACGAGACAAAGTCAAAAGACGCAGCAGACTCGGAGAGTAGTGAAGTTGCACTGCTCAAGTGACTCGAAGAAGAAGCCTTGATCTGTCTAATGGGCAAGGAACAAAACCAACTCCGACCAAGAAGATGAGGTACACTCTAACTCATCACACTCGATACTAGTGATAGTGATTGTGACACACACACTTCATCACCCACTCGATCTTTATGATTCATTAGGCAAAATGATGAAAGACTTTGAACACATTAAATCCTCACACACTCTACTAAATGAGGAAAACATCCTACTCAAGAGCAAAACTCACACGGTGACTAAGGAGCCGAGTACTCTAAGTCACATAGCCGATGAGAATAAAAGTCTAAAAGGCTGAAAATGCTAAGTTAATAGCAGAGATTTGCTATAGAAAAGTGGGAGAATGAACTCAAAAATGTGATTGCCTCATTCACTAAGGCATCTAAATCCTTGGATGATCTTATTATGAGTCAAAGAGAATGTGGAGACAAAAACAGGCTTAGGATTTAATTCTCTCCGTGCTATGTCAAGCTCCAAAAGTGATTTTGGAAAAAGGATCTTCAAGTAATGAAGTATCTCAAAAATCCAAAACTCCAAATGGTGCACACACATTTATTCCAAAGCACAATCACAAGCAAAGCTGGCCTTGGTTATAAAGGAAAAGGAAAATGACCTAGATTGAGTGTCTTGAGAGGACAGTGAGAAGAAATCGGTACCGAGTTCCTCAAAGCAAACTCCAAACAGAAGTACTCAGAAAGAAGAAACAGAACTACCAAAAGCCCCGTAAATTCTATAAAAGGAATACATATGATGGGAATGGTAGAAATTATCCAAGCCAAGCAGTGATTGGAATAATGTGAACTATCCAAAGATCTACGGAATATAAGCCTAAATGGCAAAGGGCTAAGACTTAGCAAAGGCCATTCCAAAGGCAAAAGAGTTATCATCAAAGCACACATATGCACTCGGGCACTATACTCAAAGATATCACAACTACCCAAATAAAGCAATTGCTAGAACACATACATCGGCATACGGACAAAAGAGACAGTTGTATGAACCTAAAATCCCCAAGCAATTTGCTAAAATTAATTATGATTATGGCATCGATAGATGGCAACCTCTTAGAGTCAAATCATTTGGTCAGTAGGTTAGTTGGATCATCTTACAATACTAACCCCTCTCGGACCTGCAGGACAAATATGGGTACCTAAAACCTAATTTCCTTGATTGGAGGTTCAAGGAGAGCGGTGAGTGCCAAGGAACCTGGTACATGGATAGTGGCTATTCGGACACATGACAGAAACAAGAAAAATCTGTCAAAATTTAAGGAAGTTAGAGGTGCAAAAGTCATATTTGAAGGAAATGAAGCTCCAAGAGAAATAAAATGCATTGGATCCATCAAGAAAAATGGATTAGAAATTACAGATGTTGCATACGTTGAAGGCCTCAATTTCAACTTACTAAGCATAAGTCAACTCGTGACAAGGGCTATAATGTTGGATTCAATATGGGAGTGTGCCAAATCAAGAACTGTTGGGAAATTATTTTGTAGATTTTGATGAATGCCATGTAAAACTTAGAATAGGAAGTTGGCACCACATTTCATTTGTAAATTGCATTGTAATAGATAGGGATGGTCGAGTGAGTTAAGTCGCCTATGCCGAACATGCAAGAAGACAACTAGAAGGAAGACTTATTTGTGAGGCGGTGAGTGTGGCAAGGAAGAAAAGACAGGAACTCGATCAAGGTACTGGTGAAATGCGGCTCGGTAAGTATCGTCAAGTCAACTCAAGATAGCCAAGTCTCAAGTTGAAGTTGAAGTGAGAAGAGTCATCCAATGATTGGAAGTCGACTCAAGTCACCCGGGAAGGCAAGGAAATGCGATCAAGTCAAGATAATCGAAAGAAATCCGTTGTACGTAAATCAAGAGAATTACTTAAACAAGTAATACTTCCATACTACCTTTCTTAGTGCGCGATCCCGAAGCGTGCAAAAGTAATAAACCAATGGGAAGCACTTGCTGTGTCGTGTCGATCTCTGAAAAGCTGAAGGATCATTTATACGAGGAAATGTCAATTCCAAGAACTGCAACAAGACAAGCCAACGACCACAAGTGACTTTCAAAAATAAGCCTATCTCTTCAACGGGCAAATTTTTGAAAGATCACTATAAAAGGCCGAGGAATCACTGCGAGAGAAGGAACGGACTGAACCACGAACATTCAAGCTAACATTTGAACTGTAACCAAAAATCACTCTCAAGTCATTCAAGTTCAATCCTCAAGCCTACATTACGAAGGAAATCAATCCAACACTCACCTGTGAAGGAAAGACGACTTCAATCAGTTGAAGAGGAAACATTTGAAGAATCAAGGGGTCTACATTCCATGATGGATTGTAGAAAGGTTCAAGTCGAACCAGGCTTAAGTTATTTGGAGGGCTTCGTGATCAAATCCAATGAACTTAAGCAAGTGGGTGTAGTAGCAAAGCAATTGCCCTGTGAAGAAGTTGAGTCGCACGAGAAGCCAATTTGTGTGACCAAGGCATCTACAGATCGAGTCCCAAAGGATCAAGTCATTTGTGTGATCAAGACTTGTATCCTGACCTGTTAACCACTCGTATATTGATCAATACTTAGTGGATTCCTCCAGGAGTTGGAGAAGAGAGGATTAGAAGAATTACCCCATCTTCGAACCTCTATAAAAACTTATTGTGTCATTTACATTTCAAAGACTTTAATTTCGCATATTACATTTATATCTCACGATAAATTTGCTATCCAATTGATAATCAATCGAGTGCTAAAACCAAGTATTAAAACAAACTTAAACCAAAATCAAGGGTGTTAAGTCTTCCAATGAAAACATATCACAATCGAGTTAAGTTTTAGACTAAGCGGTGAGTTATTCTATCAACTCGGCTCGCCGAGTCCGTTGAGTGGCTAACTCTGGCTGATTAACTAACTTAGTGTCCATCAAAGACTTAGCTGTGAAGTATTAACTCGAATGTTTTAAAAGGACTAAATCGAAAAGTTGGTAAGGTTTATTCAATCCCCCTTCTAAACCATACACTCACACCCCTTGGGACCTACAAGTGGTATCGGAGCGGTTGGTTCATTGAGCCTTCCGTGAGTTCTTGAACTAGATCTCCAAATTTTTCAAAACTTGTTTTAGTACTCAATTTTTCAAAACTCTTTTATTGACAAAGTTATTATCATGGAGGTAAATTTGACACGCATCCCTATGTTCACAATTGAAGAATTTGATGATTGGAAAATTCGTATGCGTGCTCATCTATCAAAGATTACACGATGAGATATGGATAGTGATAGAGGATGGACCACTCCAAATTTTAAAAGTGAACATACCGTAAGAAGAAGTGCGAAATTTGAAGGAGAAGAGGATCTTGCTCCCGGACAGCCATGGTTGAGAAACCAAGAGTGAATGATGACAGGAAAAGATATAACTTGGACAATGTGGCCAAGGACATTCTTTACAAAACCTTGGACAAATCCATGTTCAACAAAGTCAAGTCATGCAAAATCGCTAAAGAAATGCAGGACAAGCTAACATTGATTTGTGAAGGCTCGAGCAAATCAAGGAAAATAAACTATCTGTTCTTTGTATAGAAATTTGAGAATTTTAAAATGCTTACAGGAGAGACTTGGATCAACCGGATGCTCGTTCACGAAATTATCAATGAGCTATCTCGCACTTGGAAAAGAATATACAGAAGAAAATGTGTATGAAGATTCTAAGGAGTCTCGGTGAATGAATGGGAAATGAAGGTCATGGCATCGAGACATTCCATGGAGCTATCTAAGACATCCAACCATGAGCTATTCTCGAGATCTCAAAGCCTACGAATTTGGTGAGAAGAAAAGACCAAGAGGAGACATTTGTGCCCAAAACGGATGCTCTAATTGTTAAGGATAGCAAGAGAGCTAAGGCCAAAGAAATTATTGACCATGAAGAAATAGCCCTTATGGTTAAAAGGTTTAACAAGTTCTTTAATAAGAACTACAAGAGAGGCAAATGTGAATCTTCCGGAAGACACTCGGCTCCCTCCAAGTCAAGGGAAGACAGGCCAACCAAGAGAGCGAGCATCAAAAAGTTGAATATCAAAGAGCCGACAATCCAAGAATGGAAAGAGTCGATCAAAAGGTTGAGAATCTATGCCGGAACCGCAGGCAACCAGGTCACTATGCCATTGATTGCCCATATCATGTAGTCAACAAATACAAGAATGAAGAGGAAAGAAAAATCCTCGAGAAAGAAGACAAGAAAAGAAAAAGGCAATGTTGGCTGTAGAGATCCGAGACAACCAAGTCAAAAGACACTGGTGACTCGAGAGAGTAGTGAAGCCGACTACTCAAGTGACTCGAAGAAGAAGCCTTGATCCGTCTAATGGCTAAAGAACAAAATCAACTCCGACTAAGAAGATGAGGTACACTCTAACTCATCACACTCGGATTCTAGTGATAGTGAGTAGGATACACACATTTCATCACACACGATCTTTATGATTCATTAGGCAAAATGATGAAAGACTTTGAACACATTAAATCCTCACACACACACTACTAAATGAGGAAAACGACTACTCAAGAGCAAAACTCACGGTGACTAAGGAGCCGAGTACTCTAAGTCACATAGCCGATGAGAATAAAAGTCTAAAAATTTGAAAAGGCTAAGCTAATAGCAGAGATTGCTGCTATAGAAAAGAGGGAGAATGACCTCAAAAATGTGATTGCCTCGTTCACTAAGGCATCTAAATCCTTGGATGACCTTATTATGAGTCAAAGAGAATGTGGAGATAAGACAGGCTTAGGATTTAATTCCTCTGTACTATGTCAAGCTCCAAAAGTGATTTTGGAAAAAGGATCTTCAAGTAATGAAGTATCTCAAAAATCCAAAAATCCAAATAGTGCACACACATTTATTCCAAAGCACAATCACAAGCAAACTGGCATTGGTTATAAAGGAAAAGGAAAACAGCCAGTTGAGTGTGCTGAGAGGACAGCTGAGAAGAAATCCAGCCGAGTTCCTCAGCAAACTCCAAATAGAAAATACTCTGTAAAGAAGAAACAGAGCTACCAAAGGCCCCAGAAATTCTATAAAAGAAACACACATGATGGGAATGGTAGAAAGTACCCAAGTCAAGCTGATTGGAATAATGTGAACTATCAGCAAAGACCTATGGAATATAAGCCTAAATGGCAAAGGCCTAGAACTCAGCAAAGGCCATTCCAAAGGCAAAAGAGCTATCATCAGCACACATATGCACCCAAACACTACACTCAAAGATATCACAACTATCCAAACAAAGCAATTGCTAAAACACATTCACAGGCATACAGACAAAAGAGACAGTTGTATGAACCTAGAACCCCCAAGCAATTTGCTAAAGTTAATTATGATTATGGCACTGATAGATGGCAACCTCTTAGAGTCAAATCATTTGGCTTTAGGTTGGTTGGATCATCTTATAATACTAACCCCTCGGGACCAGACAAGTATGGGTACCTAAAATCTAATTTCCTTGATTGCGGAGTTCAAGGAAGCAGTGAGTGCCAAGGAATCGGTACATGGATAGTGGGCATTCCGGACACATGACGAGAAACAAGAAAAATCTATCAAAATTCAAGGAAGTCAGAGGTGCAAAAGTCATATTTGGAGGAAATGAAGCTCAGGAGAAATAAGAGGCATTGGATCCATCAAGAAAATGGATGAAATCACAGATGTTGCATATGTTGAAGGACTCAACTTCAACTCGCTAAGCATAAGTCAACTCGTGACAAAGGCTATAATGTTAGATTTAACATGGGTATATGCCAAATCAAAGACATGAATCAATGAAGTTGTCTTTGCAAGGATGCGAGACAAAAGAACATGTATGTGGTAGATTGGTCAATCGCAACACCAAACACTGTTTGTTAGCAAAACCAGCATTTGAATCAAGTTGGTCGGGCACAAGAAGTGAATCACCTGAATTTCAAAAACGATTAACAAGCTTGCTAGAGCAATCTTGTATAAGGACTTCCGGACTCGGTGTGTACAAGAATAAAAGTGTATGTGATGCATGCCGGATGGGAAAGCAAATCAAATCATCATTCAAAGAAAAGACATGTCCATCTTCAACAAGAATATTGCACCTGCTACATATGGATCTATTTGGTCCAGTTGAACCAGCTAGCATAAGTGGGAAGAAATACCCCTAGGTAGTAGTAGATGACTACTCAAGATATACATGGACAATATTCGTGTGTAAGAAGAAAGAAACTCTGCAGAAACTACCACAGCTGATGAAGAGAATCCAAAATGAGAAGAGTCAAACCATTATCAAAATAAGATCTGATAGAGGAACTGAGTTTGTCAATGGTATAATCACTCAAGATCTTGTATTGAGAATGGTATTGGTCATGAATTATCTGCAGCAAGGACTCCACCGCAATGAGAATGGAGTTGCGAAAGAAGGAATAGAACTCTCAAAGAAGCAAAGCGAAAAGGACCATGTTAGCTGAACCAGGGTCGCTTAAAAGATTTTGGGTCAAGCATTAAACACAAGACATGCTATACTCAAAATAGATGCATGATAAGCAGATAGATTGACAAAGACTCCCTATGAGATTTGGACAGGGAGAAAGCCTTATGTTGCATATTTTAGAATATTTGGATGCAAATGCTTCATCCATAACAATGACAAAGATAATTTAAAGGCTTTTGATGCCAAAGTCGATGAAGGTATCTTCTTGGGATACTCAATTTGAAAGCAAAGCCTGAGTACTCAACAAGAGGACTATGGTTACAGAAGAATCCATCCATGTGGTGTTTGATGAACCCAATGTAAGTGGAGAAGACATTGAAGAGTCGGTGATAAGTGAATCAACCAACCATGCGAGAAGAGTCCCTATGTTGAAGTTCAAGTGGAATTATGAACCCGGATGAAGATGAGATAGCCGAGTCTCAAAACAATTTGGAAAATTTGCGGCTAAGTGATGATGAGAGAGCCGATCAAAATAACACGGTGTAAGGCATTGCGAGAATCCGGCTAACTTACTCCAACTTTGATGTAAGATGGTGAGAGACCATCCACGAGAACTAGTCATTGGAGATGTAAGAGTAGGTGTCAAAACTAGATCCTTAACTCAATAAGAAGCAATGTTTACTTGCTTCATCTCACAAATAGAGCCAAAAGATGTGTCACAAGCATTAGATGACACACATTGGATTCAAGCCATGCAAGAAGAGCTGAATCAGTTTAAAAGAAATAAAGTGTGGGAATTGGTTCAAAGACCTACCCATCAAAATGTTATTGGCACTAAATGGGTGTTCAGAAACAAGATGAACGAGGAAGGTTCTGTGGTAAGAAACAAAGCAAGATTGGTAGCCAAATGGTATTGCCAAGAAGAAGGGATAGATTTTGATGAAACATTTGCTCCTGTGGCAAGATTGGAAGCCATAAGGATGTTTCTTGCCTATGCAGACTCACAAGAACTTTTCTTGTATATCAAATGGATGTGAAGAGTGCATTTCTTAATGGTTTATTGGAAGAAGAAGTGTATGTTGAACAACCTCCAGGATTTGAGCAGAAAACTCTTGGAGATAAGGTATACAAACTCAAGAAAGCTCTATATGGATTGAAACAGGCACCAAGAGCATGGTACAATACATTATCACAATTCCTGACTGAGAATGGATTCACAAAAGGCAAAGTGGATAGAACCCTCTTAATTCAAGATGAGAAAGAGTATACTGCTTGTTCAAATATATGTGGATGACATCATCTTTGGATCCACAAACAAAGAGCTGTGTGATAAATTCTCAAATCTCATGCAAACCAAATTCGAAATGAGCATGATGGGAGAGTTGACATTCTTCCTTGGACTCCAAGTGAAATAGTCAAGGATGGAACCTTCATAAGTCGAGACAAAATACACCATAGATTTAATGAAGAAATTTGGTATGGAAGAGAAAGCATCAGAAAATACCAATGAATACATCATCAAAATGGATATGGATGCAGATGGCAAGCCTGTAGATCAAACAAGATACTGAGCACTTATTGGATCATTGATCTATCTCACATCAAGCGGGCGGACATCACCTTTGTTGTAGGTGTATGTGCAAGATTTCAATCGCTCCAAAAAAAAGCCACATGACTTCGGGCCAAGAGGATCTTGAGATACTTGAAAGGAAGCCAAGAAGTTGGCTTATGGTATCCAAAGGAAGGTGGATTCAAGCTAATTGGTTATTCGGACTCGACTATGTTGGATGTAGAGAGTTGGGGAAGAGCACCTCACGCACATGTCAAATGCTTTGAAATAGGCTAATTTCATGGTTTAGCAAGAAGAAAAACTCAATAGCCACCTCCATTTTTGAAGCAGAATACATAGCTGCGGGCAAATTGTTGTGCCCAAGTCTTATGGATGAGGCAATGAGAGACTATGAAGTTGAAGAAAAGGAAATTCCAATTATGTGTGACAACACAAGTGCAATTGCAATCACTCAAAATCCGGTATTGCATTCAAGAACCAAGCACATTGATGTCAGATATCACTTCATAAGAGACCATGTTGAAAAGAAGGACATCACCTTAGAATATATTTCAACCGATAAGTAGTTGGTCGACATATTCACAAAACCATTATGTGAATCAAGATTTGAAGAACTCAAACATGAATTGGGGTTAATTGAGCTGAGTTGACACTTAAGACTCAAAGAAAAGAGATGAAACACGAAAAACAGGAAAAAGAGTGAACTCTTAATTCAAACTAGGTAAAAAACCAGTGTCGGAAAGTCACATTTTATCTTGAGTTAGGTGACAATTTGAGTCACAAGGAGAATAGAGAGAAGAAGGATTGAATCGGCTAAGGAGTAAGGTCGAGTCATTTATGAGCAAAGTGACAAAAACGCGGTCGTTCGTTTTTACTAAGCGGGAATGTTTTTAAGAATGACGTCGATAATTATGACGTGTACTATCAAAAGCGCACACCAAGCTTATGATTGGATATAAATGCTTCCGCATTAAATGCGAGAAATTAAATGTAAATCTAAGCCGTTAGTTTTAATCAAATTTCAAAAACCACCTATACGTCCTTTCATGAACCATACTTATACCATTTCGTCCGATTTTCTGTCACTTTACCAAAACTGTTCATCTCTCTCAAAGGCAAAAGAAAGAAATTTTCTCTCAAAACCCTATAACTCCTCAAGATCATTTTCTAAGTTTCGTTTGGTAAAACACTGAGATATGGCATCCACTCATGATTTCGTCAAGCTAGGAAAACAAAACCACACTGGGTGTACTGTGGATTTCGATGGTATGGTTAAACAGGGGTCCAACGACACCCTCGTGAAGAAGATTGCCGAGAAGCTGGAAAAATCTGGATTAAAACCGTTTTTGACGCTGGAATTCCCGCTGACCTACGTGGAAGAGGTCGCACAGTTCTATGTGAACGCTGAGGTTCACGATGAGGGCATCAAGTCCTCTGTTCATGGTAAGGAGTTCACCATCACTGCCAAGGATTTGGCAGAACACTGCTTGTTGCCGGCGGAAGGAGTGCCGGAGATTCTTGAAGCTGAGGTTGACTCGCTACTTGGAAGGAAAGTAGCCAAGACCGATCGTGTCTTTGCTAAAGTGGTCTACACAGCTAACAAGAAGCTGCTGAAAGAAGACTACCACAAATTGCTGGACATTGTTGCCAAATGCATAGACATCAAATTTGGCAGCTTTGACCAGCTGTCTAAGGCTAAATTGATCGTAATGGCTGCGATCCTTGAAGAAAAGAAGGTGAATTGGGCTGAGTTTGTATACAACAGACTCTGCCAGAATGTTGGGAACAAATCCTTCAAGGAGGATGGTACGTTTGGAGGTTCCCGGGATACGGCCTGGTGATTGGCCGGCTGATGGAAGTAAAAAGAGTACCTCTTCGGCATGGAAAGGCATTCCATGTTAACAAGAGGATGTTTCGATCAAACCTCTCTGGCGCACAGAAGAGAGCTTACGCCAAGAGAGCTGATACTAGTGAGGGGGAATCGGTGACCCGAAGATACTATTGTCTCCCTCCTCCCAAGAAGATCGCTACCAAGAAGATCAAGTGTTCTTGCAAGAAGGAAAAATAAATCTACATCTCGCCCTCGTAGCCGAGTCACCGCCCCGCGGCGTGTCTCCCGCCCCTGCAGCCGCAGATGGAGAAGGAACCATTAATCCCTTCTCCAGTGATCAAGAAAAAGAGGACTGCCACAACAAGGAAGGCAGCTGCCTCTAAGACAACCGCGGAGGCATTTACCTTCAATGAACCGGAGGAAGTGGAGCCAGACATCCCTCGGTAAAAACAAAGAGAAGAAGAAGAATTTCCATGATCTCCGATCTTGAGAAGACGGGGCCGAGTCGCCACTCGGTGGAGAAGATACCCGAGGCTCGCGGAGAAGTAGAGTCTCCGGAAGTGATCGATGAAACGGCCAAGTCTGTGAAGGCGATCAACAGAGGCACACTAAAAACACAGTTGTAGTTCGAACATTTGAGACACAAGAAGAAGCCGAGAAAGCAAACTCGCTTTGTTGACAAGGTTGTATCCCCAAGCGCAATGCACGCACCAAGATATGGAGCACCAAAGCTTGCTACCTTTAATCCCAGAGAACGAGGGCCGCAAAGAGAATGATGAGGACAATGTAATCATGTATTCTCCATTATATCGGGCATCCAAGATCGCCTGGAGAGAGTGGAGAAAATGGAAGAAGCCGAGCCTATCTAGAGTGCGTTTGAACGCCCGAGTTCATTTGCGAGGAAGAAGAACTCTTCAAGTTTCTTGAGGTTGACACGATCTTTGCAAGCCCTCGACGAGGATAATTGTATCAATATATTGCGATTCGCAAAGAGAACGAAAAGGGTCAAGCAACAGAGGACGCAGAAGCACGTGAGAAGGCTAGATCCGCCCATTCACGGGGACCACCGATCACTCCCATCCCTCTGTTGGATGTTCTCTCGGGGAGTGATGACGATGACCTAGACCTGCCTTCGCTCTGAGAGAAAAATTGGAGTTGCGGCAAGCCATGAGGGAATCCGAGCCCTACATGAGCGAAGGATGTTGGAAGGACCAGAGGAGTCTTCCACATCACAATCGTAAGTTGATCCTATGGGAGTGGTGCGGCAGATTGCCACTCGTTATCTGCGACCACTTCCCAGGTCATTCTCGAGGAAGGTATTAAGGAAGCTGGCGATGAAACGGGATTGTGGGGACCCGGTCGAGCCAACCCCTCATGAAGGTGTCTTACCACCGCCCTAACGGCTGAATACTCAATGGGAACAGTAATGAGTCCGGAGACGAGTGACCCCATTCCAAGTCACTCGGTGGTGTGCGGGGGAAACTCCCTCCACTATAGAAAGGTCGGAGGATCTTTTGGTGACTCCACAATGCATCTCGGAGGCGAAGTGGAGAAGGAACAACAACAAAATACACAGCAAGTTGTCATCAACGAGGCTCAGGCGATTAAGACGTCTCGGTGAGGTGCCAATCGCTATGCAAAGCAATGACACCGCTGATGCGGTCGAGGCACGTGAAGGAACCGCCCGGGAGTTAACACTGGCAATGAAAGTGCAATCCATGGAGTTGAGACTCGGTGGATGCCACCTCGAAGACCCCAAGACAGTGAGACTCGTCGAAGGGACCGTCAAGGCCTCATTGCAGTTGAGACTGCAGGAGGTAATGAAGGCCAACGGGAGGTTGAGACTTCCGGGGTAAAGAGATCGAAGCACAGAACATCCCTCCGCTATCATTGATCCATCGAGAAAATGAGATAAGTGCTCTTCACGATTCCCAGGATAATCCGGATGTAACCTTCTCGGGATCCAAAGGTGAAGATGAAGTCGAGTCATCCCCAATTGCCGATCCGGATGACTCACCGGGCAGATGTTCCAACCTCGAGTAAGCGACCTTAAGACTACTCGCAAAACATTTCATTTTGATGATGAGCCACATATGGAAATCTCATCATCGTCCGATGACGCTTCCGATATGGCCGAGGACGGTCAACTCACTTGGAAAAACCGGTGAGACCGATGAAGGCTGTTAAGCAGTGAGGCTCGGCAAGTCGGGTCAACTTCACAAGACCAACAAACAGAGTCCGCTCGCGCAGCTCCCCCTGCCGCAACAAAGTTCGACTCCACGGGGGGACTTCACGAGCACCAATTATCATTGAACGATTCCATTTTGCCCGTGATGATCCTTTTGTAGAATCATTTCCTTTCTCCGGAGGTACGACCTCCCGAAGAATCGCCTAGAGATCGCGAGCGCTTCCACGACGACGACCTGTTATTCCATCCGACAACATTGTTCCGGTGACTATGACTTTGATGTTGCTTGCCGTCGATTGAAATAGAGGAGACAGTGAAGTTCGGGATGTTTTCAAAGCCTTGTTTCTTGAGATTGAAAAGATGGAGAGGCACCAGGCCTCACTGGACATGAGGTGGATAACAGAGACGCCAACCTTACTGGCGATTTGCGAGGCATAATAGTCGGGATCCGGGAAGGGTGGCAACAAAGAGACAATGCGTGTGGAACAAGCTCAATATTTCAGGACATTGTTCAACAAGTTGCCGATCTGGCGGGTGAGAATCGATGCAAAGACAAAATTGTAAGAGCACATTGAAAGAATGCATGAATCTCACACCACGAGATAAAGTTGTTGCGTGAACATAATAAGAACGAGCTCCTGGCGTGGAAGAGAATATGTATCGAAAATTTAGTCTTCTCATGGTGAGATGAAGCTGGTAGCGATTGAATCCAACGCCACCCGCATTGAGTTCCGTGCAAAGCATACTCCGCGCAGCAGATTCGGCGAACTCGGCTATCGCCAGACTAAACTCTGGCTTGCTAGCTTGTTTCAGGGGTTCATCTCTCCTTTGATGATGCAAAAAGGGGGAAGAAGAATACTAAAAGGCGATGAAGGGATCTAAAGTTGAGAAGGAGGAAGCGATTGTGAAGGAAAGACGGTGAGAAGTAATAAGAGAGAAGAAATGGAAGTCTGTTGAAGGGGAAGGCACGAAAGATGTGACCTTGATGATTGCTAAAACCCCTCAACAAGGTCTTGTCACATCTGATATTATCAGCAGCAAACTCTCAGTGACTCTGCCACTCCAACACTCTGCAGTACCTATGGTGAAAAGAGAAAGGCGGTGAGCGAGGGATGAAGGAAGTGGAAGGAAAGATGGATTCAGAGGTATGAACATTCTCGAAACAACATGGAGGCATTCCAAGACAGAGACACTTATGCTATTTCGGATGCCGGGCCGAGCCAAGATCGTTGATGAATTCAAGACGCTTGCATCCGAAGGTTACTTCGCAAACATGTCCATGGCTCAAGCCACAGGATTTGTCTTGGGAAAAAGGTCTCACACTATGTGAAGAAGGCTGACGAGCGCAGAAGACTATTTGGCGATCACTTTGCTAGTCACTCACTGGGAAAAAGAAGACCCCGTACAATACACGCCCGGATGAAGAGGGAGAAGCGTGGTGGAGGAAAAGGTTTGGACCCAGATCTCTGCCCAAAAACATTGAGTATATAGATCCGGGGAAAGAAAGGAGGGATCTATTGGGTGGATTTGATGAAGTGGCCAACCCGCAAGTGGTTAAGAATAATCTTGAGTATGCGAAGAGAATTGAAGAGGAAAATAAGACACAAACTCGGCTATAGGAGGAAAGACAAGAAATACCGAGAAGAGATGAAGCTGCCGGAAGGCGTATGAGAAAAAGAAGACAGTGAAGATGAGAAAAAAAAAAAGAAAGAGGTCGAAGATAAAGTGTTCTTTGTCCACTCCTTCATGTAAGTCTTACGTACATCGAATAAAATTGTACAATTTCTATACTGTGTAGATATAGAACAGCATGGTTACTTTAAGTTCCATTTAAGCTCGATACATTTTCTTATGGTTCAAGCCCTGATACACTTTGTAAAAAATGACTATGTAAAGAACAAGAATGTTATGATCAATAAAAGATCGATTCTAAGCATACATTCCGTGATTCTACATTTGTCGTATGTATCTTTGTTGTTTAAGTATTGTATGAATGTTTTAAGTTTTGGCATCATCAAAAGGGGGAAATTGTTGGGAAATTATTTTGTAGATTTTGATGAATGCCATGTAAAACTTAGAATAGAAAGTTGGCACCCCATTTCATTTGTAAATTGCATTGTAATAGATAAATTTGGTCGAAATGAGTTAAGTCGGACTATGCGTAACATGCAAGAAGACAATTTGGAGACTAGAAGGAAGACTCATTGTGAGGCAAATTTGAGTGTGGCAAGGAAGAAAAGACAGAACTCGATTGAAGGTGCGGTGAAATGCGGTGAGTAAAGTATCGATCAAGTCAACTCAAGATAGCCAAGTCTCAAGTTGAAGTGATGAAGATTCATCCAATGATTGGAAGTCGACTCGAAGTTACCTGGGAAGGCAAGGAAATGTAGTCAAGTCAAGATAATCGAAAGAGATCCGTTACGTAAATCAAGAGAATTACTTAAACAAGTAATACTTCCATACTACCTTTCTTAAAGTCGCGATCCCGAAGCGTGCAAAAGGAATAAACCGATGGGAAGCAATGCTGTGCGGATCTACGAAAAGTGAAGGATCATTTATACGAGGAAATGTCAATTCCAAGAATCGCAACAAGACAAGCCAACGACCACAAGTGACTTTCAAAAATAAGCCTATCTCTTCAACGGGCAAATTTTTGAAAGATCACTATAAAAGGCCGAGGAATCACTCGAGAGAAGGAACGGACCTAAACACGAACATTCAAACTAACATTTGAATCTGTAACCAAAAATCACTCTCAAGTCATTCAAGTTCAATCCTCAAGCATACATTATGAAGGAAATCAATCCAACACTCCTGTGAAGGAAAGACGACTTCAATCGGTTGAAGAGGAAACATTTGAAGAATCAAAGGGTCTACATTCCACGAAGGATTGTAGAAAGGTTCAAGGTCGAACCAGGATTAAGTTATTTGGAGGGCTTCATGATCAAATCCAAGGAACTTATGCAAGTGGGAAATTTTGTAGTAGCAAAGGCAACTGCGCCTGTGAAGAAGATGAGTCAACGAGAAGCTAGCTATGTGACCAAGGCATCTCTAGATCGAGTCCCAAATGTTCAAGTCATTTGTATGATCAAGACTTGTATATGGGTTGTTAACCACTCTGTATATTGATCAATACTTAGTGGATTCCTCCAGGAGTTGGAGAAGAGAGGATTAGAAGAATTACCCCATCTTCGAACCTCTATAAAAACTTATTGTGTCATTTACATTTCAAAGACTTTAATTTTCGCATATTACATTTATATCTCATGATAAATTTGCTATCAATTGATAATCAACTGAGTGCTAAAACCAAGTATTAAAACAAACTTAAACCAAAATCAAGGGTGTTAAGTCTTCCGCTAAAAAACATATCACGGTCAAGTTAAGTTTTAGACTAAGCGGTTGAGTTATTCTATCAACGGCTCGATCCGAAGTGCTGTTGAGTGGCTAACTCTGTTGATTAACTAACTTAATTTGTCCATCAAGGACTTAGTGTGAATAATTAACTCTGAATTTTGAAAAGGACTAAATCGAAAAGTTGGTAAGGTTTATTCAACCCCTTCTAAACCTTACACTCACACCCCTTGGGACCTACAAGAACACCTTGAATCTAATGAAGTAGTGTTGCAAGGATGCGACAAAATAACATGTATGTGGTAGATTGGTCAATGCAACACCAAGCACTTGTCTGCTAGCAAAAACCACAATTTGAATCAAGTTGGTTGTGGCACAAGAAGCCGAGTCACTGAACATCAAAACAATTAACAAGCTTGCAAGGAGCAATCTTGTGGAAGGACTTCGGACTCAAGAGTATACAAGAAGGAAAGTGTGCGTGATGCATGCGGATGGGAAAGCAAATCAAATCATCATTCAAAGAAAACACATGTCCATCTTCAACAAGAATATTGCACACTGCTACATATGGATCTATTTGGTCCAGTTGAACCAGCTAGCATAAGTGGGAAGAAATACACCTTGGTGGTAGTAGATGATTACTCAAGATACACATGGACAATATTCATGTGTAAGAAGAAAGAAACTCTGCGAGAAACTATCACGGCGGATGAAGAGAATCCAAAATGAGAAGAGTCAAAGAAAAGAGATGAAACACGAAAAGATGAAAAAGAGTGAACTCTGAATCACTAAGTGAATTGTGTTAAGTTAAGCGATAGCCGAGTACCTATGTGCAAAGAGAGAAGAGTTAAATCGGCTAAGGGAATGAGCCGAGTCATTTATGAGAAAAGTGACAAAAATGCGATCGTTTTTACTAAACGGGAATGTTTTTAAGAATGACGTCAAAGCATAATTATGACGTGTCTGATCAAAAGCTGCACACAAAGCTTATGATTGGATATAAATGATGCCGCATTAAATACGAGAAGTTAAGTGTTAATCGGCGTGCAAAATCTAAGTCGTTGATCTTGATCAAATTTCAAAAACCACCCGCACGTCCTTTCATAACCCATACTTATACCGTTTCGTCCGATTTTCTCTCACTTTACCAAAACTGTTCATCATCTCTCTCTCGAAAGCAAAGAAAGAAACTTTCTCTCAAACCCTACAAATCATCAAGTTCATTTTCAAAGTTTCTTTCGGTAAAACATAGAGAAATGGCATCTACTCATGATTTTGTCAAGTTGGGAAAGCAAATCCACACCGGGGACTCTTGTGGATTTCGACGGCATGATCAAACAAGGTGCGATGACACCTCGTGAAGAAGATTGCAAAGAAACTAGAAAAGTCTGCGGATTAAAACCGTTTTTGACGATGGAGTTTCCGTTGACCAACGTGGAAGAGGTCGCGCGAGTTCTCGTGAATCACGAAGTTCACGATGAGGGCATCAAGTCCTCTATTCACGGAAAAGAGTTCACCATCACGCCAAAGATCCGCGAACACATTCGTTCTTGGCGGAAGAGGTCCCGGAGATTTATGAAGCTGATGTTAACCTGACTGCGACTTGGAAGGAAGTGGCCAAGCCCGACTATGCTGTGATGGCTGCGATCATAGAAGAAAAGAAGGTGAAGCTGGAAATTTGAGTTTGTATACGGCAGACTCGCCAAAATGTTGGGAATAAATCCTTCAAGAAGGATGGTTCGTTTGGAGGTTCCCGGGGTGCGGCATGGTGATTAGCCAAATGATGGAAGTGAAAGGAGTCCCTCTTCAACAGGGAAAGGCGTTCCATGTCAACAAGAAAATGTTCGGTCTAATCTCTCCGGAGCATAGAGGAGAGCTTATGCCAAGAGAGCGACACGAGTGAGGAGGAATCGGTGGCCCTGAAGAAACAGATTGTCTCCTCCTCTCCCGAGGAAGAAGATGCCCCTGCGAGTTGCTAAGAAGATTGATGCCCCTGCAAAGAAAGAAACTAAAAACAAAAGATGCCCCCTGCTCGCAGTCAGTCTGCCCCCTTGATCGTGTCTCCTGCCCCTGCAGCCATGATGGAGAAGGAACCGTTAATCCCTTCTCCGGTGATTAAAAACAAGAGGATTTGTCACAACAAGGAAGGCGGTGCCTCTAAGACAACCACGAAGGCATTTACCTTCGACGAACCAGGAAGAGAAGTAGATTTGTCCCTTTAGTGGAACCACGATCATACACATTATTTGCCGCTCTGAAGAATTGCGGATGCATCGGCAAGCCATGCAAGAATCCGGGGAACTGCATGAGCAACGGTTATTGGAAGGACCAGGGAGTCTTCAACATCACGGTGGAGATCAATCGATGGGAGTGGTGCAACATATTGCCCACGATTGTTGCCGCCACCACTTTTCCGGCTCACTTAGAAGAAGGTGTTAAGGCGGGCGATGGCGGGATTTGTGGGGACCCCGTCGAGCCTACCCCCTAATGAAGGTGTCTTACCACCGCCTCAACGGTGAACACTCAAAGGAACAAGGGAGTCCGGAGACGAGTGACCCCATTCCAAGTCACTCTGCTTCGCCGATTGAGGGGAAACTCCTCCAGCTGAAGGCAAGAATGTCGGAGAATCTTTGCGGTGACTCCACAATGAATCTTGGAGGCGAAGTGGAGAAGGAACAACAAATAAATACACAGCTGACAAGTTTTCTTGTGAGGCTCGCGATTAAAGATCTGTCTCAATCAAGTGCCAATCGCTCTCCGCAGCCAATGACGCCATTCTTGCAGTGCGGTCGAGGCACAAGAAGGAACCGCCCGGGAGTTAACGATGCAGGCAATGAAAGTGCAATCCATGGAGTTGAGACCCCAATGGATGCCACCTCGAAGACCCCAAGACGAGTTGACACCGTCGAAGGGATCGTCCAAGGCCTCACCTGCGGTTGAGACTACGAGGAGGTAGTGAAGGCCAACGGGAGGTTGAGACTTCCCGGGGTAAAGAGACGGACGCAGAACATCCCTCCTACTATCATTGATCGGTCGAAAAAGGAGATAAGTGCTCTTCACGATTCCCAAGAAAATCGATGTAACCTTTCCGGGATCTAAAGGTGAAGACGAAGGTGAGTCATCCCCTCGCTAATCCAAAAGACTCGGTGAGGATGTTCTCCCAAGCACGAGTAAGTCCGACCTTAAGTCTACTCGCCAAACCTTTAATTTTGATGATGAGCCACCCTTGGAAATCTCATCATCGTCCGATGACGCTTCACGATATGGCCGAGGACAGTCAACTCATGTGGAAAAAGCAATCGAGACCGATGAAGTGTTAAGGCAGTGAGGCTCGAAAAGCTGGGTCAACTTCACAAACCCACAAGTGAAATAGAGTCAATTGCGCAGCTCCCAAGCTGCGGCGCAGGATCGACTCCAGGGAACTTCATGAGCACAAGTTGTCATTCAAAGATTCCCCCCGTGATGATTCGTTTGAAGAATCATTTCCTTTCTCTCTGGAAGTACGACCTTCCACGAAGAATCGGCTCGAGATCAAGAATGTTTCCATAAACCCGATCCCGTTATTCCAACAGACACCATCGTCCCAGTGACTTTAACTTTGGTTTGCTTGGCAGCGCTTGGCCGTGAGACAGGAGTGACGGTGAGGTTCCGAGAAGTTTTTAAGGACATATTTGCGGATATAGAGAAGATGGAGAGGCGGGGCCAGTCTCACTTTGGACATGAGGTGGATAACCGAGACGCAAATCTTCTTGTCGTCTGCGAGGAATAATTGTCGAGAATATGGGAATGGTGGCAACAATAGCAAACAATGCGCGTAGAACAAGCTCGATATTTCAGGACATTGTTCAATAAATTGCTAGTCGGTGAAATTTGAGAATGTTGATAAGAAGACAAGAATGCAAGAGAACATCGAGCGAATGCATGAATCTCACCACACAGAGATGCATTGCTGCTGCGTGAATACAATAAGAAAGAGCTCCTGCGTGTAGAGGAGAACATGGATCTGAAGTTGACCTCCTCATGGTGAAATGAAGTGAGTGACAGTGAATCAATGCCACCCGCTCTCGAATTCCATGCAAGCATATGCGGCAGATTGAAGCATAACTCGCCTATCGATCGCTTAGACTTCATGATTGCTAGCTTGTTTCCAGGGTTCCTCTCTCCTTTGATGATGCCAAAAAGGGGGAAGAGGAATACCAAAAAGGCATTGAAAGGATCTGAAGCTAAAAATGAGGGCCTTGTTGTGAAGGGAAAGACAAGTGAGAACAGAGAAGAGAGAGAAGAAAGGAAAATGTTGAGGGGGAAGGTTCGAAAGATATAACCTTGATGATTACTAAAACCCCCAACAAGGTCTTGTCTGGTGATATCATCAGCAAACTCCCCGTGACTCTGCCGCTCCAACATCTGCAGTACCCATGGCTAAAAAAGAAAGATAGTTGAAGCGGGGATGAAGGGCGTGGAAGGAAAGATGGATGCCACGAGTTATGGATATTCTCGAAACAACATGGAGGCATTCCAGCACGAGGGAGAGACACCTATGCCATTTCGGATGTCGGGCGAGCCAAGATCTCGTTGATGAATTCAAGACGCTCGCATCCGAAGGTTACTTCGCAAATATGTCCATGGCTCAAGCCGGGATTTGTATTGGGAAAAAGGCCTCAAGCTATGTGAAGAAGGCGACGAGCGGCGAGACTCTTGGCGATCCTCTGCTTTGGTCACTCTGCTAGTCACTCACCGGGAAAAAGAAGGCCCGAGACAATACACACCCAGAGGAAAGAGGAAGAAGCGATGGTGGAGGAAGAGGTTTGGACCTAGACCTCGCCCAAAAACATTAATTACATAGATCCAGGCAAGAAAGGAGGGATCTATTGGGCCGGGATTCGACGAAGTAGCCAACCTGCAAGTGGCTAAGAACAATGCTGAGTATGTGAAGAGGATTGAAGAAGAAAATAGAAGACAAACTCAGCTGTGGGAGGAAAGACAAGAAAGAAAAAGAAGAGATGAAGCTGCCAGAAAGGCTTATGAGAAAAAGAAGGCGGCTGAAGATGAGAAGAAGAGAAAAAGGTCAGAAGATGACAGAGCTGAAGAAGAGGAAAGAAGGAGGCAGCGAAGGAGATGAAGTGTTGCTGTTCACCCCTTCATGTATTTTACTATGTAAATACATCTTTATGTAAGTCTTCTGTACATCGAATAAAATTGTATAATTTCTATACTTGCGTAGATATAGAACAACATGGTTACCTTAAGTTCTGTTTAAGCTCTGATATACCCTGTAAATAGCTGTGTAAAAAACAAGAATGTTATGATCAATAAAATATTGATTCTACGCATACATTCTGTGATTCTACATTGTCTGTACGTATCTTTGCTGTTCAATTATTGAATGAATGTTTTAAGTTTTGGCATCATCAAAAAGGGGGAAATTGTTGGGAAATTAATTTTTAGATTTTGATGAATGCCATGTAAAACTTAGAATAGAAAACGGCACCCCATTTTTGTTGTAAATTGCATTGTAATAGATAGGGGTGGTCGAGTGAGTTAAGTCGGCTATGCCAAGATATGCAAGAAGTCAATGGAGACTAGAAGGAAGACTCATTGTGAGGCGGTGAGTGTAGCAAAGAAGAGAAGACAGAACTCGACTGAAGGTGCGGTGAGTGAAGTGTCGGTCAAGTCAACTCAAGACAGCCAAGTCTCAAGTTGAAGTGAGATGAGTCATCCAATGATTGGAAGTTGACTCGAAGTCACCTGGGAAGTCAAGGAAATGCGGTCAAGTCGAGATAATCGAAAGAGATCCGTTGCATGAAGTCAAGAGAATTACTTGAACAAGTAATACTTCCATACTACCTTTCTTGAAGTGCTCGGTCCCCAGTGTGCAAAAGGAATAAACTAATGGGAAGCTCTGCACTGTGTCGAACTACGAAAAATCTGAAGAATCATTCATACGAGGAAATGTCAATTCCAAGGACAAAGAACAAGACAAGCCAACGACCACAAGTGTCTTTTGGAAATTAGCCTATCTCTTCAATGGGAAATTTTCAAAATAACACTATAAAAGGCCGAGGAATCAATTTGGGAGAGTGTAGGTTACCTTGACAATCGAAGAAAACAAATACGAACAAGAAACGCAATATCTATAACCAAAAATATTCTCAAATCATTAAAGTTCAATCCTCAAGCCTACATTACGAAGGAAATCAATCCAACACTCACCTATGAAGGAAAGACGACTTCAATCGGTTGAATAGGAAACATTTGAAGAATCAAGGGTCTACAATCCACGAAGGATTGTAGGAAGGTTCAAGGTCGAACCAGTCTCAAGTTTTGGAGGGCTTCATGATCAAATCCAAGAAGCTTGAGCAAGTGGGCTGTAGTAGCAAAGGCATGTGCCCTGTGAAGAAGTTGAGTCGTGCGAGAAGCCGTTGTGTGACCAAGGCATCTCGGACCGAGTCACAAAGGATCAAGTCGGGTATGTGATCAAGACTTGCATGCGGATTGTTAACCACTTTGTATATTGATCAATACTTAGTGGATTCCTCCGGGAGTTGGAGAAGAGAGGAGTAGAAGAATTACCCCATCTTGAACCTCTATAAAAACTTATTGTGTCATTTATATTTCAAAGACTTTAATTTACGCACATTACTTTAATATCTCATTGATAAATTTGCTATCCAATTGATGATCAACAAAGTGCTAAAACCAAGCATTAAAACATATTTAACCAAAATTCAAGAGTGTTAAGTCTTCCAATGAAAACATATCACAATCGAGTTAAGTTTTTAGTCATAACAATTTGAGTTATTCTATCACGGCTACCAAGTCGTTGAGTGACTAACTCTTGATTAACTAACTTAGTTGTCCATCAAGGACTCGGTTGTGAAGTATTAACTATGAACGTTTTAAAAGGACTAAATCGAAAAGTTGGTAAGGTTTATTCAACCCCCCCTTCTAAACCTTACACTCACACCCCTTGGGACCTACATTTTTATTTCTTTAAAATGGATATATCCTTTGACCTTTTAAATCCAAAATTAGATGCAGTCGTCAATATTATTTCTAATATTTTCAAATAAACAATAATTATGATAATGTAAATTTTAATTAATAACAAACAAATTCGAACATATAGACGTTTATATCATATAAAATTTAAATTTAAATAAAATATGTGAAAGCTATATTTTTTACTTAGTGAAATTAGAATAATAAAATGAAAGGATGGTTAAAAAAAGCGTCCAATGATTTGGGCTAATTACAAAGAAAAAAAATAGGTTTTTGAAAATTAAAAAAAACCCTTGAGGTTTGATTATATCATTGTATCTTAAATGAAGTAGTTTCCTGTCAGACCGTATAACGGATGAATTCGTCAGACGGATCCCTAATTCAAACCCGTTTGGGTGACCTCCTTTTTTTCTGTGATCTCTCCCCTCCAGGATGTCTTCCCTAACAATTCTCTGTTCGCCTTCATAAAAAATCTAAAGGAAACAAATAACTAAACACGCTAAAAGAAATAACAAACAAATAATCAAACACCTTACACAAACTAAAAGACAACATTCAGTCGATGTTAATAAAGCATGAATAAAAACAATTCACCTTAAGTTGGTCCCCCATTTTGAATCATGAATAAAAACAAATCTTTCATCATTCAATCAAGCACCATTGGGAGAAACTGGTCCTCTCCTCCATGCAAATCCGCACCTAGATGAGTTTTCTGTTCTTGTCCCCGCGGCGCGCCGATTTTGTCATGGGGTTGGACAACTTTAACAACTACCTTTTGGGAAATTACTAATTGTCTTTTACAAGAATTACTAATATTTTTCAATAGGATTACTTATAATTTTCAGTGCAAAAATAATACATTTTAGGGGGACTACAATATTTTTTAAAGGGATAAGATAATACTTATCAAGGTATACTAATACTTTTTAGGGAGAAAAATGAATACTTTTATTAGGCTACTAAATATTTTCCAAGGAACGATTAAATACTTTTAGAAGAAAAATCTAATACTTTTCAGTGGGACTACTAATACTTTTTAGGGGAGACAATAATACTTTTTAGGGGAGACATCGGAAACTTTTCGGAGGAATTACTAAATTCCTTATCAGGGTCTATTAATACTTTTTAGAGGAAAAATTTATACTATTTAGGGAAACACTAATACTTTCAGTGGGACCAATAATACTTTTTATTGGAAAAACTATTATTATTCATATGAATTATAAAAAAATCTTTCAGGGAAAAATTAATAGTTTTTAGTGAACTACTAATATGTTTCACGGAACTATTAATACCTTTGACGGAAAAAACTAATATTATTTACAGGGACTATTAAATATTTTCAAGTGACGTATCAATACTTTTCATAAAGACTACTAATACTTCTCATATGAAAACCTAATACATTTCAGTGTTGTCGTGATACTATATCACTGTCCAATATCATAAAAACTAATGCTTTCAAGTAAACCACGTACTAATACTTTTCAGAGAAACTGCTAATAACTTCCAGTGGGACTGATAATACTTTTCTGTGAACTACTAATACTTTTCAGTGGAACTACTAATTTTTTTCAGTATGACTACTAATACTTTTCAGTATGACATGCAACACTTTTATGGGGGACTACTAATATTTTTAAGTGAAACTACTAATATTTTTTAGGGAAAAATAACACTTTTCAAGAGAATTACCAAATACCTCTCAGGAAAAAAAATCTAATACTTCTCATAGGAAATGCGAACAAATTTTAGGGGGATTACTAATATTTTTAAAAGAAAAATTTAATATTTTTCATGGGACTACAAAAATATTTTGAGGGGAAACTACTAATACATTTTAGGGCCTTAGTGTAAATATTTCAAATATGTTTAGATTCAATAAGACTAATGGAAACTAAATTATTTTAACTAAATCATATATAAGTGACAACCAAATAATTAACTACCCAAAATCATGCACAAAATTCGGTAAAAATTAGAAATAAAAACCACTTTGAAAGCGACCCAAAGACCAACATTATTCGTGTCAAAAGACCTCAAAAAAGAAAAAAATTCACGTTCAATGCAAAGTATGGGGGCCCACCCCAAGTCCCACACCTATAAGAGCGTGAGGTTAACATCGGATGGGCCGATGTGTGTTGGTGAACCCTTTAAAAGGTTTGTTAAGGCTTAACTATCCTATTCACTTTTATTAGTGGCATATCCCATAGACATGGGCCACCACCTAGCCCATATGCCAAGTTTCCACATGGCTATTTCTTTATGATTTGGATTTGGGTTAGATCCGTCGACGGATTTTTTTGAGATTAGGCTTCTAATGCAGAGTTTTTGTTATCTTAAATTTAATTGGGTAACTGTAATATTTTGATAAATGTAAGAGCTTTTGATTATTTATATATGAAGGGGAAAAATATAAGATGAATCAAACTTAACGGTACTTTTTGTAGCTTTCGAAAATCTCTGGATTTTTTTGTAATTAGCCTAAACCTCAGGGAAGCTTTTGTAATTATCCCTAAATTAAAATTTAATGTAAGATTTTAAGAAAATGAATAGAGATGATTATTTTATTTGCTAGAGTATTTTCTTGGCATATTTTGTATTAACAAGAAGAAAACTCATTTTTAAACTCAAAATATAGAGTTAATTTTGTTTTTCATGTGACACACACACACACACACACACACATATATATATATATATATATATATATATATATATGATAGCTCATAATTTTTTTGTTTCAAAATTTAAATTTTGTTCCATAACATATTTGTAGGTCCCAAGGGGTGTGAGTAAGGTTTAGAAGGGGGGGTTGAATAAACCTTACCAACTTTCCGATTTTAGTCCTTTTAAAATATTATAGAGTTAAATACACGGCTAAGTCCTTGGGGACAACTAGGTTAGTTAACCAAATAGAGTTAGCCACTCAATGACTCAATTGATTTGTTGATAGAATAAACTCAATTTGTTTAGTCTAAACCTTAACTTGGTTGTGATAAGATTTTCAGCGGAAGACTTAACACCCTTTAATTAGGTTTAACTTTATTTTAACACTTGGTTTTAACACTTTGTTAATTATCAGTTGGATAGCAAATTATCACAGATATAAAGTGATGTGCGTAAATAAAATGCTGAAATGTAAATGACACAATAATTTTTATAGAGGTTCAAGATGGGGTAATTCTTCTACTCCTCTCTCTTCTCCAACTCTGGAGGAATCCACTAAGTATTGATCAGTACAAAGTGGTTATCAGTCGGATACAAGTCTTGATCACACACGGTGACTTGCTCCTTTGGGACTCGATGTCCGAGATACCTTGATCACTCAATCGGCTTCTCGTCCGACTCGAGCTTCTTCACAGGTATGTGCGCTTGTTACTTTGACTTACTTGCTCAAGCTTCTTGGATTTGATCATGAAGCCCTCCAATATCTTGATACAGGCTCGACCTTGAACCTTTCTACAATCCTCCTTGGAAAGTAGACCCCTTTTGTTTCTTCAAAAGTTTCCTCTTCAACAGTTTGAAGTTGTCTTTCCTTCACAGCTTAGTGTTGGATCGATTTCCTTCTAGATTTAGGCTTGAGGATTTGCTTGAATAACTTGAGAATATTTCTGCAGGTTACAGTATGAATAATGCTTGTTTGTTCGTTGTTCAGGTAATCAAGGTAACCTCTTCTCAAAGTGATTCCTCAGTCTTTTATAGTGAACTTTCAAAAATCTGCCCACTGAAGAGATAGGCTGATTTTCAAAAGTCACTTGTGTTCGTTGGCGTGTCTTTTCTTGGTCTTCAATCTTGAGATGTAGACCTTTCCTTGTATTAAATGAATGTCCAGTTTTTCAGGTTCTGACACGAGGTGCGGTGCTTCCCATTGGTTTATTTCTTTTGCACGCTTCGGGATCGAGCACTTTAAGACATGGCAAAGCATGGAAGTATTACTTGTTTAAGTAATATTCTTGACTTTTGTGCAACAGATTCTTTTCACTTAACTCCTCTTTGCAGTTGCCTTTTCCCCAGGTGACTTGAGTCTACTCCAATGATTGAAAGACTCATCTGTCACTTCAACTTGACTTGGCTTCTTGGGTTGACTTAACTGATTCTTCTCACAGCTGCCTCACAGTTGATACTCCTTCAGTCGAGTCCTTGACATTTCTTTCTTGTCACCCTCGGCTACTTCACAAATGGATTCTTCATCCTAGTCTTGATTGACTTCTTGTATATCCAGGCATAGTCGACTTGATTTCGGCCCATACCTATCTATTACAATACAAATTACAAGGAAAATGGGGTGTCAACTTTCTAGTCTAAATTTTACATGGCATTCATCAAAATCTAAACAATAAATTTCCCAACAATTTCCCTCTTTTTGATGATGCCAAAACTTAAAACATGCATACAAAATGTAAGCATCAAAGATACATACAGAATGTAGTAACAGAGAATGTATGCGTAGAATCAATCTTTTTATTGATAATAATATTCTTGTCCTTTACACAAATTTTTTACAATGTGTATCGAGCAAACATAGCATTCTATATCTACGCAAAAATATAGAAATTCTGATTTCTTATTCAACGTCTGTAAGACTTACATACATATGCATTTACAATAGTAAAATACATGAAGGGGTAGACAAAGACAACACTTCATCGCCTTCGCTTCGCCTCCTTCTTTATTCTTGACTCCGTCCCTCGCTCTCTTTTCTTCTTTTCTTCTTGAGTTGCCTTCTTTTTCTCATAGGCTCTCTTGGCGCCTTCTTCATCTTTCCTTTTCCTTTCTTGTCTCTCTTCCCACAAATTTGAGTTTGTCTTCTATTTTCTTCTTCGATTCTCTTAACATACTCAAAGCATTTTCCTCTCCACTTCCAGCATTTGCTATGGCATCATATTCAGCCCAAAGAGATCCTTCCTTCTTGCCGGATCTACATATTCAATATTTTTGGGTAGAGGTCTAGGTTTAAAGCCTCTACCTCCGCCACTTCTTCCTACTCCTCCGGGCGTGTATTGCATCGAGTCTTCTTCTTACCCAGAGTGACAACTAGTAGTCTGGCCGCTTGTGAACTTCTTCACATAGCTTCGGACCTTTCTCCCAGTACAAGTCCCGTGGTTGGGCTATGGACATGTTTTTGAAATATCCTTTGGACTCTAGCGTTTTGAATTCTTCAGGAGATTGGCTCTTGTCCATCATCCGGAATGGCGTCGTCAGATCTTTTCTATTTGGAATGCCTCCAAATTGTTTTAACATCTCTTCAACACGGGCATCCATTCTCTTGTCGAAATCCTCCATCTCTCGCTTCTACAATCTTTTTCTTATGAGACATGGGCACATCGAGGGTTTCAAAGAAGCATTAAGGTCACATCCTTTGACCTTTCCCCCTCAATAGATTTTCCCTTTTCTTTGCTCTTCTCAACAATGCAGATCTGTCTTCTCTACAACGATTTGTCTCCTTCAAGCTCTTTTGGTATTCCTCTTCCCCCTTTTTGGCATCATCAAAAGAGAGAGGAACCCCTAGAAATATCCCATCAAGCATGAAGTCCAATGGTGATGGCTAAATTCCGCTTGAGTCGGTGCGGAGTATGTTGTTCAAACTCGAGCGGGTGGCTTTGGACTCGCCTGCCACAGTTTCATTTCACCATAAGAAGGTGAACTTGGCATTCATATTTTCCTCACGCGCTAGAAGTTCTTTGCGATGAAATTCACGCAGCAATTCCATCTTAGTTGTATGGGAGGCATGCAATCTCTCTATATAGGTCGCATCTCGACTTCTGTCACGGATTGTCGGCCTCCAGATCAAAGATTCGGTTGTATAGTGCCTTGAAGTAGCGAACCCGCCGAGACGCATGACACTGCTTTGTTGAGACCATTCCCTTATTCTCGACCACCACTCCTCTCAAATTTTGTGAGAGTGGCATCTCTCTTGTCTCCAGGCGCATGTCGAGAGAGGCTTGGTGCCGTTCAATCTTCTCAATCTCTTCACAAATCTTCTTGAAGATTTCACGCATCTCAACTGCCTCGACTTGAGTCACCGCTGTCGGCCACTCGCATCAAAATTGAAGTCAAGCTGCACAATCGAATCGTCCCAGTCCAGGATCGGATCTTGGATAGTGTAGAGCTTCGTTCTCGTGCGGGATCTCTTCTTCGAGCATGGGCAAAGCTCATGAGAAAAAGGAAATACTTCTTCATAAGCATCGTCTCGCACTTGAGATATTGAGCGCGAGGTGGTCTCTACGGCAGACTCTAGAAGCCTGCATGAAGAGACTATGATTCAACAGGGCCTTTGATGGTATTGACCATTGCTAGTTTGAGCCTCACTGTCTTAACTTGCCTTCTTCGGTCTCGGATGGTTTGTCCTTTTGAGTTGATGTTTCTCGGTCGATCAAGTAAGCGTCATCGAAAGATAACGAGACTTGAGGGTTTGGCTCATCATCAAAATTGAACGTTTGTCGAGCAGCTTTGAAGTCTGGCTTACTCGTACTTGGAAGAACATCCTCAGATGAATCCTCTTTAGCAGGGGTTGATTTAGCTTCATCTGTGGATCCTGGAATGTTGTATCGGGATCATCCGGGAGTCATGAAGAGCATTGATTTCCTTCTCTGAATCAGCAATTATGTTCGAGGAATGCTCTTATCTCCTAGGTTTTTACCTAGGGAAGTCTCAACCTCCCTTAGGCCTTCAATACCTCCTGTAGTCTCAATGCGGCGGGGCCTTGTACAATCCCTTCGACAAAGAATCGTCTTAGGGTCTTCGCAATGGTATCCATAGGAGTTTCAACTCCTTGGATTGCACTTTCATTGCCCCAGTGTTAACTCGGGGAGATCCATCCCGTGCCTCGACCGCATCGATTCGTCCTCACTGTAAAGTGTTGGCACTTTAGCCGAGAGAGATGTAATCCTCGAGCTTCGTCGATGATAACTTGTTGTTGTTCTATTTCTTTTTCCTTCTCCACTTCGCCTCCTTTCTCGCATTGTGGAGTCATCGCAAGATCCTCCAACCTTGCTGCAGTGGGGTGAGTTTCCCCCTCAGCTGGTGCACCAGCTGAGTGACTTGTGTTGGGGTCACTTTGCTCCAGACTCCCGGCTGCTTCCTTTGAGTGCTCAGCTGTGGGGCCAGGTGGTAAGATACCTTCAACAGGGGTTGGCTCAACTTGGGTGCCCAAGTTCCCAGTGTCATCGCCAATTCCCTTAGATCCATCCTCTAAGTAAACTGGGGAAGTGGTCGCAGCAATAACTGTTGCAATCTGTTGTACCACTCCCAACGGATCGATTTCCAGCTGAGATTTGGAAGACTCTCCTGGTCCTTCCATCAGCTGTTGCTCATGCATCAACCTGGATTCCCGCATGGCATGCTACATTTCCAACTCCTCCGTCATAGCAGCAGGTTCCAAGTCCTCATCACTATCCAAGAGCATGTCAATGTGAGGATGAGTGTGATCGCTTGTTACGTGAGAGGGGATGATCTTGGCTTTCTCACGAGCCTCTACTTCCTCAAATTTGCTCTAGCCTTTTCTTGTTCCTTGCGAATTTGCAAAAAAGATATTAATACAATTATCCTCATCCAGGGCTTGCATCATCATCAGATCAACTTCAAGAAACCCGAAAAGTTCCTCTTCTTCATCAATAAACTCGGGTGTTCAAACCGCACCCTAGATCGACTCACCTTCCACTTCCTCCACTCTCGAGGCAGACGCTCGATGTCCGGGTACAATGGAGAGTACATAAATATCTCATCATCATCATTCTTCTCTTGTTGGCCTTCTTTCTCAGGAATAGAAGGTAGCAAATTTTGTTGCTCTTCACCTTCAGTGGCATTGGGGGCCGGTGGAGACAAAACTCTTTCATCAGGAGATTTTGATGTCCCTGCTGTCTCTCCTTCCTTGGCTGTTCTATCCACAGTTGGGTCTTCTTTTTGCCTCTGTTGATCGGCCTCAGCAGACTTGGCTGTTTCATCAACAACTTCAGGAGACTGCACTTCTTCAGCAGTCTCAGAGACTTTTTCCAGCTGAGTGGCAGACTCAGTTGTCTTCTCAAGCTCCGAGAGCTTGGTAATTCTTCTTCTTCTTTTTGTCTTTACTAGAGGAATGTCTGGTTCTACTCCCTCTGGTTCCTCGAAGGTAAAGGCCTTCGGAGTTATCTTAGAGGTAGCTGCCCTTCTCGCCTTAGCAGTCCTCTTCTTCTTAATTCCTGGAGAAGGTATCAAGGGTTCCTTCTCCATCTCTCACTGCGTGGGCGGGAGACACGGCTACGAGGCGGTGACTCGGCTACGAGAGATAGGTGCGTTTTTCTTCTTTTTGCAGATCGACTTTCTTTTCTTTTTCCTACATGGGCGCTCTCTTTTTAGGAGGGGATGAAGCGGATGTGTCGATGGGGTTAGGCGATTCCCCCCCTTACTAGTGTCACCCTTTTGGCATAGGCTCTCTTATGGGCTCCGAGAGATTGACCTGGAACATCTTCTTGTTGACATAGAATGGCTTTCCATGTCGGGGGGAACACCCTTCACCTCCATCGATGGCCAATGACTAGGCCATAGCCAAGTGATCGTCCAAAGGATCCATCCTCCTTGAAAGACTTGTTGCCAATATTCGCAAAAGTCTCATTGTAAATGAATTCAACCCAATTGATCTTCTTCTATTCCATGATCGCAGCCATGACGATCAGCTTGGTTTTGGACAGCTGATTGAAGCTGCCAAACTTCATGTCTACACACTTCGCAACGATATCCATTAGTTTATGATAATCCTCCTTCGCCAGTTTCTTCTCATTTGTGTAGACAATTTTTGCAAAGACATTCAGTTTGGCTACTTCCTTCCATGCAAAAGACCAAGTTGACGCGTCGGCTTCATATATTTCTGGCATGCCCTCCGACGACAATAAACAATGCTCCGCAAGGTCCTTTGTAGTGATTAGAATGTCCTTGCGGTGGACGGAGGATTTAATTCCTTCGTCCTGCACCTCAGCATTGACGTAAAAATGTGCGACTTCCTCAACGTACGTCATCTGATATTCCATCGTGAGGAAGGGTTTCATTCAATTTCTCGATCTTATCCGCAATCTTCTTTACAAGGGTTTCATCGAACCCTGTTTTCTCATTCTTTCAAAATCCACAGCTTGAACGGTGTGGATTTGTTTTGCGAGCTTAGTGAAATCATGTGCTGGTGCCATTTTTAGAGGATTCTACCGATGAAATTTTGATAAACTTGCTTTGAGAACAGGTAGGGTTTCGAGAGAGAAAAGAGACTTGCTTTCTCAGTTTTGAAGATGAACAGTTTTCAATGTGAGAGAGAAAACTGAAAGAATGAGTATATATGGGTTATGAAAGGACGTGTTTTTTTTCTGGTTTTTGAATTTTGATCGAGATCAACGGCTTAGATTTAGCACGTCTCATTGCATTTAATTTCTCGCATTTAATGCGGCAACATTTATATCCAATCATATGCTTGTTGTGCGACTTTTGATGCATTCGTCATAATTACACTAACATCATCCTTAAAAACATTCCCGCTTATTAAAAAATGATTGCGTTTTTGTCACTTAGCTCATAAATAACTTAGCTTACTCCTTAAATGACTCAACTCTTCTTCTCTCTTTTCGTATAGTGTGATTTGTAAGTACCGTAAGCTAACTCGATCTGGTGACTTCTCGATACGGCTGATTCATCTTCTCACATTTCATCTCTTCTCATTGAGTCTTCTGAGTATCAACTCAGCTCAATTAACCCTAGCTCATGCTTAAGCTCTTCAAATCTTGATTCACATAAGGGTTTGGTGAATATGTCAACTAACTGCTTATCAGTTGAGATGTATTCCAAGGTGATGTCTTTCTTTTCAACATGATCTCTTATAAAATGATATCTGACATCAATGTGCTTTGTTCTTGAATGCAATATAGGATTCTGAGTGATTGCAATAGCACTTTTGTTATCACACATAATTGGAATTTCTTTTTCTTCAATTTCATAATCTCTCAGTTGTTGTCTCATCCATAAGACTTGGGCGCAACAAGCGGCCCGCCACTATGTATTTCGCTTCTTGTGTGGATATGGCTATTGAGTTTTGCTTCTTGCTAAACCAGGAAACTAATCTGTTTCCAAGCATTTGACATGTATCTGAAGTACTCTTCCTGTCAACTCTACATCCAGCATAGTCAGAGTCTGAGTAACCAATTAGCTTGAATCCACCTTCCTTTTGATACCATAAGCCAACTTCTTGGTATCCCTTTAAATATCTTAGGATTCTCTTGGTGCTTGTTTCAATCCATATAGAGCTTTCTTTAGTTTGTACACCTTGTCTCCAAGAGTCTTCTGCTCAAAGCCTGGAGGTTGCTCAACATAGACTTCTTCTTCCAACAATCCATTTAAAAATGCACTTTTCACATCCATCTGATATACAATGAAGTTCTTGTGTGCAAAGATAGGCAAGAAACATCCTTATTGCTTCAAATCTTGCAACAGGAGCAAATGCCTCATCAAAATCTATTCTCTCTTCTTGGAAATACCCTTTGGCTACCAATCTTGCTTTGTTTCTTACCACAGAGCCTTCTTAATTCATCTTGTTTCTGAAAACCCATTTTGTGCCAATAACATTTTGATGGGTTGGTCTCGCACTTTTGATTCCCATTCTTTGTTCCTTTTAAACCGATTTAGCTCTTCTTGCATGGATTGAATCCCATGTGTGTCATCTAGGGACACATCTTTTGGCTCTATTTGGGAAATAAAACAAGTGAACATTGCTTCTTGTTGAGCTCTGGATCTGGTTCTTACACCATCTCTTACATCTCCAATGACTAGTTCTCGTGGATGGTCTCTCAGCCATCTCACATCGGGTTGGAGTAAATGGTGGGTTCATTCGTCTTGCAATTTGTGTTTTCTTGAGCGACTCTTTCGTCCTCATTCAATGCGATTTTTAGTTGTCTTTAAGACTCAGCAGTCTCATCTTCATCTTGATTAATTGCTCCGCCTTCTTCCTCAACATAAGGACTTTTTCGCATAGTTGGTGATTCACTTTTCACTAACTCTTCAATGTCTTCCCCATTTACATTAGGTTCATCAAAAACCACATGGATAGACTCTTCGTGACCATAGTCCTCTTGTTCATCACTCTATAGGCTTTGCTTTCATTTGAGTATCCCAAAAGATACCTTCATCGCCTTTAGCATCAAAAGCCTTTAGATTATCCTTGCCATTGTTGTGGATGAAGCATTTACATCCAAATATTCTAAAACATGCAACAGCTTTGATTGGCTTTCTCCTTGTCCATATTTCATAGGAGTCTTTTTGTCACCGTCTGTTAATCATGCATCTATTTTGAGTATATCATGCGGTGTTTATGGCTTGACCCCAAAATCTCTTTTGGTCCGGCTTGACTAACATGGTCCTCGCAGCTTCTTTGAGAGTTCTATTTCTTCTTTTTCGCTACTCCATTCTCATTTGTGTAGTCCTTGTCGCAGATAATTCATGAGCAATACCATTTTCAACGCAATCATCGAGTAATTATCCCATTTACAAACTTAGTTCCTCTATCGAGACCTTATCTTTATAATGGTTTGACTCTTCTCATTTTGAACTCTTCTCATCACCGAGGTAACTTCACGACGGTTTCTTCTTTTTACACATGAAGATTGTCCATGTATATCTTGAAAAGTCATCCACCACCACTAAAGTGTATTTCTTTCCACTTATGATAGCCGGCTCAATGGACCAAATAAATCCATAGGCAATAATCGCAATATCCTGTTGAAGATCGACTAGACTTCTCTTTGAATGATGATTTGATCTGTTTTCCCATCCGCATGCATCACATACACATTCTTTCTTATACACCGAGTTTGGCGCAGTCCTTCCACAAGATGACTCCTTGGAAGCTTGTTAATTGTCTTGAAATTCAGATGACTCAGCTTCTTGTGCCACAGCCAACTTGATTCGGCTGTACTCTTTGCTAGCAGACAAGTGCTTAGTGTGGCAGTCGACCAATCTACCACAAACATGTTCTTTTGTCTGGATCCTTGCAACACTACTTCATTTGATTCAGTGTCTTTGATTTGGCACACTCCCATATTGAATCCAACATTATAGCCCTTATCACAGAGTTGGCTAATGCTTAACAGGTTGAAGTTGAGGCCTTCAACATATGCAACATCTGTGATTTCTAATCCATTTTTCTTGATGGATCCAAATTGCCTCTTATTTCTCCCGAGCTTCATTTCTCCAAATATGACTTTTGCGCCTCTAATCTCCTTGAATTTTGATAGATTTTTCTTGTTCTCGTCATGTGTCCGGAACAGCCACTATCCATGTACCAGGTTTCTTGGCACTTTCGGTTGTTCCTTGAAACCGCAATCAAGGAAATCAGTTTTTAGGTACCCATACTTGTCTGGGTCCTGAGGGGTTAGTGTTGTAAGATGATCCAACCAACCTATAGCAAATGATCTAACTCTAAAAGGTTGCCATCAATCTGTGCCATAATCATAATTCACTTGAGCAAATTGCTTGGGGGCTTTAGGTTCATACAAATTGTCTCTTTTGTCTCAGTATGCTGTGTGTGTGTTTTAGCAATTGCTCTGTTTGGATAGTTGTGATATTTCGAGCGTTGTGCTTGGGTGCATATGTGTCCGATGATTGCTCTTTTGCCTTTGGAATGACCTTTCCGAGGTCTAGGTCTTTCCGATATTTCACATTATTCCAATCACTTGGCTTGGATAATTTCTACCATTCCCATCATATGTGTTCCTTTGATAGAACTTCGGGGCTTTGGTAGTTCTGCTTTCTTCTTCACAGAGTACTTCTGTTTGAGTTTCTTTGAGGAACTCTATTTGGATTTCTTCTCACTGTCCTTTAAGCATACTCAATGGTTGTTTTCCTTTTCCTTTATATCCAAGGCGGTTTGTTTGTGATTGTGCTTTGGAGTGAATGCGGTGCAATATTTGGTGTCTTGGATTTTTGAGATGCTTCATTACTTGAAGATCCTTTTTCCAAAATCACTCGGGAGTTTGATTTGTGTACAAAGGAATTGAATCCTATGCCGTTTTATCTCCACACTCTTTTTGGCTCAAAATAAGGTCATCCAATGATTTAGATGCTTTTGTGAAAGATGCAATCACATTTTTGTGATCATTTTCCTCTTTTCTATAACAACTATCTCTCGTTTATTAGTTTTGCATTTTCACTTTTCAGTTCTTTAATATCATCACTAAGTGACTTAGAGTACTCGGCTCCTTAGTCACCATTTGTGAGTTTTGGCTTTTGAGTCTGGCTATTTTCCTCATTTAATAGTGTGTGTGAGGATTTAATGTGCTCAAAATCTTTCATCATTTTGCCTAATGAATCATAAAGATCAGTGGGTGATGAAGTGTGTGTGTCACAATCACTATTACTAGAACCGAGTGAGATGAGTTAGAGTGTACCTCATCTCCTTGGTCGGGTTGATCTTGTTCTTTAGCCATTAGACGGATCAATGCTTCTTCTTCGTAATCACTTAAGTAGTCACTTCACTAATCTCTCGAGTCCACTACTTTTTGGACTTAGATGTCTCAAGATGTCTGCCGCAGCCTAACATAGCCTTTTTGTTTTCCCGCCTTCTTTCTCTCAAGACTCTTCTTTCTTCTTCATTCTCATTTATTTATTGACTACAGGATATGGGATCAATAGCAAAGTGTCCTAGTTGTCTACAGTTCCAACACAGTTCTCAACTCTTTGATCGCCTCTTTCCGTTCTTGGATTATCACTGCGTGGTATTCAACTTTTGATGCTCGGCTCTCTTAGGTGGCCTTTCTTCCCTTGACTGGAGGGAGCTAAATGTCTCTGGAGGATTCACCCTTATTTCTTTTATAGTTTTTGTTAAAGAACTTGTTGAATCTTTTAACCATCAAGGCAATTTCCTCCTGGTCAAAGGCTTCCTTGATTTCATCTCTCTTCCCATCCTTAACTATAAGTGCAAATCTGTTGGGGTACTGACTATCTCCTCTTGATACTTTCTTCTCGGCTCAAATTCATAACCTTTGAGGTCCGAGAATAGCTCATAATTGGATGTTTTCGATAGGTCCATCGAGTGTGTTAGAGCCATGGTCTTTATTTCCCATTGTTTGGGAGACTCCTTAGAATCTTCATACACATCTCCTTCGTGTGTATTCCTTTCCAAATCTTTGCCGAGAGCTCATTTGTAATTTGATGAATCTAGCATCCGGTGATCCATTGTCTCACCCGCAATCATTTTAAAGTTTTCATATTTTTGAACAACGATAATTTGTTTTCTTTAATTTGCTCGATCCTTCACAAATTAAAGTTAATTTATCCTGCATTTCTTTTGTTGTTTTGCATGACTTGACTTTATTGAACATTTCTTTGTCCAGTCTTGTAGAGAATATCCTTGGCCACGTTGTCCAAGTTGTATCTTTTTCTGTCACCATTGGTCGATCAGGTCCTTGGTTTTTCAACTAAGGTGGTCTTGAGCTTCTTTCTCCTTCACTGCAATGCTTCCTCCTTGTTGTGTTCACTTTCAATATTTGCAAATGGCACATCCTCTATCACTAGCCACATTTCATCATGTAAAGCGAGATAGATGAGCACGCATACGAATTTTCAGTCATCAAATTCCTCAATAGTGAACATAGGAATGCGTGTCAAATTTGCTTCCATGATAATAACTTTGCTGAATAAAAGATATGATTTTGAAATGGCAAGTGTTAAAAACTTCTTTGAAAGATTAGAGATCTAGTTCAGTAACCAGTGCGGAAGGATCAATGAACCAACCGCTATGATACCACTTGTAAGTCCCAGGGGGTGTGAGTAAGGTTTAGAAGGGGGGGTTGAATAAACCTTACCAACTTTTCGATTTTACTACTTTTAAAATATTACAGAGTTAAATACACAGCTAAGTCCTTGGGGGACAGCTAGGTTAGTTAACCAGTAGAGTTAGCCACTCAACAGACTCAATTGAACTGTTGATAGAATAACTCAGCTGTTTAGTCTAAACCTTAACTTGGCTGTGATGAGATTTTCAACGGAAGACTTAACACCCTTTAATTAGGTTTAACTTTGTTTTAACACTTGGTTTTAACACTTTGTTAATTATCAGTTGGATAGAAAATTATCGGTAGATATAAAGTGATGTGCAGAAATAAAATGTTGAAATGTAAATGACACAATAATTTTTATAGAGGTTCGAAGATGGGGTAATTCTTCTACTCCTCTCTTCTCCAACTTCTGGAGGAATCCACTAAGTATTGATCAGAGTACAAAATGGTTATCAGTCCAGATACAAGTCTTGATAACACAACTGACTTGCTCCTTTGGGACTCTCACCTGAGATGCCTTGATCATTGGTGGCTTCTCGTCCGACTCGGCTTCTTCACAGTGCATGATCGCTTGTTACTTCAACTTACTTGCTCAAGCTTCTTGGATTTGATCACGAAGCCCTCCAATAACTTGAGACAGGCTCGACCTTGCACCTTTCTACAATCCTCCTTGGAAAGTAGACCCCTTTTGCTTATTCAAAAGTTTCCTCTTCAACAGTTTGAAGTTGTCTTTCCTTCACAGCTTAGTGTTGGATCGGTTTTCTTCTAGATTTAGAATTGAGGATTTGCTTAAACAACTTGAGAATATTTCTGCAGGTTACAAGTATGAATAATGCTTGTTTGTTCGTTGTTCGTAATTAAGGTAACCTCTTCTCAAAGTGATTCCTCGGCCTTTTATAGTGAACTTTCAAAAATCGCCACCTTTGAAGAGATAGCTGATTTTCAAAAGTTATTTGTGTTCGTTGGCTTGTCTTTTCTTGGTCTTCAATCTTGAGATGTAGACCTTTCCTCATATTAAATGAATGTCAAGCTTTTCGTGCTCGACACGAGGTGCGTGCTTCCCATTGGTTAATTCTTTTGCACACTTCGGGGATCGAGCACTTTAAGACATGGTAGCATGGAAGTATTACTTATTTAAGTAATGTTCTTGACTTTTGTGCAACGGATTCTTTTCGATTAACTCCTCTTTTGTAGTGCCTTTTCCCCAGGGTAACTTGAGTCATTGCAATGATTGAAAGACTCTTCACATTACTTTGACTTGACTTGGCTTCTTGGGTTGACTTAATCGATTCTTCTCACATCTGTCTCATAATCGATACTCCTTGCCGAGTCCGTGGTCTTCTTTCTTGGCCATACTCGGTTGTTCCTCGCCGGAGTCTTCACTTCACATCTTGATTGACTTCTTGTATTTCCAGGCATACCGACTTGACTAAAACTTATACAAATTTTTATCTATTATGATAAAATTACAAGGAAAATGGGGTGCCAACTTTCTAGTCTAAGTTTTACATGGCATTCATCAAAATCTAAACAATAAATTTCCCAACAATTTCCCCCTTTTTGATGATGCCAAAACTTAACAAAATTAAGTAAAATGTAAACAAAGACAGATACATACGATAATGCGAAAACAAAGAATGTATGTGTTGAATAGATCGTTTTATTGATCATATCATTCTTGTTCTTTACGCTTGTTTTTACAATGTGTATCGAGCAATCAGGGCATATATTATATCTACGCAAAAATAGATTTTTCATTAAATGTACGAAGACTTACATACATATGTATTTACAAAAGTAAAATACATGAAGAGGTTAGCAAAGAACACTACATCGCCACGCTTCCTCTTTTTTTCTTCTTCTCTGTCTTCGTCGACTCTCTTCCTCTTCTTCTCATCTTTTTGTTTTTTTTTTCTTTTCGTAGCTCTTTTGGCGGCTTCGCTTTTCTTTTTCTTTTTTTTTCTGTCTTTCTTGCCACAAATTTGAGTTTGTCTCTTATTTTCTTCTTCGATCTCGTTGACATACTCAAGATTTTTCCTTTCCACTTCCAGATTGGCTATAACATCATACCCAAAGTAGATCCTTCCTTTCTTGCCTCGGATCTACATATTCAATATTTTTGGGTAGAGGTCGGGTATAAAACCTCCACCTCCACCACTTCTTCCTTCTTTTTCTAGGCGTATATTATACCGAGTCTTCTTCTTACCAAAGAGAGTGATCGTAGTAGTCCATTGCCTATCTATCCTTCTTCGCACACTTGATCCTTTCTCCCAAGATACAAGTCCTGGCTTGGGCTATGGACATGTTTTTGAAATATCCTTCGAGCTCGGCGTTTTGAATTATTCAACAGATCTTGGCTCTTGTCCGTCATCCGGAATGGCATCAGATCTTTACCGCCGGAATGCCTCCAAATTGTTTTAACATCTCGTCAACACGGACATCCGTTCTTTTGTCGAAATCCTCCATCTCTCGCGTCTACATTTTTCTTCTTATGAGACATGGGCACAATAGAGTGATAGAGCGGCAGGATTACGTGAAGTTTGCTAATTATCTTTGGTTGTGACATGACCTTACCGAGGGGTTTCAAGAAACATTAAGGTCACATCCTTTGACCTTTCCCCTCAACATGACTTTTCCCTTTTCTTTCCTCTTCTCAACAAATTTGATCTTTCTTTCTCTACAATTTGTCTCTTTTAACATCTTTTGGTATTTGTCTTCTCCTTTTTGGCATCATCAAAGGAGAGAGGAACCCCTGAAACATCCCAAAGCAAGCATAAAGTCCATCGGTGATGGTTGAATTCTCGCTTGAGTCGAATTTGTGGCATATGTTGTACAAAATTCGAATGAGTGGCCTTCGACTCACCAGTAACCGGTTTCATTTCAGCCATGAGGAGGCTGAATTTGGCATTCATAATCTCCTCAAGTCTGCACAAATTTCTTTCTTTTGAAACTCTGCAGCTGACTCCATTTCGGTTTTGTGAGAGGCATGCAACCTCTCAATGTACTCCTGCATTCTCTGCTTCATGTCAGCATTGTTTGCGCTCCAAACAAGCATCCTGTTATAAAGAGCCTTGAAGACAAACTTGTTCGAGACGCATTGCGGTTGATTAGCACGACACCACTCCCTTATTCTTATCACTAGCCCTCTCAAGTCGGCTGTGAGGGTAGCATCTTGATTGTCTAGCCACTTGTCCAATGAGGCCTGATGTCGTTCGATCCTCTCAATCTCTCCACAGATCATCTTGAAGACTTCACGGATTTCAGTTGTCACTTCCGATTCATCTGGCGGCCATTCAACGTCAAAATCGAATTATGTTGGCACAATGGAGTCAGGGATGATGGGTTCTTCGTGCGCATTACTTCTTCTATTCTTTTGTAGTTTCTGCTTCTAGTGCGGGTAGCTCGATTGAAAAAGAGAAGGTCTCTTCAAATGCATCGTCTCGTACATGTGAAATCGCACGAGAGGTCGTTTCTCGCTGCAGACTCACGAAGCTAGCTGATTGGATGATTGATTCAGTGGGGCCTTTGATAGTATTGACCCGGTGGCCGAGCCTCGATTATCGAACAACTTCTTCGGTCTCAACTGGTTTGTCCTTTTGAGTTTTTGTTCCTCGGCCGATCGAGCGTCATCGAAAGATGATGAGACTTGGGGCTTCGCTCATCATCAAAATTGAACGTTTTGAGCGGCTTTGAAATCGGCTTACTCATACTTGGAAGAACATCCTCGGTTGAGTCTTTTTGATGTGCGTGGTGGTGGACTCAGCTTCATCTTCGGATCCCGAAATGATATGTCGGGTTGTCTTGGGAATCATGAAGAGAACTAATCTCCTTCTCGATTCTTCAATATGAATGGGAGGGATGTTCGCATTTTCGCCTCTTTACCCGGGGAAGTCTCAACCTCCCTTAGGCCTTCATTACCTCCTCGTAGTCTCAATCGCAGCAGGCTTTGTACATTCCCTTCGACAGACGCGGCTGTCTTAGGGTCTTCTGCAGTGGCATCCATAAGAGTCTCAACTCCCTGGATTGCACTTTCATTTCCTAGAGTGTTAACTCCCGGGACAGATCCATCATGTGCCTCGATCGCATCAGCCAGACATCCTCACCGCAAAGCTGTTGGCACTTCAGCTGGGACAGACTCAACTGTCCGAAGCCGTCGATGACAACTTGTTGTTGTTCTTTTTCTTTCTCTTTCTCCACTTTGCCTCCTTCCTTCATAGTGGAGTCATCGTAGCATCCTCCGGCCTAGCCGTGGAGTGAGTTCCCCTCACCGGCACACACCGGTGAGTGGATCGATAGTGGGGTCACTCGCTCCGGACTCTCGGATGTTTCCATTGAGTGTTCGGCCGTGGGGCGGTGGTAAGACACCTTCAACAGGGGTTGGCTCAACTTGGGTGCCCAAGTTCCCAGTGTCATTGCCATCTCCCTTAGATCCGTCATCCGAGTGAACTGGAGAAGTGGTTGCGGCAATAATTGTGGCAACCGTTGTACCACTCCTACCGATCAATTTCAGTGAGATTTAGAAGATTCTCCAGTCCTTCCCTCGGCTTTTGCTCATGCATTAATCTAGATTCCGCATGGCTTTGCATGTCCAACTTCTCCTTTGCAAAGAAGAGGATCCATGTCCTCATCACTTCCCAAAAGCATATCAATGTGAGGATGAGTATGGTCGCTGGTTCTAGTGAAAGGGCAAATGTTGGCTTTCTCACGAGCTTCTGCTTCCTCAGCTGCTCTGGCTTTTTCTTGCTCCTTGCGAATTTGCAGCATATTTATGCAGTTATCCTCATCCAGGGCCTGAAGTACATTGTCAATCTCAAGAAGCTTGAAAAGCTCCTCTTCTTCCTTAATATACTCAGGGTGTGCAAACTGCACCCTTGGTGACTCAGCCTTCCATTTTCTCCACTCTCGCAGGCGATTCTGGATGTGCGGGTATAGTGGAGAGTACATGAATATATCATCATCTTCATCCTCTCCTTGTTGCCCTTCCTTTTCAGGAATGGAAGGTAACATACTCTGCTGCTCTTCACCTTCAGCAGCATCGGGAGCAGGTGGAGACACAACCTTTTCGTCAGGAGATTTTGTTGTCTCTGCTGCTTCTTCTTCCTTAGTTGTTCTATCCTTTGGGTGGTCTTCTATTTGCCTTTGATGATCGGCCTCAGATTTCCATTTTTCAATGACAACTCGAGACCGCACTTCTTCAAATAGCCTCGGATATTTTTCTCGAGTGGCAGACTCATTTGTCTTCTCAAGCTCCGAGAGCTTGGTGATTCTTCTTCTTCTTTTTGTCCTTACGAGAGGAATTTCGCCGGATACTTCTTCCTCGCTTCCTTGGTGATGGGGGCGGTGCATCTTTCTTTTGACAGAGGAGCCTTTTTGATCCTCTTCTTTTTGATGGTTGGAGAAGGTATTAAGGCTTCCTTCTCCACCTCGGCTGCGTGGGCGGGAGACACGGCTGCTCGGGCGGGTGACTCTACCTGGCGGGTGCATCTTGTGTCTTTCTTTGCAGGGGCGCTTTCTTCTTTGCGTACTATAGGGCTGACTTTCTTGTTTGGAGGGGAGGCAATTTGTTTCTCTGGTGGTGATTCCCCTCACCGTGTGTCCGCCCTCTTCACATGGGCTCTCTTCTAGGCTCCCGAGAGGTTAGCCCTAAACATCTTCTTGTTTACATGGAAGGACTTTCCATCTTTGAAGGGGAATGCCCTTCACTTCCATCAAGCGCCAATAACCAGGCCATAGCCGAGTGATCCTCCAAAGGATCCATCTTCCTTAAAAGACTTGTTCGCAACATTCGCAAAGTCATTTGTATACGAACTCAGCCCAATTAACCTTCTTCTTGCATGATCGCGGCCCATGACGATCATTTAGTCTTTGATTGATTGATTGAAAGCGCAAACTTCATATCCACGCATTTTGAGACGACATCCATCACCTTGTGATAGTTGTCCTTAAGCATTTTCCTTCGATTTGTGTGTAGACTACTTTCGCAAAGAAACTCGGGTTTGGCTACTTCTTTCCATGCAGAGACCAAGTCCACATCGCCTTCAGATATCTCCATCATACCCTCCAACGGTAATAAGCGAGTGCTCGCAAGGTCTTTAGCAATGATCATGATGTCCTTGCGGTGGACGGAGGACTTAATCCCTTCGCCCCGCACTCGGCGTTCACATAGAACGCGCCACCTCTTTCGGTAGGTGTGCGAGTATTCTATCGTCAAAAAGGCCTTAAGCCCAGATTTTTCCAACATATACGCTATTTTCTTCACAAGGGTTGCATCCGAACCTCGCTTAATCATGCCTTGAAATCATTTTGAGGAGCCTGTGTGGATTTGCTTCGATAACTTAACGAAATCAGTCTTTGGTGCCATTTCTAGAGGATTTTACCGATTAAATCTTGATGAACTTCTTTGAGAACAGGTAGGGTTTTCGAGAGAGAAAAAGAGACTTGCTTTCGTATGCTTGAAGATGAACAGGTTTTTAAGTGTGAGAGAAAAATCAAGAAATGAGTATATAAGGGTTATGAAAGGGCGTGTTTTTGGTTTTGAATTTTTATTGAGATCAAAGGCTCGATTTAGCACGTCTCATTGCATTTAATTGCTCGTATTTAATGCGGCAAAGCATTTATATCCAATCATATGCTTGTGCGACTTTTGATTGTACGCATCATTATTACGCTGACGTCATTCTTAAAAATATTCCCGCTTATTAAAAACAATTGCGTTTTTGTCACTTAGCTCATAAATAACTCAGCTTATTACACAAATGACTCAACTCTTCTTCTCTCTTTTCGTATAGTGACTCAGCTGTCAGCTAACTCGATATAGCTGACTTCCCGATACGACTGATTCATTTGGCCGATTCATGAGACTTGTTCTATTTTCATCTTCTCACATTCCATCTCTTCTCATTGAGTCTTCTGAGTATTAACTCAGCTCAATTAACCCTAGCTCATGCTTAAGTTCTTCAAATCTTGATTCACATAAGGGTTTTGTGAATATGTCAACTAATTGTTTATCAGTTGAGATGTATTCCAAACTGATGTCTTTCTTTTCAACGTGATCTCTTATAAAATGATATCTGACATCAATGTGCTTTGTTCTTGAATGCAACACAGATTCTAAGTGATTGCAATAGCACTTGTGTTATCACACATAATAGGAATCTCTTTTTCTTCAATTTCATAATCTCTCAATTTGTTGTTTCATCCATAAGACTTGGGCACAACAATGACCCGCAACTATGTACTCGCTTCACTGGTTGTGGATGTGGCTATTGAGTTTTGCTTCTTGCTAAACCAGAAACCAATCGGTTTCAAGCATTTGACATGTGCCTGGAAGTACTTTTCCTATCAACTCTACATCCAAAGATAGTGAGTCCGAATAACCAATAAGCTTGAATCCACCTTCCTTTGGATACCATAAGCCAACTTATTGGCATCCTTTCAAGTATCTTAGATTCTCTTAGCATTTTGATCATATGGCTTTCTTTTGGAGCAGATTGGAATCTTGCACATACACCTACCGCAAAGATGATATCCGGCCATTGCTAAACATTAAATAAGCGGTGATCCAATAAGTGCTCAGATCTTGTTTGATCTCTGACTTTACCATCTCGCATCCATGTCCATCTTGATCGATGTGTTCATTGGTATTTTCACGAGAAGACTTCTTTTCCATACCAAATTTCTTCATTAAATCTCGGTGTACTTTGTTTGACTTATAAAAGTTCCATCCTTCATACATTTAACTTGAAGTCCTAAGAAGAATGTCACTCTCCCATCATACTCATTTCAAATTTACCTTGCATGAGGTTTGAGAATTTATCACTGACTCTTTGTTTGTGGATCCAAAAATGATATCATCCACATATATTTGAACAAGCAAAGATACTCTCCCCATCTTGAATTCAAGAGTGTTCTATCCACTTTGCCCTTGGTGAATCCATTATCTCGTCGAAATTGAGATAATGTATCATACGAACCTCTTGGTGCTTGTTTCAATCCATATAGAGCTTTCTTGAGCTTGTACACCTTATCTCCAATGGTCTTCGCTCAAAGCCTGGAGGTTGCTCAACATAGACTTCTTCTTCTAGCAATCCATTTAAGAATGCACTTTTCAAATCCATTTGATACACAATGAAGTTTTTGTGTAAAAGATAGGCAAGAAACATCCTTATTGCTTATAATCTTGCAATGAAGCAAATGTTTCATCAAAATCTATTTCCTCTTCTTGGCAATACCCTTTGGCTACCAATCTTTCTTTGTTTCTTACCACAGTAACCTTCTTCATTCATCTTGTTTCAAAACCTATTTTGTGCCAATAACATTTTGATGGGTTGGTCTTTGCACCAATTCCCATACTTTGTTCCTTGCAAACCGATTTGACTCTTCTTGCATGGCTTGAATCCAATGTGTGTCATCCAATGCTTGTGGCATATCTATTGGCTCTATTTAGGAAATAAAACAAGTGAACATTGCTTCTTGTTGAGCTCTGGATCTGGTTCTTACACCATCTCTCACATCTCCAATGACTAGCTCTGGTGGATGGTCTCTCAGTCATCTCACATCAGGTTGGAGTAAATCGGTGGGTTCGATTTTCACTTCATCTTGATTGATTATTCCGACTTGACTTCAATATAGGGACTCTTTCGCATAGTTGGCTGATTCAACTTATCAGCTAACTCTTCAATATCTTCTCCATTCACATTAGGTTCATCAAAAACCACATGAATGGATTCTTCTATGACCATAGTCCTCTTGTTCAGCACTCAACATTTGGCTTTCTCCCTGTCCAGATTTCATAGGGAGTCTTTGTCAGATGTCTATTAATCATGCATCTATTTTGAGTATAACATGCAGTATTGATGGCTTCAGCCCAAAATCTTTTTGACCGACTTGACTAACATGGTCCTCGCAGCTTCCTTGAGAGTTCTGTTTCTTCTTTCTGCTATTCCATTCTGATGTGGAGTCCTTGCTGCAGATAATTCATGAGCAATACCATTTTCAACACAATAATGAGCTATTATCCCATTGACAAACTCAGTTCCTCTATCAGACCTTATCTTTATAATGGTTTGGCTCTTCTCATTTTGAACTCTTCTCATTAGCTGAGGTAACTTCTGCAAGGTTTCCTTCTTTTTGCACATGAAGATTGTCCATGTATATCTTGAGTAATCATCCACCACTACTAAGGTGTATTTCTTTCCACTTATACTAGATGGCTCAACTGGACCAAATAAATCCATATGCAATAGATGCAATATTCTTGTTAAAGATGGACTAGACTTCTCTTTGAATGATGATTTGATCTCGCTTTCCCATTTGGCATGCATCGCAAACACTTTCCTTTTTGTACACTGAGTCTGGTAGTCCTTCTACAAGATGACTCCTTGCAAGCTTGTTAATTGTCTTGAAGTTCAAATGACTCAGCTTCTTGTGCCACATCCAACTTGATTCGGCTGTACTCTTTGCTAACAGACAAGTGCTTGGTGTGATGATTGACCAATCTACCACATACATGTTCTTCTTTTTTGGATCCTTGCAACACTATTTTATTTGATTCAGATGTCTTTAATTTGGCACACTCCCATGTTGAATCCAACATTATAGCCCTTGTCAGGAGTTGGCGATGCTTATGATTGAAGTTGAGACCTTCGACATATGCAACATCTATGATTTCTAAACCATTTTTCTTGATGGATCCAGTGCCTCTTATTTCCCCTGGAGCTTCATTTCCTCCAAATATGACTTTTGCGCCTCTAATCTCCTTGACTTTGACATATTTTTCTTGTTTCCTATCATGTGTCCGGGGCAGGCACTATCCATGTACCAGGTTCCTTGGCACTCGGTTGTTCCTTGAACCCGCAATCGAGGAAATTAGTTTTTAGGTACCCATACTTGCCAGGTCCCGAGGGGTTGGTGTTGTAAGATGATCCAACCAACCTATAGCCAAATGATCGACATTAAGAGGTTGTCATCTATCGTGCCATAATCATAGTTTACTTTGGAAAATTGCTTGGGGGCTTTAGGTTCAAATCATTTGTATCTTTTGTCCGTATGCTGTGTGTGTGTTTTAGCAATTGCCTTCTTTGGGTAGTTGTGATATTTCGAGTGTAGTGTCTATGTCCATTTGTGTCTTTGATGATAGTTCTTTTGTCTTTGGAATGACCTTTGTTGAGTTCTAGGCCTTTGGTATTTGGGCTTATATTCCATAGGTCTTTCTTTGATATTTCACATAATTCCAATCGGCTTGGCTTGGGTAGTTTCTACCATTCTCATCATATGTGTTTCTTTGATAAAACTTACGTGGTTTTGGTAGCTCTGTTTATTCTTCACAGTACTTCCTATTTGGAGTTTTTGAGGAACTCTGCTTTGGATTTCTTCTCGGCTATCCTCTCAAAGATACTCAATCGGTTGTTTTCCTTTTCTTTTATATCCAAGGCCAGTTTGTTTGTAGTTGTGCTTTGGAGTGAATGTGGGTGCAACATTTGGTGTCTTGGATTTTTGAGATGCTTCATTACTTGAAGATCCTTTTTTCCAAAATCACTCTGGGAGTTTGACTGTGCACAAAGGAGTTGAATCATATGCCTGTCTTATCTCCACACTCTTTTTGGCTCATAATAAGGTCATCCAATGATTTAGATACCTTTGTAAATGATACAATCACATTTTTGAGATCATTTTCCCTCTTTTCTATAACAGTTATCTCTGCTATTAGTTTAGCATTCAGCTCTTTGTTCTCATCAGCTATGTGACTTAGGGTACTCAGCTCCTTAGTCAGTTGTGAGTTTTGACTTTTGAGCTGGCTGTTTTCCTCGTTTAATAGTGTGTGTGAGGATTTAATGTGCTCAAAATCTTTCATCATTTTGCCTAATGAAACATAAAGATCAGTGGGTGATGAAGTGTGTGTGTCACAATCACTATCACTAGAATCTGAGTGAGATGAGTTAGAGTGTACCTCATCTTCTTGGTCGGGTTGATCTTGTTCTTTAGCCATTAGACGGATCAACGCTTCTTCTTCAAAATCACTTAAGTAGTCGACTTCACTACTCTCTCGAGTCCACTACTTCTTTGGACTTATTTGTCTCGGCGATCTCTGTAGCCAACATGGCCTTTTTCTTTTCTGTCTTCTTTTCTCAAGACTCTTATTTCTTCTTCATTCCTGTATTTATTGACTCAGGATATGAACAGTCAATAGCAAAGCGTCCTGGTTGTCTACAGTTCCAACACAAGTTCTCAACTCTTTGATCACTCTTTTCTGTTCTTGAATTATAAGCCATTTGATACTCAACCTTTTGGTGCTCAGCTCTCTTGGGAGGCCTATCTTCCCTTGACTTGGAGGGAGCTGAATGTCTCCTAGAGGATTCACCCTTGTTTCTTTCATATTCTTATTGAAGAACTTGTTGAATCTTTTAACCATCAAGGCAATTTTCTCCTGGTCAATAGCTTCCTTGACCTCGGCTCTCTTCCCATCCTTGACTATAAATGCAGCTATTTTGGGTACAGCTGTCTCCTCTTGATCTTTTTTTCTCAGCTCAAATTCATAAGCTTTGAGGTCCGAGAATAGTTCATGATTGGATGTTTTTGATAGGTCCATCGAGTGCCTTAGAGCCATGGTCTTCAATTCCCATTCGCCTAGGAGGCTCCTTAGAATCTTCATGCACATCTCCTTTTGTGAGTATTCCTTTCCAAGTCTTTGAGAGCTCATTTGTAATTTCGGTGAATCTAGCATCCGGTGATCCATTGTCTCACCCGCAAGCATTTTAAAATTTTCAAACTTTTGAACAACAACAAATAATTAGTTTTCTTTAATTTGCTCGATCCTTCACAAATTAAAGTTAATTTATCCTGATTTCTTTTATTGTTTTGCATAACTTGACTTTATTGAACATTGCTTTGTCAGTCTTGTAGAGAATATCCTTGGCCACATTGTCCAAGTTGTATCTCTTCTGTCATCATTGGTCCATTCGGTCCTTGGTTTTTCAATTAAATTTGGTCTTGCTTGCTTTGACCACAACTTCTTCTCCTTTGATTTAAATGCTTGCTCTCCTTGCATTGTGTTCACTTTCAATATTTGCAGTGGCCCATCCTATATTTCTAGCCACATTTCGTCATGTAAAGCGAGATAGATGAGCTCGCATACGAATTTTCCAGTCATAAAACTCCTCAAAAGTGAACATAGGAATGCGTGTCAAATTTGCTTCTAATATATTAAATTTTGAATAAAAGTAGCCTTTGAAAAAACAAGTGGTAAAAAATTTCTTTGAAAGATTGGAGATCTAGTTCGATAACGGTGCGGAAGGATCAATGAACCAACCGCCGATACCACTTGTAGGTCCCAAGGGGGTGTGAGGAAGGTTTAGAAGGGGGGTTGAATAAATCTTACCAACATTTAGATTTTAGTCCTTTTAAAATATTACGAGTTAACTACACACGGCTAAGTCTTGATGGACAACTAAGTTAGTTAATCGAGAGTTAGCCACTCAATGATTTCGAAAGAGTGTTGATAGAATAACTCATTGTTTTAGACTAAACTTTAACTTGGTTGTGATGAGATTTTCAGCGAAAGACTTAACACCCTTAAGTTTGATTTAAGTTTGTATTAACACTTGATTTTAGCACTTTCTTAATTATCAGTTGGATAGCAAATTATCAGCAGATATAAAATGATATCCAGAAATAAAATGCTGAAATGTAAATGACACAATAATTTTTATAGAGGTTCGAAGATGGGGTAATTCTTCTACTCCTCTCTTCTCCAACTCCTAGAGGAATCCACTAAGTAATGATCAGAGTACAAAGTGGTTATCAGTCCAGATACAAGTCTTGATCACACAGCTGACTTGCTCCTTTGGGACTCAGTCTGGAGATGCCTTGGTCACTCGGTGGCTTCTCGTCAGCTCGGCTACTTCACAGTATGGGCTTGCTACTTGACTCACTTCCTCAAGCTTCTTGGATTTGATCACGAAGCCCTCCAATAACTTGAGATTGGTTCGACCTTGAACCTTCCTACAATCCTCCTTGGAAAGTAGACCCTTTTGATTCTTCAAAAGTTTCCTCTTCAACAGTTTGAAATTGTCTTTCCTTCATGACTTAGTGTTGGATCGATTTCCTTCGAGATTTAGGCTTGAGGATTTTGCTTGAATAGCTTGAGAATATTTTGCGAGGATTTGATATGAATAAAGCTTGTTATCTCGGGTATGCAAGGTAACCTTTTCTCAAAGTGATTCTCGGCCTTTTATAGTGAACTTTTCAAAAATCTTCCCGTTGAAGAGATAGTGATTTTCAAAAATCACTTGTGTTCGTTGGCTTGTCTTTTCTTGGTCTTCAATCTTGAGATGTAGACCTTTCCTCGTATTAAATGATTGTCCAGCTTTTCAGGCTATGACACGAGGTGCAGTGCTTCTCATTGGTTTATTCTTTTTGCACGCTTCTGGGACTGAGCACTTTAAGACATGGCAAAGCATGGAAGTATTACTTATTTAAGTAATGTTCTTGACTTTTGTGCAACGGATTGTTTTCGATTAACTCCTCTTTTGCATTTGCCTTTTTCCCCATGTGACTTGAGTCGCTACAATGATTGAAAGACTCATCTGTCACTTCGACTTGACTTGGCTTCTTGGGTTGACTTAACTGATTCTTCTCACAGCTGTCTCACAGTCGATACTCCTTCAGTAGAGTCCTTGGTCTTCTTTCTTGGCCATACTCGTTTGTTTCTTGGTGAGTCTTCACTTCACATCTTGATTGACTTCTTGTATTTCCACCATAGCGACTTGACTCAATTTTATACAAATTGACCTATCTATTATGATAAGAATTACAAGGAAAATGGGGTGCCAACTTTTTAGTCTAAGTTTTACATGGCATTCATCAAAATCTAAACAATAAATTTCCCAACATACTGTTAGAAAATCTTTAATTTATCTTACCAACATATAAACTACGATTTAGTTAAATGAAGACTTAACACAAAAACTTAAAATTAACGTTGAACATGAATAGAATAAAACTTGATATCAATGTTATTGTAAAACTTTTAGAGGGCACGCCAATCTCAATGATATAAAATATTAGTCTTCGTTAATTTTTTCTTGAATTTCAGAACGAAAATTCTCGCTCTAGATTAACCCTAATGCTCTATCTTCCATACGCACGCACTACGGTTCTTCACCGTAGGTAAACTGTAGGTCGTCTTCGTCGTCATGGCTTCGTCGGAGTAATTCTATGGTCTTACTTATAATTACCTCCCACACCACGTCACTCATCTTCCTCGCATGCAAAGACTCAGAACTCTCATGTCTTCTTTCGCATGTCGCGTGATCGGTGACGGATGTCGACGCGCGCCCGATTGTACATCATCACCTACGGTAGCGATACTCGGCCATCCAATGGAAACCCATTAGCGTCTGTCAAGTTCTCCGCTATGGGATTACTTGGAATTTGATCCTTCCCATAAACCCCGGTGGTGCCGTCGTTCAACTGCGGCAGGTATCGTCCCCCGGAGGTCTATCTCCCACCGTCGTCCTCACCGCAACCTCCACGATATTGAACAAGAACAGGGGGTCACCCTTCCTCCATGCATGCAAATGGATGTGGGGGCCCATCCTTTACCCCCCATGGTGCCGCCACTAACCATGGGGGGCCCCTCTATGAATCCTTATGGGGGCGACGGCCTCTCGACTCCTAGAGTGGTCCCCTCCCAGGGGGGTGATGACCCCTGGGCCACAGTCTCCCATCCTCATGGCATTCCTCCTGCATGCCCATCCACGAATGCTCCCCAATCGGCCGAAAACTCGCCACCATGGGCCCCCATATATCGAACCTTGACATTCGACTTATAACATTGGTCCTCAAGTTAATTTGGTCAATTCTTTTGCGAAGGTGGTTTCGGGAAATCCCCATTCTTTGAATCCTACTTTTCCACAGGCCACAGGTAATATTGCTTCATTTTCTAATATGGTTTCTGGTAAATCGCATTCTATCCCTAACCCTGTTAGGAAGGGGGATTATTATATAGTTACTATTGACGAAAATGTTTACCAACAACGCCTTGCTGAATTTTCGCATTCTTTGATCGGGCGGGTTATTTTGGGCAAGGGTAACAAGCCATGGGCTACTATGCTTTTGCATAAAAGGCTATCCGAGTTGTGGGGTATTAAGAATGACTGGAATTAATTCCCTTGGGCAAGGGATTCTTTTGTGTCAAATTGCTTCATGCGCAGGATCGTGCTCGTGTTCAACAATGTACCAATTGGGTGCTTAACCAGGAACTATTCGTCTATCCCCATGGGTCTCGGATTTCAACCCTTATAAGGTGCAAACTTCAGTGGCCAGCATTTGGGTCCGCATCTTCGAGCTCAGTTTGGAATAATGGGATCCCAATACCATCCTGGGGATTGCTAGTGCTATTGGAAATCCATTACAAATCGACCAGCGTTCGCTTGATGGTTCTCTAGGACATTTCGTTAGGGTGCTGGTTGACATTGATCTCGCAAAGCCGTTGGAGGATCACATCATGGTTAAACGGCTAGGTCAGTGTTCATTTGTGTCAGTCAACTATGAGAAACTACCTGAGTTTTGTTCGAGGTGTAACGTTACGGGACACTCGACGGCTTCTTCCCATCTTAATAACACGGCAAACTCGGCTATGGAAAAGCGCACAACTCCTAACCAGGGATAATGTAAAGAATTAATAATTATGATAATGTAAATTTTAATTAATAACAAACAAATTAGAACATATAGACGTTTATATCATATAAAATTTAAATTTAAATGAAATATGTGAAAGCTATATTTTTACTTAGTGAAATTAGAATAATAAAATGAAAGGATGGTTAAAAAAGCGTCCCAATGATTTGGGCTAATTACAAAGAAAAAAAATAGGTTTTTGAAAATAATAAAAAAACCCTTGAGGTTTGATTATATCATTGTATCTTAAATAAAGTAGTTTCCTGTCAGACCGTATAACGGATGAATTCGTCAGACGGATCCCTAATTCAAACCCGTTTGGATGACCTCCTTTTCTTCTGTGATCTCTCCCCTCCAGGATGTCTTCCCCAACAATTCTCTGTTCGCCTTCATAAAAAATCTAAAGGAAACAAATAACTAAACACGCTAAAAGAAATAACAAACAAATAATCAAACACCTTACACAAACTAAAAGACAGATTCAGTCGATGTTAATAAAGCATGAATAAAAACAATTCACCTTAAGTTGGTCCCCCATTTTGAATCATGAATAAAAACAAATCTTTCATCATTCAATCAAGCACCATTGGGAGAAACTGGTCCTCTCCTCCATGCAAATCCGCACCTAGATGAGTTTTCTGTTCTTGTCCCCGCGGCGCCGCCGATTTTGTCATGGGGTTGGACAACTTTAATAACTACCTTTTGGGAAATTACTAATTGTCTTTTACAAGAATTACTAATATTTTTCAATAGGATTACTTATAATTTTCAGTGCAAAAATAATACATTTTAGGGGGACTACAATATTTTTTAAAGGGATAAGATAATACTTATCAAGGTATACTAATACTTTTTAGGGAGAAAAATGAATACTTTTATTAGGCTACTAAATATTTTCCAAGGAACGATTAAATACTTTTAGAAGAAAAATCTAATACTTTTCATTGGGACTACTAATACTTTTTAGGGGAGACAATAATACTTTTTAGGGGAGACATCGGAAACTTTTCGGAGGAATTACTAAATTCCTTATCAGGGTCTATTAATACTTTTTAGAGGAAAAATTTATACTATTTAGGGAAACACTAATACTTTCAGTGGGACCAATAATACTTTTTATTGGAAAAACTATTATTATTCATATGAATTATAAAAAAATCTTTCAGGAAAAATTAATAGTTTTTAGTGAACTACTAATATGTTTCACTTTAACTATTAATACCTTTGGAAAAAACTAATATTATTTACAGGGACTATTAAATATTTTCAAGTGACGTATCAATACTTTTCATAAAGACTACTAATACTTCTCATATGAAAACCTAATACATTTCAGTGTTGTCGTGATACTATATCACTTGTCAATATCATAAAAACTAATGCTTTCAAGTAAACCACGTACTAATACTTTTCGAGATATCGCTAATAACTTCCGGTGGGACCGATAATACTTTTCTCGTGAACTACTAATACTTTTCAATTGGAACTACTAATTTTTTTTTCAAGATGACTACTAATACTTTTCAAAGTATGACATGCAACACTTTTATGGGGGACTACTAATATTTTTAAGTGAAACTACTAATATTTGTTAGGGAAAAATAACACTTTTCCAGAGAATTGCCAAATACCTCTCAGGAAAAAAAAGCTAATACTTCTCATAGGAAATGCGAACAAATTTTAGGGGGATTACTAATATTTTTAATAGAAAAACTTAATATTTTTCATGGGACTACAAAAATATTTTGAGGGGAACTACTAATACCTTTTAGGGCCTTAGTATAAATATTTCAAATATGTTTAGATTCAATAAGACTAATGGAAACTAAATTATTTTAACTAAATCATATATAAGTGACAACCAAATAATTAACTACCCAAAATCATGCACAAAATTCGGTAAAAATTAGAAATAAAAACCACTGAAAGCGACCCAAAGACCAACATTATTCGTGTCAAAAGACCTCAAAAAAGAAAAAAAAAATCACGTTCAATGCAGTATGGGGGCCCACCCCAAGTCCCACACCTATAAGAGGCGTGAGGTTAACATCGGATGGGCCGATGTGTGTTGGTGAACCCTTTAAAAGGTTTGTTAAGGCTTAACTATCCTATTCACTTTTATTAGTGGCATATCCCATAGACATGGGCCACCACCTAGCCCATATGCCAAGTTTCCACATGGCTATTTCTTTATGATTTGGATTTGGGTTAGATCCGTCTGACGGAATTTTGACCCATTAGACGGTCTAAAAGGAGTTTTTGTTATCTTAAATTTAATTGGGTAACTGTAATATTTTGATAAATGTAAGGAGCTTTTGATTATTTATATATGAAGGGGAAAAATATAAGATGAATCAAACTTAACGGTACCTTTTGTAGCTTTCGAAAATCTCTGGATTTTTTTGTAATTAGCCTAAACCTCAGGGAAGCTTTTGTAATTATCCCTAAATTAAAATTTAATGTAAGATTTTAAGAAAATGAATAGAGATGATTATTTTATTTGTTAGAGTATTTTCTTGGCATATTTTGTATTAACAAGAAGAAAACTCATTTCTAAACTCAAAATATAGAGTTAATTTTGTTTTTCATGTGACACACACACACACACACACACACATATATATATATATATATATATGATAGCTCATAATTTTTTGTTTCAAAATTTAAATTTTGATCCATAACATATTTGTAGGTCCCAAGGGGTGTGAGTAAGGTTTAGAAGGGGGGGTTGAATAAACCTTACCAACTTTCCGATTTTAGTCATTTTAAAATATTACAGAGTTAAATACACAGCTAAGTCCTTGGGGACAGCTAGGTTAGTTAACCAAACAGAGTTAGCCACTCAATGACTCAATTGAGCTGTTGATAGAATAACTCAGTTGTTTAGTCTAAACCTTAACTTGGTTGTGATAAGATTTTCATTGGAAGACTTAACACCCTTTAATTAGGTTTAACTTTATTTTAACACTTGGTTTTAACACTTTGTTAATTATCGAGTTGGATAGAAAATTATCGTGAGATATAAAGTGATGTGCGAGAAATAAAATCTTTGAAATGTAAATGACACAATAATTTTTATAGAGGTTCGAAGATGGGGTAATTCTTCTACTCTCTCTTCTCCAACTCCTGGAGGAATCCACTAAGTATTGATCGAGTACAAAGTGGTTATCGGTCCAGATACAAGTCTTGATCACACGGTGACTTGCTCCTTTGGGACTCGATCTGGAGATACCTTGATCACTCAATCAAGCTTCTCGTCAGGCTCGGCTTCTTCATGGGGCGCTTTGCCTTGTTACTTTGACTTACTTGCTCAAGCTTCTTGGATTTGATCATGAAGCCCTCCAATAACTTGATACTGAGCTCGACCTTGAACCTTTCTACAATCCTCCTTGGAAAGTAGACCCTTTTGTTTCTTCAAAAGTTTCCTCTTCAACAGTTTGAAGTTGTCTTTCCTTCATGACTTAGTGTTGAATCGATTTCCTTCTAGATTTAGGCTTGACGATTTGCTTGAATAACTTGAGAATATTTCGCAGTTACGAGTATGAATAATGCTTGTTTGTTCGTTGTTCGGTAATCAAGGTAACCTCTTCTCGAAGTGATTCCTCGATCTTTTATAGTGAACTTTCAAAAAATGCCCATTGAAGAGATAGGTGATTTTCAAAAGTCACTTGTGTTCGTTGGCGTGTCTTTTCTTGGTCTTCAATCTTGAGATGTAGACCTTTTCTTGTATTAAATGAATGTCCGATTTTTCGTGTTCGACACGAGGTGCAAGTGCTTCCCATTGGTTTATTTCTTTTGCACGCTTTTGGGATCGAGCACTTTAAGACATGGCAAAGCATGGAAGTATTACTTGTTTAAGTAATATTCTTGACTTTTGTGCAACGGATTCTTTTCACTTAACTCCTCTTTTGAGTTGCCTTTTCCCAGGGTGACTTGAGTCTACTCCAATGATTGAAAGACTCATCGTCACTTCAACTGACTTGGCTTCTTGGGTTGACTTAATTGATTCTTCTCACAACCTGTCTCACGATCGATACTCCTTGATCGAGTCCTTGACATTTCTTTCTTGTCACACTCAGCTACTTCACAGCGGAGTCTTCATCCTAGTCTTCAGTTGACTTCTTGTATATCCAGGCATAGTCGACTTGACTCCCCATACAAATTTCTATCTATTACAATACAAATTACAAGGAAAATGGGGTGTCAACTTTCTAGTCTAAATTTTACATGGCATTCATCAAAATCTAAACAATAAATTTCCCAACAATTTCCCTCTTTTTGATGATGCCAAAACTTAAAACATACATACAAAATGTAAGCATCAAAGATACATACAGACAATGTAGTAACAGAGAATGTATGCGTAGAATCAATCTTTTTATTGATCATAACATTCTTGTCCTTTACACAACTGTTTACAATGTGTATCAGAGCAAACATAGCATTCTATATCTACGCAAAAATATAGAAATTACAGATTTCTTATTCAACGTACAGAAGACTTACATACATATGCATTTACAATAGTAAAATACATGAAGGGGTAGACAAAGAACACTTCATCGCTTTCGCCGCCTCCTTCTTCTTTATTCTTCAACTCGCTGCCCCTCTGCTCTCTTTCTCTTCTTTTCTTCTTGAGTTGCCTTCTTTTTCTCATAGGCTCTCTTGGCAGCTTCATCTTTCCTTTTCCTTTCTTGTCTCTCTTGCCACAGCTGAGTTTGTCTTCTATTTTCTTCTTCGATTCTCTTAACATACTCAAGCATTTTTCCTCTCCACTTCCCATTTGCTATGGCATCATATCCGGATAGATCCTTCCCTTCTTGCCTGGATCTACATATTCAATATTTTTGGGTAGAGGTCTGGTTTAAAGCCTCTACCTCCGCCACTTCTTCCTACTCCTCCGGGCGTGTATTGTCTTTGGAGTCTTCTTCTTACCAAAACAGAGTGACTAGTAGTCTGCCGCTTGTCAACTTCTTCACATAACTTCGGACCTTTCTCCCAAAGACAAGTCCCGAGGCTTGGGCTATGGACATGTTTTTGAAATATCCTTTGGACTCTAAGCGTTTTGAATTCTTCAACAGATCTTGGCTCTTGTCCATCATCTGGAATAGCGTTTGTATCTTTTCCTGTTGGAATGCCTCCAAATTGTTTTAACATCTCTTCAACACGGGCATCCGTTCTTTTGTCGAAATCCTCCATCTCTGCTTCTACAATCTTTTTTCTTATGAGACATGGGCACATCAGAGGGTTTCGGCAAGCATTAAGGTCACATCCTTTGACCTTTCCCCTTCAATAGATTTTCCCTTTTCTTTGCTCTTCTCAACAATTTGCATCTATCTTCTCTACAATGACTGTCTCCTTCAAGCTCTTTTGGTATTCCTCTTCCCCCTTTTTGGCATCATCAAAAGAGAGAGGAACCCCTAGAAATATCCCATCTAGCATGAAGTCCAGTCGGCTGATGGCTAAATTCTGCTTGGAGTCGGCTGCGGAGTATCTTTGTTCAAACTACGAGCGGGTGGCTTTGGACTCGGCCGCCACAGGTTTCATTTCGACCATAAGAAAAGCTGAACTTGGCATTCATATTTTCCTCTTCGCGAGAAGTTCTTTGCGATGAAATTCACGCAGCAATTCCATCTCGATTCTATGGGAGGCATGCAATCTCTCTATATAGGTCTGCGCATCTTGACTTCACGGCATTGTCGGCACTCCCGGATCGGCATTCGGTTGTATAGTGCCTTGAAGTAGCGAACCTGCTCGAGACGCATGACACTCTGCTGTTGAGACCATTCCCTTATTCTGACCACCACTCCTCTCAAATCTGCTGTGAGAGTGGCATCTCTACTGTCAGGCGCATGTCGAGAGAGGCTTGGTGCCGTTCAATCTTCTCAATCTCTTCACAAATCTTCTTGAAGATTTCACGCATCTCAACTGTCGACTTGAGTCATTTGTCGGCACTCTAGAAGCTCTGCGTGATGGTATGATTCAATGGGGCCTTTGATGGTATTGACCCGGTGGTGAGCCTCACTGTCTTAACAGCCTTCTTCGGTCTCGAGATGGTTTGTCCTTTGAGTTGATTGTTTCGGTCGGTGACAAGTAGCATCATCGAAAGATGATGAGACTTGAGGTTTGTCATCATCAAAATTGAACGTTTGTCGGCGGCTTTGAAGTCTGGCTTACTCGTACTTGGAAGAACATCCTCAGCTGAATCCTCTTTAGCAGGGGTTGATTCAGCTTCATCTGTGGATCCCAGGAATGTTGTATCGGGATCATCCTGGGAGTCATGAAGAGCGTTGATTTCCTTCTCGAATCAGCAATTATGTTCTCGAGGAATGCTCTTATCTCCTAGGTTTTTACCTAGGGAAGTCTCAACCTCCCTTAGGCCTTCAATACCTCCTCGTAGTCTTAATCGGCGGGGCCTTGTACAATCCCTTCGACAGGCGCAACTGTCTTAGGGTCTTCTGCAATGGTATCCATAGGAGTTTCAACTCCTTGGATTGCACTTTCATTGCCCAGTGTTAACTCGGGGCAGATCCATCCCGTGCCTCGACTACATCGATTGCGTCCTCGGCTGTTAAGTTACTGGCACTTCAATTTGAGAGAGATGTAAATCGTCTCCGAGCTTTCGTCAGTGATAACTTGTTGTTGTTCTATTTCTTTTTCCTTCTCCGCTTCGCCTCCTTTCTCGCATTGTGGAGTCATCTCGCAAAGATCCTCCAACCTTTGCCGGTGGGGTGAGTTTCCCCTGGGTGGTGCACCAATTTGAGTGACTTGTGTTGGGGTCACTTTGCTCCGGACTCCGGCCGCTTCCTTTGAGTGCTCAATTTGTGGGGCGGTGTAAGATACCTTCAACATGGGTTGGCTCAACTTGGGTGCCCAAGTTCCCGGTGTCATCGCCAATTCCTTAGATCCATCCTCTAAGTAAATCGGGAAGTGGTCGCAGCAATAGCTGTTGGTAATCTGTTGTACCACTCCCAACGGATCGATTTCGGTGAGATTTGGAAGACTCTCTTGGTCCTTCCATCACATTTTGTTGCTCATGCATCAACCTGGATTCCCGCATGGCATGCTACATTTCCAACTCCTCCGCCATAGCAAAGAGTTCCAAGTCCTCATCACTATCCAAGAGCATGTCAATGTGAGGATGAGTGCGATCGCTTGTTCGGTGAGAGGGACAGATCTTTGGCTTTCTCACGAGCCTCTCGCTTCCTCGGTTTGCTCTAGCCTTTTCTTGTTCCTTGCGAATTTGCAAAGATATTAATACAATTATCCTCATCCGGGCTTGCAAGATTGATCAACTTCAAGAAACCCGAAAAGTTCCTCTTCTTCATCAATAAACTCGGGTGTTCAAACCGCACCCTAGATCGACTCGACTTCCACTTCCTCCACTCTCATGAGGCAGTTGCGGATGTCCGGGTACAAGGAGAGTACATAAATATCTCATCATCATCATTCTTCTCTTGTTGGCCTTCTTTTCTCGGGAATAGAAGGTAGCAAATTTTGTTGCTCTTCACCTTGGTGGCATTGGGGGCCGATGGAGACAAAACTCTTTCGTCGGGAGATTTTGATGTCCCCTGTCTCTCCTTCCTTAGTTGTTCTATCCACGAGTTGGTCTTCTTTTTGCCTCGCTGATCGGCTCAGCAGACTTGGTGTTTCATCAACAACTTCAGAGATCGCACTTCTTCTTGTGATCTTAGAGACTTTTTCGGTGAGTGGCAGACTCATTTGTCTTCTCAAGCTCGAGAGCTTGGTAATTCTTCTTCTTCTTTTTGTCTTTACGGAGGAATGTCCGGTTCTACTTCCTCCGGTTCCTCGAAGGTAAAGGCCTTCGGAGTTATCTTAGAGGTAGCGCCCTTCTCGCCTTAGCGATCCTCTTCTTCTTAATTCCCGGAGAAGGTATCAAGGGTTGCTTCTCCATCTCCATTTGCGTGGGGGGAGACACGGCAGAGGCGGGTGACTCGACTCACAGAGACAGTGCGTTTTTCTTCTTTTTCTTTGCAGAGGGCGACTTTCTTCTTTCCACTACATGGGCTCTCTTTTTAGGAGGGGAGGAAGCGGATGTGTCGATGGGGTTAGGCTGATTCCCCCTTACTAGTGTCACCCTTTTGGCAAAGGCTCTCTTATGGGCTCCGAGAGATTGACCGGAACATCTTCTTGTTGACATAGAATGGCTTTCCATGTCGAAGGGGGAACACCCTTCACCTCCATCGGATGGCCAATGACTAGGCCATAGCCAAGTGATCCTCCAAAGGTTCCATCCTCCTTGAAAGACTTGTTGCCAATATTCGCAAAAGTCTCGCGTAAATGAATTCAACCCAATTGATCTTCTTCTCTTCCATGATCGCACCCATGACGATCACTTGGCGTTTTGGACGGTGATTGAAGGCGCCAAACTTCATGTCTACACACTTCGCAACGATATCCATTAGTTTATGATAATCCTCCTTGCCAGCTTTCTTCTCGGTTGTGTAGACAATTTTTGCAAAGACATTCGAGGTTTGGCTACTTCCTTCCATGCGCAAGACCAAGTTGACGCGGCTTCATATATTTCGCATGCCCTCCGACGATTAATAAACAAAGTGCTTCGCAAGGTCCTTTGTAGTGATTAGAATGTCCTTGCGGTGGACGGAGGATTTAATTCCTTCATCCCCGCACCTCAAAGCATTGACGTAAAAATGTGCGACTTCCTCAACGTACGTCATCCGATATTCCATCGTGAGGAAGGGTTTGATTCAATTTCTCGATCTTATTCGCAATCTTCTTCACAAGGGTTTCATCGTAACCCTGTTTTCTCATTCTTTCAAAATCCACAGTTGAACTGGTGTGGATTTGTTTTGCGAGCTTAGTGTAATCATGTCTGGTGCCATTTTTAGAGGATTCTACCGATGAAATTTTGATAAACTTGCTTTGAGAATAGGTAGGGTTTCGAGAGAGAAAAGAGACTTGCTTTCTAAGTTTTGAAGATGAACAGGTTTTCAATGTGAGAGAGAAAAGCGAAAGAATGAGTATATATGTGTTATGAAAGGGCGTTTTTTTTTTACGGTTTTGAATTTTGATCGAGATCAACGGCTCAGATTTAGCACGCGTCTCATTGCATTTAATTGCTCGCATTTAATGCGGCAACATTTATATCCAATCATATGCTTGTTGTGCAGCTTTTGACTGTACCCGTCATAATTACACTAACGTCATCCTTAAAAACATTCCCGCTTATTAAAAAATGATTGCGTTTTTGTCACTTAGCTCATAAATAACTTAGCTTACTCCTTAAATGACTCAACTCTTCTTCTCTCTTTTCGTATAGTGACTCATTTGTCATTAACTCGACATAATCTGGTGACTTCTCGAAATCTGGTGATTCATCTTCTCACATTTCATCTCTTCTCATTGAGTCTTCTGAGTATCAACTCAGCTCAATTAACCCTAGCTCATGCTTAAGCTCTTCAAATCTTGATTCACATAAGGGTTTGGTGAATATGTCAACTAACTGCTTATCAGTTGAGATGTATTCCAAGGTGATGTCTTTCTTTTCAACATGATCTCTTATAAAATGATATCTCGACATCAATGTGCTTTGTTCTTGAATGCAATATAGGATTCGAGTGATTGCAATAGCACTTTTGTTATCACACATAATTGGAATTTCTTTTTCTTCAATTTCATAATCTCTCGTTGTTGTCTCATCCATAAGATTTGGGCGCAACAAGCGCCCCAAACTGACTATGTATTCTCGCTTCTTTGTGGATATGGCTATTGAGTTTTGCTTCTTGCTAAACCAGGAAACTAATCTGTTTCCAAGCATTTGACATGTATCCAAGTACTCTTTTGTCAACTCTACATCCAAAGATAGTCGTGAGTCTCGAGTAACCAATTAGCTTGAATCCACCTTCCTTTTGATACCATAAGCCAACTTCTTGGTATCCCTTTAAATATCTTAGGATTCTCTTGGTGCTTGTTTTAATCCATATAGAGCTTTCTTTAGTTTGTACACCTTGTCTCCAAGAGTCTTCCGCTCAAAGCCCGGAGGTTGCTCAACATAGACTTCTTCTTCCAACAATCCATTTAAAAATGCACTTTTCACATCCATCTGATATACAATGAAGTTCTTGTGTGCAGCATAGGCAAGAAACATCCTTATTGCTTCAAATCTTGCAACAGGAGCAAATGCCTCATCAAAATCTATTCACTCTTCTTGGAAATACCCTTTGGCTACCAATATTGCTTTGTTTCTTACCACGAGCCTTCTTAATTCATCTTGTTTCGAAAACCCATTTTGTGCCAATAACATTTTGATGGGTTGGTCTCTCGCACGATTCCCATTCTTTGTTCCTTTTAAACCGATTTAGCTCTTCTTGCATGGATTGAATCCCATGTGTGTCATCTAGGGACACATCTTTTGGCTCTATTTGGGAAATAAAACAAGTGAACATTTCTTCTTGTTGAGCTCTAGATCTGGTTCTTACACCATCTCTTACATCTCCAATGACTAGTTTACGTGGATGGTCTCTCGACCATCTCACATCAAGGTTGGAGTAAATCAGTGGGTTCATTCGTCTTGGTACATTTGTGTTTTCTTGAGCGACTCTTTCGTCCTCATTCAAGCTACTTGATTTTTTCATTGTCTTTAAGACTCAACAGTCTCATCTTCATCTTGATTAATTGCTCCGCTTCTTCCTCAACATAAGGACTTTTTGCATAGTTGGTTGATTGAACTTATCGCCTAACTCTTCAATGTCTTCCCCATTTACATTAGGTTCATCAAAAACCACATGGATAGACTCTTCGTGACCATAGTCCTCTTGTTCATCACTCTATAGGCTTTGCTTTCAAATTTGAGTATCCCAAAAGATACCTTCATCGACTTTTAGCATCAAAAGCCTTTAGATTATCCTTGCCATTGTTGTGGATGAAGCATTTACATCCAAATATTCTAAAACATGCAATGATTGGCTTTCTCCTTGTCCATATTTCATAGGGAGTCTTTGTCGGTTGTCTGTTAATCATGCATCTATTTTGAGTATATCATGCAAAGTGTTTATGGCTTGACCCCAAAATCTCTTTAGCGATCCACTTGACTAACATGGTCCTGACTTCTTTGAGAGTTCTATTTCTTCTTCTTCGCTACTCCATTTACATTTGTGTAGTCCTTCTGCAGATAATTCATGAGCAATACCATTTTCACGCAATCGAGTAATTATCCCATTTACAAACTTAGTTCCTCTATCGGACCTTATCTTTATAATGGTTTGACTCTTCTCATTTTGAACTCTTCTCATCACCGAGGTAACTTCGACGGTTTCCTTCTTTTTACACATGAATATTGTCCATGTATATCTTGAAAAGTCATCCACCACCACTAAAGTGTATTTCTTTCCACTTATGATAGCTGGTTCAATCTGGACCAAATAAATCCATAGGCAATAAATCGCAATATCCTTGTTGAAGATGGACTAGACTTCTCTTTGAATGATGATTTGATCTCGCTTTCCCATCCGGCATGCATCACATACGTTTCTTTCTTATACACCGAAGTCCGGCGGTCCTTCCACAAGATGACTCCTTGGAAGCTTGTTAATTGTCTTGAAATTCAGATGACTCAACCTTCTTGTGCCACATCCAACTTGATTCGGTTGTACTCTTTGCTGCTAGCAGAGACAAGTGCTTAGTGTGGCGATCGACCAATCTACCACATACATGTTCTTTTGTGCGGATCCTTGCAACACTATTTCATTTGATTGATGTCTTTGATTGGCACACTCCCATATTGAATCCAACATTATAGCCCTTATCACGAGTTGGCTAATGCTTAACAAAGTTGAAGTTGAGGCCTTCAACATATGCAACATCCGTGATTTCTAATCCATTTTTCTTGATGGATCCGGTGCCTCTTATTTCTCCTGGAGCTTCATTTCCTCCAAATATGACTTTTGCGCCTCTAATCTCCTTGAATTTTGATAGATTTTTCTTGTTTCTGTCACATGTGTCCGGGAATGACCACTATCCATGTACCAGGTTTCTTGGCACTCGATTGTTCCTTGAACTCCGCAATCAAGGAAATCGTTTTTAGGTACCCATACTTGCGGGTCCGAGGGGTTAGTGTTGTAAGATGATCCAACCAACCTATAGCAAATGATCTAACTCTAAAAGGTTGCCATCAATGCGTGCCATAATCATAATTCACTTGAGCAAATTGCTTGGGGGCTTTAGGTTCATACAAATTGTCTCTTTTGTCTCGTATGCTGTGTGTGTGTTTTAGCAATTGCTCTGTTTGGATAGTTGTGATATTTCGAGTGTTGTGCTTGGGTGCATATGTGTCGATGATTGCTCTTTTGCCTTTGGAATGACCTTTCCGAGGTCTAGGTCTTTCTTCGATATTTCACATTATTCCAATCACTTGGCTTGGATAATTTCTACCATTCCCATCATATGTGTTCCTTTGATAGAACTTCCGGGGCTTCGGTAGTTCTGTTTCTTCTTCACAGAGTACTTCTGTTTGGAGTTTGTTGAGGAACTCCGATTTCTTCTCAACTGTCCTTTAAGCATACTCAACTGGTTGTTTTCCTTTTCCTTTATATCCAAGGCCAGTTTGTTTGTGATTGTGCTTTGGAGTGAATGTGGGTGCAATATTTGGTGTCTTGGATTTTTGAGATGCTTCGTTACTTGAAGATCCTTTTTCCAAAATCACACGGGAGTTTGATTTGTGTACAAAGGAATTGAATCCTATGCCGTTTTATCTCCACACTCTTTTTGGCTCAAAATAAGGTCATCCAATGATTTAGATGCCTTTGTGAAAGATGCAATCACATTTTTGTGATCATTTTCCCTCTTTTCTATAATGACTATCTCTGCTATTAGTTTTGCATTTTGACTTTCGGTTCCTTAATATCATCGGTTAAGTGACTTAGAGTACTCGGCTCCTTAGTCATTTGTGAGTTTTCGCTTTTGAGTGGCTATTTTCCTCATTTAATAGTGTGTGTGAGGATTTAATGTGCTCAAAATCTTTCATCATTTTGCCTAATGAATCATAAAGATCAGTGGGTGATGAAGTGTGTGTGTCACAATCACTATTACTAGAATCTGAGTGAGATGAGTTAGAGTGTACCTCATCTCCTTGGTGCAGTTGATCTTGTTCTTTAGCCATTAGACAGATCAATGCTTCTTCTTGAGAATCACTTAAGTAGTCGACTTCACTAATCTCTCGAGTCCACTACTTCTTTGGACTTAGATGTCTCAAAGATGTCTGCTGACCAACATAGCCTTTTTCTTTTCACGCCTTCTTTCTCTCAAGACTCTTCTTTCTTCTTCATTCATGTATTTATTGACTACGAGGATATGGACAAATCAATAGCAAAGTGTCCTAGTTGTCTACGGTTCCAACACGTGGTTCTCAACTCTTTGATCGGCTCTTTCCGTTCTTGGATTATCACTCTGTGGTATTCAACCTTTTGATGCTCGGCTCTCTTAGGTGGCCTTTCTTCCCTTGACTTGGAGGGAGCTAAATGTCTCTGGAGGATTCACCCTTATTTCTTTTATAGTTCTTGTTAAAGAACTTGTTGAATCTTTTAACCATCAAGGCAATTTCCTCCTGGTCAAAGGCTTCCTTGATTCGGACTCTCTTCCCATCCTTAACTATAAGTGCTGTTGTTTTGGGTACAAACTATCTCCTCTTGATACTTTCAACTAAAAATTTGGTCTTGCTTGACCCCACGCCTTCTTCTCCTTCACCAAGTGCAATGCTCTCTCCTTGCAGCTTGTGTTCACTTTCAATATTTGCAGTGGCACATCCTCTATCACTAGCCACATTTCATCATGTAAAGCGAGATAGATGAGCCTCGCATACGAATTTTCAGTCATCAAATTCCTCAATAGTGAACATAGGAATGCGTGTCAAATTTGCTTCCATGATAATAACTTTTGAATAAAAGATATGATTTTGAAATGGCAAGTGTTGAAAACTTCTTTGAAAGATTAGAGATCTAATTCAAGAACCGCCATGCGGAAGGATCAATGAACCAACCGCTATGATACCACTTGTAAGTCCTGGGGATGTGAGTAAGGTTTAGAAGGGGGTTGAATAAACCTTACCAACTTTTCGATTTTAGTCCTTTTAAAATATTACAGAGTTAAATACACACTAAGTCCTTGGGGGATAGCTAGGTTAGTTAACCAAGAGAGTTAGCCACTCACCGACTCAATTGAATTGTTGATAGAATAACTCAATTTTGTTTAGTCTAAACCTTAACTTGGTTTGTGATGAGATTTTATTGGAAGACTTAACACCCTTTAATTAGGTTTAACTTTGTTTTAACACTTGGTTTTAACACTTTGTTAATTATCAGTTGGATAGAAAATTATCGGTAGATATAAAGTGATGTGCAGAAATAAAATGTTGAAATGTAAATGACACAATAATTTTTATAGAGGTTCGAAGATGGGGTAATTCTTCTACTCTCTCTTCTCCAACTTCCTCGGAGGAATCCACTAAGTATTGATCAGTACAAAATGGTTATCAATCCGGATACAAGTCTTGATAACACGGTGACTTGCTCCTTTGGGATTGATCTGGAGATGCCTTGATCATTGGTGGCTTCTCGTCCGACTCGGCTTCTTCTTCACAGGGCGACTGCCTTGTTACTTCAACTTACTTGCTCAAGCTTCTTGGATTTGATCACGAAGCCCTCCAATAACTTGAGACAGGCTCGACCTTGCACCTTTCTACAATCCTCCTTGGAAAGTAGACCCCTTTTGCTTATTCAAAAGTTTCCTCTTCAACAGTTTGAAGTTGTCTTTCCTTCACAGCTTAGTGTTGGATCGGTTTTCTTCTAGATTTAGAATTGAGGATTTGCTTAAACAACTTGAGAATATTTCTGCAGGTTACAGTATGAATAATGCTTGTTTGTTCGTTGTTCAGGTAATTAAGGTAACCTCTTCTCAAAGTGATTCCTCAGCCTTTTATAGTGAACTTTCAAAAATCTGCCCACTGAAGAGATAGGCTGATTTTAAAAAGTTACTTGTGTTCGTTAGCTTGTCTTTTCTTGGTCTTCAATCTTGAGATGTAGACATTTCCTCATATTAAATGAATGTCAAGCTTTTCAGGCTCTGACACGAGGTGCAGTGCTTCCCATTGGTTTATTCTTTTTGCACACTTACGGGACCGAGCACTTTAAGACATGGTAGCATGGAAGTATTACTTATTTAAGTAATGTTCTTGACTTTTGTGCAACGGATTCTTTTCGATTAACTCCTCTTTGCAATTTGCCTTTTCCCAGTGTAACTTGAGTGCTGCAATGATTGAAAGACTCATCTGTTACTTTGACTTGACTTGGCTTCTTGGGTTGACTTAATCGATTCTTTCACAAATTGTCTCATAATCGATACTCCTTCGATCGAGTCCGTGGTCTTCTTTCTTGGCCATACTCGGTTGTTCTCAAATGAGTCTTCACTTCACATCTTGATTGACTTCTTGTATTTCCAGGCATAGTCGACTTGACTCAAATTTTATACAAATTTTTATCTATTATGATAAGAATTACAAGGAAAATGGGGTGCCAACTTTCTAGTCTAAGTTTTACATGGCATTCATCAAAATCTAAACAATAAATTTCCCAACAATTTCCCCCTTTTTGATGATGCCAAAACTTAACAAAATTAAGTAAAATGTAAACAACACAGATACATACAGACAATGCAGAAACAAAGAATGTATGTGTTGAATAGATCGTTTTATTGATCATATCATTCTTGTTCTTTACACAGTTGTTTACAATGTGTATCAGAGCAATCAGAGCATATACTATATCTACGCAAAATATAGATTTTTCATTAAATGTACAGAAGACTTACATACATATGTATTTACAAAAGTAAAATACATGAAGAGGTTAGCAAAGAACACTACATCGCCTTCACGCCTCCTTCTTTCTTCTTCTTCACTGTCTTCGTCGGCTCTCTTCCTCTTCTTCTCATCTTGTTGTTTTTTTCTTTTCGTAGGCTCTTTTGGCGCCTTCGTCTTTTCTTTTTTCTTTTCTGTCTTTCTTGCCACGGTGAGTTTGTCTCTTATTTTCTTCTTCGATTCTCGTTTTGACATACTCAAGATTTTCCTTTCCACTTCCGATTGGCTATAACATCATATCGCCCAGTAGATCCTTCCTTTCTTGCCTGGATCTACATATTCAATATTTTTGGGTAGAGGTCCTGGGTATAAAACCTCCACCTCCACCACTTCTTCCTTCTTTTTCTAGGCGTATATTGTACCGGAGTCTTCTTCTTACCAGCAGAGTGATTGCTAGTAGTCTCATTGTCTATCGCCTTTCTTCGCACTGACTTGATCCTTTCTCCCCAGTACAAGTCCCAGGCTTGGGCTATGGACATGTTTTTGAAATATCCTTCGAGCTCGAGCGTTTTGAATTCTTCAACAGATCTTGGCTCTTGTCCGTCATCTGGAATGGCATCTGTATCTTTACCTGTCGGAATGCGTCCAAATTGTTTTAACATCTCTTCAACACGGACATCCGTTCTTTTGTCGAAATCCTCCATATCTGCGTCTACATTTTTCTTCTTATGAGACATGGGCACAACAGAGTGATAGAGCGGAGTTACAAGAAGTTTCTTTGATTATCTTTGGTTGTGACATGACCTTACCGAGGGGTTTGACAGAAACATTAAGGTCACATCCTTTGACCTTTCCCCCTCAATGACTTTTCCTTTTCTTTCCTCTTCTCAACGTGATCTTTCTTCTCTACAAATTGTCTCTTTTAACATCTTTTGGTATTTCTCTTCTCCCTTTTGGCATCATCAAAGGAGAGAGGAACCCCTGAAACATCCGGCAAGCAAGCATAAAGTCCAGTCGGTGATGGTTGAATTCTCGCTTGAGTCGAATTTGTGGCATATGTTGTACAAAATTCGAATGAGTGGCCTTCGACTCGGTTGTAACGATTTCATTTCAGCCATGAGGAGGCTGAATTTGGCATTCATAATCTCCTCAAGTCACGTAATTTCTTTCTTTCAAACTCCTGCAGCTGACTCCATTTCGGTTTTGTGAGAGGCATGCAACCTCTCAATGTACTCCGCATTCTCTCGCTTCATGTCAAGCATTGTTTTCGCTCCAAACAAGCATCTGTTATAAAGAGCCTTGAAGACGAACTTGTTCGAGACGCATTGCAGATTTGCTGACACCACTCCCTTATTCTTATCACTAGCCCTCTCAAGTCGGCTGTGAGGGTAGCATCTTGATTGTCTAGCCACATGTCCAATGAGGCCTGATGCCATTCGATCCTCTCAATCTCTCCACAGATCTTCTTGAAGACTTCACGGATTTCAGTTGTCACTTCCGATTCAGCTGGCGGCCATTCAACGTCAAAATCGAATTCTGTTGGCACAATGGAGTCAGGGATGATGGGTTCTTCGCGTGCAGATTACTTCTTCTATTCTTTTGTAGTTTCTGCTTCTAGTGCAGGTAGCTCGATTGAAAAAGGGAAGGTCTCTTCAAATGCATCGTCTCGTACATGTGAAATCGTACGAGAGGTCGTTTCGCTGCAGCTCGAAGCTGCGTAGATTGTATGATTCATTTGGGGCCTTTGATAGTATTGACCCGGGCCGAGCCTCGATTATTCGAACAACTTCTTCGGTCTCAACTGGTTTGTCCTTTTGAGTTTGTTGTTCCTCGGCCGTATCAGTAGCGTCATCGAAAGATGATGAGACTTAGGGGCTTGGCTCATCATCAAAATTGAACGTTTGACGAGCAGCTTTGAAATCTGGCTTACTCGTATTTGGAAGAACATCCTCGGTTGAGTCTTTTGATGTGCGGCAAGGGTGGACTCAAACTTCATCTTCGAGATCCTTAAATGATATGTCGGGGTTGTCTTGGGAATCATGAAGAGCACTAATCTCCTTCTCGATTCTTCAATATGAATGGGAGGGATGTTTCGCATTTCGCCTCTTTACCCGGGAAGTCTCAACCTCCCTTAGGCCTTCATTACCTCCTGCAGTCTCAACTGCAGCAAGGCTTTGTACATTCCCTTTTGACGACGCTTGTCTTAGGGTCTTCTCGCAATGGCATCCATAAGAGTCTCAACTCCCTGGATTGCACTTTCATTTCCTAGAGTGTTAACTCCGGGACAGATCCATCATGTGCCTCGATCGCATCGCAAACATCCTCACCGCAAAGCTGTTGGCACTTCACCTGGGGGAGACTCAATCGTCCGAGCCGTCAGTGACAACTTGTTGTTGTTCTTTTTCTTTCTCTTTCTCCACTTTGCCTCCTTCCTTCATAGTGGAGTCATCTGTAGCATCCTCCGACCTAGCTGCAGTGGAGTGAGTTTCCCCGGCACACCACCGGTGAGGGTGATAGTGGGGTCACTCTGCTCCAGACTCTCGGCTGTTTCCATTGAGTGTTCAGTCGTGGGGCCAGGTGGTAAGACACCTTCAACAGGGGTTGGCTCAACTTGGGTGCCCAAGTTCCCAGTGTCATTGCCATCTCCCTTAGATCCGTCATCTGAGTGAACTGGAGAAGTGGTTGCAGCAATAATTGTGGCAATCTGTTGTACCACTCCTAACAGATCAATTTCCAGCTGAGATTTAGAAGATTCTCCAGGTCCTTCCCTCAGCTGTTGCTCATGCATTAATCTGGATTCCCGCATGGCTTGCTACATGTCCAACTTCTCCTTTGCAGCAGCAGGATCCATGTCCTCATCACTTCCCAAAAGCATATCAATGTGAGGATGAGTATGGTCGCTGGTTCCAGTGAAAGGGCAAATGTTGGCTTTCTCACGAGCCGCTTCGCTTCAATCAAGCCCGCTTTTTCTTGCTCCTTGCGAATTTGCAGCATATTTATGCAGTTATCCTCATCCAGGGCCTGAAGTACATTGTCAATCTCAAGAAGCTTGAAAAGCTCCTCTTCTTCCTTAATATACTCAGGGTGTGCAAACTGCGCACTTGAGTGACTCACTTCCATTTTCTCCACTCTGCATGACGATTCGGATGTCGGGTATAGTGGAGAGTACATGAATATATCATCATCTTCATCCTCTCCTTGTTGCCCTTCCTTTTCGTGAATGGAAGGTAACATACTCTGCCGCTTCTTCACCTTCAAGAAGATCGGGAGCAGTGGAGACACAACCTTTTCGTCAGGAGATTTTGTTGTCTCTGCCGCTTCTTCTTCCTTGGTGACGGGGCGGTGCATCTTTCTTTTGACAGAGAGCTGCCTTTCTTGGCTTTGTCAAAGTCCTCTTCTTTTTGATGGTTGGAGAAGGTATTAAGGGCTTCCTTCTCCACCCACCTGCGTGGGCAAGGGGAGACACACCTGCTCGGGCAGGTGATTCGGCTGCAGGGGCAGTGCATCTTGTGTCTTTTTGCAGGGCAACTTTCTTCTTGCGACTATAGGGCGACTTTCTTGTTTGGAGGGGAGAAGGCAAATTTGTTTCCTGGGTGGTGATTCCCCTCACTGGTGTCCGCCCTCTTCACATGGGCTCTCTTCTGGGCTCCTGAGAGGTTAGCCCTAAACATCTTCTTGTTTACATGGAAGGACTTTCCATGCTGAAGGGGAATGCCCTTCACTTCCATCAAGCGGCCAATAACTAGGCCATAGCCGAGTGATCCTCCAAAGGATCCATCTTCTTTAAAAGACTTGTTCGCAACATTCTGGCAAAGTCTGCTGTATACGAACTCAGCCCAATTAACCTTCTTCCCTTGCATGATCGCGGCCATGACGATCACTTAGTCTTTGTGATTGATTGAAACTGCCAAACTTCATATCCACGCATTTTGAGACGACATCCATCAGCTTGTGATAGTCGTCCTTCAGCAATTTCCTTTCAGTTGTGTAGACTACTTTCGCAGCACACTCGGGTTTGGCTACTTCTTTCCATGCAGCAGCCAAGTCCACATCAGCTTCGTATATCTCCATCATACCCTCCAACGGTAATAAGCAGTGCTCCGCAAGGTCTTTAGCAATGATCATGATGTCCTTGCGGTGGACGGAGGACTTAATCCCTTCGTCCTGCACCTCGGCGTTCACATAGAACTGCGCCACCTCTTCCAGGTAGGTGTGCGAGTATTCTATCGTCAAAAAGGCCTTAAGCCCAGATTTTTCCAACATATCTGCTATTTTCTTCACAAGGGTTGCATCCGAACCCTGCTTAATCATGCCTTCGAAATCCACTGAGGAGCCTGTGTGGATTTGCTTCGATAACTTAACGAAATCAGTCTTTGGTGCCATTTCTAGAGGATTTTACCGATTAAATCTTGATGAACTTCTTTGAGAACAGGTAGGGTTTTCGAGAGAGAAAAAGAGACTTGCTTTCGTATGCTTGAAGATGAACAATTTTTAAGTGTGAGAGAGAAAACTGAAGAAATGAGTATATAAGGGTTATGAAATGACGTGTTTTTGGTTTTTGAATTTTGATTGAGATCAAAGGCTCAGATTTAGCACGTCTCATTGCATTTAATTGCTCGTATTTAATGCGGCAGCATTTATATCCAATCATATGCTTACTGTGCAGCTTTTGATTGTACGCATCATTATTACGCTGACGTCATTCTTAAAAATATTCCCGCTTATTAAAAACAATTGCGTTTTTGTCACTTAGCTCATAAATAACTCAGCTTATTACACAAATGACTCAACTCTTCTTCTCTCTTTTCGTATAGTGACTCAGCTGTCAGCTAACTCGATATAGCTGACTTCCCGATACGACTGATTCATTTGGCCGATTCATGAGACTTGTTCTATTTTCATCTTCTCACATTCCATCTCTTCTCATTGAGTCTTCTGAGTATTAACTCAGCTCAATTAACCCTAGCTCATGCTTAAGTTCTTCAAATCTTGATTCACATAAGGGTTTTGTGAATATGTCAACTAATTGTTTATCAGTTGAGATGTATTCCAAACTGATGTCTTTCTTTTCAACGTGATCTCTTATAAAATGATATCTGACATCAATGTGCTTTGTTCTTGAATGCAACACAGGATTCTAAGTGATTGCAATAGCACTTGTGTTATCACACATAATAGGAATCTCTTTTTCTTCAATTTCATAATCTCTCAGCTGTTGTTTCATCCATAAGACTTGGGCACAACAACAGCCCGCAGCTATGTACTCTGCTTCAGCTGTGGATGTGGCTATTGAGTTTTGCTTCTTGCTAAACCAGGAAACCAATCTGTTTCCAAGCATTTGACATGTGCCTGAAGTACGTTTCCTATCAACTCTACATCCAGCATAGTCAGAGTCTGAATAACCAATAAGCTTGAATCCACCTTCCTTTGGATACCATAAGCCAACTTCTTGGCATCCTTTCAAGTATCTTAGGATTCTCTTAGCTGCAGTCATATGGCTTTCTTTTGGAGCAGATTGGAATCTTGCACATACACCTACCGCAAAGGTGATATCCGCCCGCTTTGCGTTAAATAGAGCATGATCCAATAAGTGCTCAGATCTTGTTTGATCTACTGACTTTACCATCCGCATCCATGTCCATCTTGACTGATGTGTTCATTGGTATTTTCACAGAAGACTTCTCTTCCATACAAAATTTCTTCATTAAATCTCTGGTGTACTTTGTTTGACTTATAAAAGTTACATCCTTCATATGTTTAACTTGAAGTCCTAAGAAGAATGTCAGCTCTCCCATCATACTCATTTCAAATTTACCTTGCATGAGGTTTGAGAATTTATCACACAGCTCTTTGTTTGTGGATCCAAAAATGATATCATCCACATATATTTGAACAAGCAGTATACTCTCCCCATCTTGAATTCTGAAGAGTGTTCTATCCACTTTGCCCTTGGTGAATCCATTATCTGTCAGAAATTGAGATAATGTATCATACGAAGCTCTTGGTGCTTGTTTCAATCCATATAGAGCTTTCTTGAGCTTGTACACCTTATCTCCAATGGTCTTCTGCTCAAAGCCTGGAGGTTGCTCAACATTGACTTCTTCTTCTAGCAATCCATTTAAGAATGCACTTTTCAAATCCATTTGATACACAATGAAGTTTTTGTGTGGTAAAGATAGGCAAGAAACATCCTTATTGCTTATAATCTTGCAACAGAGCAAATGTTTCATCAAAATCTATTTCTCTTCTTGGCAATACCCTTTGGCTACCAATCTTTCTTTGTTTCTTACCACGTAACCTTCTTCATTCATCTTGTTTCAAAACCTATTTTGTGCCAATAACATTTTGATGGGTTGGTCTTTGCACCAATTCCCATACTTTGTTCCTTGCAAACCGATTGACTCTTCTTGCATGGCTTGAATCCAATGTGTGTCATCCAATGCTTGTGACATATCTATTGGCTCTATTTGGGAAATAAAACAAGTGAACATTGCTTCTTGTTGAGCTCTGGATCTGGTTCTTACACCATCTCTCACATCTCCAATGACTAGCTCTGGTGGATGGTCTCTCAGTCATCTCACATCGAGGTTGGAGTAAATCATTTGGGTTCGGTTTTGACTTCATCTTGATTGATTATTCCAGCTTCAACTTCAATATAGGGACTCTTCTGCATAGTTGGCTGATTCAACTTATCAGCTAACTCTTCAATATCTTCTCCATTCACATTAGGTTCATCAAAAACCACATGAATGGATTCTTCTATGACCATAGTCCTCTTGTTCAAAGACTCAACATTTGGCTTTCTCCTGCCCGATTTCATAGGGAGTCTTTGTCATTGTCTATTAATCATGCATCTATTTTGAGTATAACATGCAAGATTGATGGCTTGACCCAAAATCTTTTTGCTTGACCAAACTAACATGGTCCTCGATCTTCCTTGAGAGTTCTCTTTCTTCTTCTCGCTATTCCATTCGATGTGGAGTCCTTCTTTGCAGATAATTCATGAGCAATACCATTTTCAACACAATATTGAGTTATTATCCCATTGACAAACTCAGTTCCTCTATCAGACCTTATCTTTATAATGGTTTGGCTCTTCTCATTTTGAACTCTTCTCATTAGCTGAGGTAACTTCTGCAAGGTTTCCTTCTTTTTGCACATGAAGATTGTCCATGTATATCTTGAGTAATCATCCACCACTACTAAGGTGTATTTCTTTCCACTTATACTAGCTGGCTCAACTGGACCAAATAAATCCATATGCAATAGATGCAATATTCTTGTTAAAGATGGACTAGACTTCTCTTTGAATGATGATTTGATCTGCTTTCCCATTTGGCATGCATCACAAACACTTTCCTTTTTGTACACTGAGTCTGGTAGTCCTTCTACAAGATGACTCCTTGCAAGCTTGTTAATTGTCTTGAAGTTCAAATGACTCAGCTTCTTGTGCCACATCCAACTTGATTCGGCTGTACTCTTTGCTAACAGACAAGTGCTTGGTGTGACAGTTGACCAATCTACCACATACATGTTCTTCTTTTTGGATCCTTGCAACACTATTTTATTTGATTCAGTGTCTTTAATTTGGCACACTCCCATGTTGAATCCAACATTATAGCCCTTGTCACAGAGTTGGCTGATGCTTAACAGATTGAAGTTGAGACCTTCGACATATGCAACATCTATGATTTCTAAACCATTTTTCTTGATGGATCCAGTGCCTCTTATTTCCCCTGGAGCTTCATTTCCTCCAAATATGACTTTTGCGCCTCTAATCTCCTTGACTTTGACATATTTTTCTTGTTTCCTGTCATGTGTCTGGAACAGGCACTATCCATGTACCAGGTTCCTTGGCACTCAGTTGTTCCTTGAACCTGCAATCGAGGAAATTAGTTTTTAGGTACCCATACTTGCCTGGGTCCTGAGGGGTTGGTGTTGTAAGATGATCCAACCAACCTATAGCCAAATGATCTGACTCTAAGAGGTTGTCATCTATTTGTGCCATAATCATAGTTTACTTTGGCAAATTGCTTGGGGGCTTTAGGTTCGTACAACTGTATCTTTTGTCTGTATGCCTGTGTGTGTGTTTTAGCAATTGCCTTCTTTGGGTAGTTGTGATATTTCTGAGTGTAGTGTCTAGGTGCATTTGTGTGCTGATGATAGTTCTTTTGCCTTTGGAATGACCTTTGTTGAGTTCTAGGCCTTTGGTATTTGGGCTTATATTCCATAGGTCTTTGCTGATATTTCACATAATTCCAATCAGCTTGGCTTGGGTAGTTCCTACCATTCCCATCATATGTGTTTCTTTGATAAAACTTCTGTGGTTTTTGGTAGCTCTGTTTATTCTTCACAGAGTACTTCCTATTTGGAGTTTCTTTGAGGAACTCGATTTCTTCTCATTGTCCTCTCAAAGATACTCAATGGTTGTTTTCCTTTTCCTTTATATCCAAGTCCAGTTTGTTTGTGGTTGTGCTTTGGAGTGAATGTGGGTGCAACATTTGGTGTCTTGGATTTTTGAGATGCTTCATTACTTAAAGATCCTTTTTCCAAAATTACTCGGGAGTTTGATTTGTGCACAAAGGAGTTGAATCATATGCCTGTCTTATCTCCACACTCTTTTTGGCTCATAATAAGGTCATCCAATGATTTAGATACCTTTGTGAATGATACAATCACATTTTTGAGATCATTTTCCTCTTTTCTATAACAGATTATCTCTCGCTAAAAGTTTAGCATTGACTCTTTGTTCTCATCGCCTATGTGACTTAGGTACTCGGCTCCTTAGTCACCGTGAGTTTTGACTTTTGAGCTGGCATTTGTTTTCCTCATTTAATAGTGTGTGTGAGGATTTAATGTGCTCAAAATCTTTCATCATTTTGCCTAATGAAACATAAAGATCAGTGGGTGATGAAGTATGTGTGTCACAATCACTATCACTAGAATACGAGTGAGATGAGTTAGAGTGTACCTCATCTTCTTGGTCAAAGTTGATCTTGTTCTTTAGCCATTAGAGGATCAACGCTTCTTCTTCAAAATCACTTAAGTAGTCACTTCACTACTCTCGAGTCCACTACTTCTTTGGACTTAGTGTCTCGGCGATCTCTGTAGCCAACATGGCCTTTTTCTTTTCCTGTCTTCTTTCTCTGAAGACTCTTCTTTCTTCTTCATTCCTGTATTTATTGACTACAGGATATGAACAGTCAATAGCAAAGCGTCCTGGTTGTCTACAGTTCCAACACAAGTTCTCAACTCTTTGATCAGCTCTTTCTGTTCTTGAATTATAAGCCCTTTGATACTCAACCTTTTGGTGCTCAGCTCTCTTGGGAGGCCTATCTTCCCTTGACTTGGAGGGAGCTGAATGTCTCCTAGAGGATTCACCCTTGTTTCTTTTATAGTTCTTATTGAAGAACTTGTTGAATCTTTTAACCATCAAGGCAATTTCCTCCTGGTCAATAGCTTCCTTGACCTCAGCTCTCTTCCCATCCTTGACTATAAATGCAGTTGTTTTGGGTACAGCTGTCTCCTCTTGATCCTTTCTTCTCAGCTCAAATTCATAAGCTTTGAGGTCTGAGAATAGTTCATGATTGGATGTTTTTGATAGGTCCATCGAGTGCCTTAGAGCCATGGTCTTCAATTCCCATTCAGCTGGGAGGCTCCTTAGAATCTTCATGCACATCTCCTTTTGTGAGTATTCCTTTCCAAGTGCTGAGAGCTCATTTGTAATTTCAGTGAATCTAGCATCCAGCTGATCCATTGTCTCACCTGCAAGCATTTTAAAATTTTCAAACTTTTGAACAACAACAAATAATTAGTTTTCTTTAATTTGCTCTGATCCTTCACAAATTAAAGTTAATTTATCCCAGATTTCTTTTGCTGTTTTGCATGACTTGACTTTATTGAACATTGCTTTGTCCAGAGTCTTGTAGAGAATATCCTTGGCCACATTGTCCAAGTTGTATCTCATTCGTCATCATTGGTCCATTCAAAGTCCTTGGTTTTTCAATTAAAGGCTGGTCTTGCTTCACCACAACTTCTTCTCCTTCGGATTTCGGTTGCTCTCCTTGCAAATGTGTGTTCACTTTCAATATTTAGTGGCCCATCCTATATTTCTAGCCACATTTCGTCATGTAAAGCGAGATAGATGAGCTCGCATACGAATTTTCCGTCATCAAACTCCTCAAAAGTGAACATAGGAATGCGTGTCAAATTTGCTTCTATGATATTAAATTTCTGAATAAAAGTAGCCTTTGAAAGAACAAGTGGTAAAAAAATTGCTTTGAAAGATTGGAGATCTAGTCAAGAACTGATGCGGAAGGATCAATGAACCAACCGCTCGATACCACTTGTAGGTCCCAAGGGGTGTGAGGAAGGTTTAGAAGGGGGGTTGAATAAATCTTACCAACTTTTAGATTTTAGTCCTTTTAAAATATTACTGAGTTAACTACACAAACTAAGTCTTGATGGACAACTAAGTTAGTTAATCGCCAGAGTTAGCCACTCAACATTTCGAAAGAGTCATTGATAGAATAACTCAAATTGTTTAGACTAAACCTTAACTTGGTTGTGATGAGATTTTCAATAAAGACTTAACACCCTTAAATTTGATTTAAGTTTGTTTTAACACTTGATTTTAGCACTTTCTTAATTATCAGTTGGATAGCAAATTATCGTGAGATATAAAGTGATATCCAAAAATAAAATGCTCAAATGTAAATGACATAATAATTTTTATAGAGGTTCAAGATGGGGTAATTCTTCTACTCCTCTCTTCTCCAACTCCTAGAGGAATCCACTAAGTAATGATCAGAGTACAAAGTGGTTATCACCCAGATACAAGTCTTGATCCCACAAGGTGACTTGCTCCTTTGGGACTCGGTCGGAGATGCCTTGGTCACTCGGTGGCTTCTCGTCCGGCCTATTTACTTCACGGTGTGCGCTTTGCTACTTCTTGACTCACTTCCTCAAGCTTCTTGGATTTGATCACTAAGCCCTCCAATAACTTGAGATTGGTTCGACCTTGAACCTTCCTACAATCCTCCTTGGAAAGTAGACCCCTTTTGATTCTTCAAAAGTTTCCTCTTCAACATTTGAAATTGTCTTTCCTTCACGGCTTAGTGTTGGATCGATTTCCTTCGAGATTTAGGCTTGAGGATTTTGCTTGAATAGCTTGAGAATATTTTGCGAGTTACTGGTATGAATAAAGCTTGTTATCTCGGGTATGCAAGGTAACCTTTTCTCAAAGTGATTCTCGGCCTTTTATAGTGAACTTTTCAAAAATCTTCCCGTTGAAGAGATAGGCTGATTTTCAAATGTCACTTGTGTTCGTTGGCTTGTCTTTTCTTGGTCTTCAATCTTGAGATGTAGACCTTTCCTCGTATTAAATGATTGTCCACTTTTCGTGCTATGACACGAGGTGCAGTGCTTCTCATTGGTTTATTCTTTTGCACGCTTCTAGGATCGAGCACTTTAAGACATGGCAAAGCATGGAAGTATTACTTATTTAAGTAATGTTCTTGACTTTTGTGCAACGGATTGTTTTCGATTAACTCCTCTTTGCTTTTGCCTTTTCCCAGGTGACTTGAGTCGCTACAATGATTGAAAGACTCATCTGTCACTTCGACTTGACTTGGCTTCTTGGGTTGACTTAATCGATTCTTCTCACAAATTGTCTCACGATCGATACTCCTTGAGAGAGTCCTTGGTCTTCTTTCTTGGCCATACTGTTGTTCTTCAATGAGTCTTCACTTCACATCTTGATTGACTTCTTGTATTTCCAGGCATAGTGACTTGACTCACTTTATACATACGGCCCTATCTATTATGATAAGAATTACAAGGAAAATGGGGTGCCAACTTTCTAGTCTAAGTTTTACATGGCATTCATCAAAATCTAAACAATAAATTTCCCAACATACTGTTAGAAAATCTTTAATTTATCTTATCAACATATAAACTACGATTTAGTTAAATGAAGACTTAACACAAAAACTTAAAATTAACGTTGAACATGAATAGAATAAAACTTGATATCAATGTTATTGTAAAACTTTTAGAGGGCACGCCCATCTCAATGATATAAAATATTAGTCTTCGTTAATTTTTTCTTGAATTTCAGAACGAAAATTCTCGCTCTAGATTAACCCTAATGCTCTATCTTCCATACGTACGCACGGTTCTTCACCGCCGGTAAACCTGCAGGTCGTCTTCCGTCATGGCTTCGTCGGAGTAATTCTATGGTCTTACTTATAATTACCTCCCACACCACGTCAGCTCATCTTCCTCGCACGCAGCACCTGCAACTCTCACGTCTTCTTCGCATGTCGCGCAGTCCGGCGACGGGATGTCTCACGCGCCAGTTGTACATCGTCACCTACAGCGCGATACTCAGCCCTCCAATGGAAACCCATCAGCGTCTGTCAAGTTCTCCTGCTATGGGATTACTTGGAATTTGATCCCTTCCCATAAACCCCCAGCGGCTGCCGTCGTTCAACCTGCAGCAGGTATCGTCCCGCCGGAGGTCTATCTCCCACCGTCGTCCTCACCTGCAACCTCCACGATATTGAACAGCAACAAGGGGGTCACCCCCCTTCCTCCATGCATGCAGCGGACTGTGGGGGCCCATCCTTTACCCCCATGGCTGCCACTAACCATGGGGGCCGGCCCTCTATGAATCCTTATGGGGGGCGACGGCCTCTCTGACTCCTAGAGTGGTCCCCTCCCAGGGGGGTGATGACCCCTGGGCCACAGTCTCCCATCCTCATGGCATTCCTCCTGCATGCCCATCCACGAATGCTCCCCAACTGGCCGAAAACTCTGCCACCATGGGCCCCCCCATATATCGAACCCTCGACATTCGGCTTATAACATTGGTCCTCAAGTTAATTTGGTCAATTCTTTTGCGAAGGTGGTTTCGGGAAATCCCCATTCTTTGAATCCTACTTTTCCACAGGCCACAGGTAATATTGCTTCATTTTCTAATATGGTTTCTGGTAAATCGCATTCTATCCCTAAGCCTGTTAGGAAGGGGGATTATTATATAGTTACTATTGACGAAAATGTTTACCAACAACGCCTTGCTGAATTTTCGCATTCTTTGATCGGGCGGGTTATTTTGGGCAAGGGTAACAAGCCATGGGCTACTATGCTTTTGCATAAAAGGCTATCGAGTTGTAGGGTATTAAGAATGATCGAATTAATTCCCTTGGGCAAGGGATTCTTTTGTGTCAAATTGCTTCATGCGCAGGATCGTGCTCGTGTTCAACAATGTACCAATTGGGTGCTTAACCAGGAACTATTCGTCTATCCCCATGGGTCTCGGATTTCAACCCTTATAAGGTGCAAACTTCAGTGGCCAGCATTTGGGTCCGCATCTTCGAGCTCGGTTTGGAATAATGGGATCCTAATACCATCACGGGATTGCTAGTGCTATTGAAATCCATTACAAATTGACTAGCGTTCGCTTGATGGTTCTCTAGACATTTCGTTAGGATCTTTGGTTGACATTGATCTCGCAAAGCCGTTGGAGGATCACATCATGGTTGAACGGCTAGGTCAGTGTTCACTCGTTTGAGGTGTAACGTTACGGGACACTCGACGGCTTCTTCCCATCTTAATAACACGGCAAACTCGGCTATGGAAAAGCGCACAACTCCTGACCAGGGATGTTCCAAAGCCTCGGCAACACGTCAGAATTCAGTTCCACGAGGTTGCTCCAGGGTTCAAAAAGTTTATCGTCATGTGCAGCGGGACAAGGGCAAGGTCGTTGATGACTCAATGGGAAATACGGGTTCGGCTATGCGTGCAGGATCCCCTACCTGCGCAATAGTCACTTACCCTATGGATATACAACTTGGTAATACTTTTGAGGCTATGGATTCAGAACATACCCCCGATCAACCATCCGCAGATTCTCATGCAGATTATCCAGCTAAGGAAACGGTCCCCATGGCCCCTATTTCTAACACCGGCTCCGTCTCCACTATCCTGCCTATTACGATTCAGCATCCATTGGAAAAACCAATCCGGGCTCTTAGTCGTGCCTTCCGGGACAACTCCCGAAACTCTGCTAAATCCAGATTACTTCAGAGTGTTATTAAGGGTCCACCACCAGTAATTCATGACGTTACTATTGAGCCAGATCGCCCAGGGCCGAATGAGTTAGATTTTGCAGCTTCAAAGCGATGGGCAGACTATGCAGATGAAGTGGCCAATTCGCAGTCGTCAGATTCTGTAGCACACCATACTCTGATTTTTACCGCACGATCATCACGAGCGCCACCCCTCCCCCCACCGTCTCATTGAATTGCATCTTCTGGAACATCCTGGGGATTGGGAACATTGCCTCTCGCAATGTTCTTAAGGCATTATGTCAAAAACACAAACCTTCCATTTTAGCTATTTGTGAGCCTAAAGTGGACATTTCATCGATTTTGGATTCTTATTTGAATAGTTTGGGATTGAGGTTCGTGGCTCAGAGCTTTCGGGCTAACGGACGTCAGCATATTTGGGTCTTCTGTGATGCTGGTATCTCTGTCCTTAATTAGGTTTGGTCTTCTACTCAATGTATTGTTCTGCAAGTTCAATTTGGTTCTATGGTTTTTCAGGTTGGATTTACTCATGGTTTGTGTGATCACATTGCTCAGCGCACGCTCTGGTTGGATTTGAGGAATTTGGGTCTTACTGATATGTTGCTTATTGGGGATTTTAACGCGGTCTTGGGACATCATGAGCGCTCTGGTAGTGGTACTTTATCCCAAACATCTTGTCAGAATTTCAGGGATACTTGGAGGATGTTGGTTTGTTTGCAGTGCCGACTACGGGGAATTCATTTACTTGGTGCTCCCCCCGAAGGCCTCTATCCCTCCTTCAGGCGAAGTTGGATCGAGCCCTAGCAACTTGTCAATTTTTCTCTCTTTGGCACGTTGTTAAGGGCTTAGTTCTTCCACACATTAGATCCGATCATCATCCCATTTTGGTTTCTTGCTCATCCTCCATTAGCAGGGGTCCGGTTCCATTTCGGTTTCAATGTATGTGGGTTTATCATGACACGTTCCGCAATTTGGTTATCACTTCTTGGGCTGCTCCTTGCACCACGCCCAACCCTATGTTGTGCGTCATGTGGAAGCTTAAAAGGTTGCGGCATGTTATTAAGGTCTGGAACAGAGATGTTTTTGGGGACGTTATTTGCAGGGTGGAGTATCAGATGGAGCAAGTTCGTCGATTCAGGCAGATATTGAGAATTTGGGCTATACAGCTGCATGTCAGGACACGGAGATGGACGCCCAAAAGCTGTTGTCTTACAATCTGAATTTCTTAAGCAAAAGGCACGTTCGGCCTGGCTTAAGGATGGGGATCGTAATACGGCATTTTTTCATCATCGTAGCCAGATTCGCAGCGGACGCACAGGGATTCAGGGTCTTATGGTGGACGACAGTTACACTGACGATACAGCGGTTCTTGGGAATCACATTATTTCTTTTTATAAGGAGCTCTTTGCGGACACCGGGGGTACCATTGCGGATTATACTTTAGTTGATCAGGTAATTTCCCCCAGGGTAGGGGCGCAGGATAATGCAAGCTTGACGGTCATTCCTTCGATTGATTCGAGATTAAGGAAGCGGTTTTGATATGGATTCGGATAGCTCTCCAGGACCAGACGGTTTTAATGGGATTTTTTATCGCCACTTCTGGGATGTCATTTCTGTCAAGGTGATTGCCGATGTCAGGTTTTTCTTCATTAGTTCATCCCTGCCTTTGGGTTTGAACGCTAGCTTCATGGCGCTCATCCTGCATGCCCAATTATGCTAATGCTATTGAGAACTTTTGCCCGATTGTTATGAGTAATTTTCTGTTCAAGATTATTACTAAGATATTGGCTACGTGTTTGGGTTCCATTATTGCTGCCTATTTATCTCCTATGCAGTTCGGGTTTATTCCGGGGAGGCAGATTCACGATTGTATTGCCATGGTCTCTGAAGGGTTCAATGTATTGCAGGGTCGGTCGGATGTGAATATGATCATGAAGATTGATATCTGTAAGGCGTTTGATACATTGAAATGGGATTTCTTACTCCACGTTTTGCACTGCTTTGGTTTCTCAGAGATTTTTATTCACTGGGTAGATGTTGTTCTTCGATCGTCCAGAATATTAGTGTAATTAAATGGGACACCGGTAGGGTGCTTTCCCTGTTTTAGAGGGGTCAGACAAGGTGATCTTTTATCCCGTTACTGTTTTGCATCGCGGAAGAAGTACTTAGTAAGCTTATTGAAGTGGCGGTGGATCGAATCAGTTAGATCCGTTTATGGCGCCCAGACGAATTATTTTCCCATCGTCCATCTTATACGCGGATGATATTGTTATTATGTGTGGGGCTTCTTCATCCAACACCGTATCCTTCTTCAGATTCTCACCCTTTATGCGGATATTTCGGGCCAAGTGTTCAATCCTCGGAAGTCTAAAGTTTACTTTGGTTCCCAGGTCTCATCGTATATCCATGGGAGGGTGCAAACTATCATGGGGATCCAGCTCCGGATGTTTCCCACCATCTATCTAGGCGCACCAATCTTCAAGGGTGCCCCTAAGGTTGCGGATTTACAACCTGTCTTTGATAAGGTAATCCTTAAATTCAGAAGATGGAAAGGTTCATCGCTTTCCCTTGCTGGTAGAGTTTGTCTTGTTAATTCGGTGATTACTAGTTCTTTTGTGCACACCATGATGGTTTTCAAATGGCCCAGCACCTTGCTCAAGCAAATGGAAAGGGCCATGCATAATTTGATTTGGACTGGGGATGTGAATACTAAGGGGTTGGTGGTGGTTAATTGGAATAAATGATGCACGCCTCGGACTGAAGGGGGTTTGGGCGTTCGATCGATTGTGGCGGCTAACACGGCTTTCTTGATGAAATTGGCTGGAAGGTCATGAACTCGGATTCGATGATCTTCAGCACCCTTAGGTGTCGCTTCTTGACAGCGGATGGGGCGGTCCGGAGGTCGTTTATTCCTTCTTCTATCTGGGCTGGGATTAAACCTTGCATTTCGGCTTGCTTGGATGACTCTCGTTGGATCCCAGGGGCCAATTCCGAGGTATTATTTTGGATTGATAATCGGGTCAGGTTATTCTATAGCGCATGCAATTGGTATCCCAGAGGAATATAGATACTTATTTCAACATCGCATTTCGGACTACTTTTATGACGGGTCCTGGCACTTCACCTTCTCGTTCGTGGAAGCTTATTTGGATCTGGTCCGGGCTATTGTACGCATCCCTATTGCCCCTGATTCAAGGGATACACGTGTATGGTTGAATTCGGAGGATGGTTTGGTTACCTGGAAGGAAGCATATGATCACGTCCGTCCCCATTATCCGGCAGTCAAGTGGGGTTCTTGGATTTGGTCGCAATATATCCCGGAACGGCGATCGGTGGTGGCGTGGCGGGCTATCCACAATCGATTGGTTATCTTGGATTTATTATGGGCCAGGGGGAGTTTTATTGGCCCCTCGGTTTGCGCTCTCTGTCGTGACTTTGCAGAATTGGTTGACCATTTATTTGTCTTTTGTGTCTTTGCAGGGGCTCTCTGGCGATGGATTTTTTATTCGTTCAACGTTTACCCACTTGAGGCTAATAGCTTCAATAAATTTCTGGTGCGGCTAATGAACTTTCACTTCAGTGAGCAAGTTTACTTTCCTCTGGCGGGTGGCTATCGTTTCCTGCATATGGCTCATTTGGCATATCCGAAATGAGCTGTTTTTTCACAACAAAATCTGGACAGTGGATGCGGCGACTATCCATCTTCGGGTACTCATTGTAGAATCATCATCATTGGATCGGAGATGCATGCACAACGACCAACAGGACCTTCTTATCCTGCATAGGCTACGAGTTCCTGGGCAGACTAGACAAGCACCGAAGATTGTGGAAGTTAACTGGCAAAAACCCCTCCCGGGTTGGATCAAGGTAAATATGGACGGCAGTTCTTCGGGGGCGCCGAGCAATCTCACTGCTTCCGGGGTTTTCCGGAACTGTAGAGGTTTCTTTCGGGGGTATTTCGTTAATCATTGTGGTTCGTGCTATGCGTTTGAAGATGAATTGGTCGCAGCAATATGGGCGATCTAGTATGCTTTTGTCAAGGATTGGACACAACTTTAGCTGGAGTCAGATCCGATGTATGTAGTGAACTTGCTGGAGAAGAGATCCGCGGAGGTCCCGTGGCGCCACCTTAGCAATTGGCGCTACACCTTGCATCTTATCACTCATATGGATTTTGTGGTATCACATATTTTTTGGGAAGGCAATCGGGTGGCAGACATGTTGAGCAAGAAGACGGAGTACGGTCCATGGTGGGGCGTCCCGCCTGCGAAGCTCGTACATTATCTCACTGATGACTATGTTGGCCAATTCAACTATAGGTTTGTTACTTAGTGCGTCCCTGCTTTAGGTTTCTTTTCCCATTTTTGGACGTTTTTTCATTCCTGGGGGGTACTCTTTTTCCTACCAAGGGTTTTTCCCACAAGAGTGGGTTTTACCTTGGGAGGTTTTCACGAGGCCCCAACCATTCAGCCATTTGGTCGACTTGTAACCATTTCGTTCTATTTTATGATATTGTTTCCAGGCTTATTTTTGGTTACCTGATCAGCCTATGATCAGGACAACTCTATTTTTCATTTTTATATATTATTTCGAATTTATTCAAAAAAATTATAAAACTTTTAGAAGAATTAAATAAACTAACTCAATATATAAAGGGTGTTACTTATAAATACATCCTTCAAATTTGTAAAAAAATCTTATACTTATATGATATTCGTGATAAATTTCAATTAACAAAACAAATTTATTTAAAATCTAATATGAAAAAAATGGAGGAAGAACTAAAATTGGATAGACATTCATATTTAATTATAAAATTATATATACTACTGCGAGAAGAAAAACTATAAAATTTTCATCTGATATATAACAATTTGACTTATTATGATAAATTTCAAATATTTATTACAATTTTATGTTAATTCGAGTATCAATATAACGTTCACGATAATGTGTTCGAACGGGTCAGTCAACAACAAATATCTCTAACTTTGACTTTTCCAACCAGTTGATGCAATGATGTCAATGGGTGACCTAGAGAGTACTAGCGGGGCCGGTTCTGTCAAATTTTTGGCCTAAGTCGAACTTTAAATTTGGGCCTCTTTTTCCTACAAACTTAAAGACATAAAACAATAAAATAAAGAATATGTGCAATATATAAATTAGTTATACACTTCTATTATAGTTAAAATAATAGGAAATCCGTGTTAAAATATTCAAATAATTATTTAAATATAATTCACCTTACAATTTGACAACAATAATATTTATCAAGTCTGTATGTACATAGTAACTGGTTGGGATCAACATTGCGCTCCAGTGAGCGAGACATGTATTATAAAGGTGATTGACCCGGGTTTGATTCCATACGACCGCGTGTATCCCTCCTCTATTTCCCCCTATTGGAAAAGAAAATTCTAGTAGGCTCCCTTTTGTGATTATTTTGCCTTTTTAATTTGAGAAAATTTAATTTAAGGTCGTAACAAAAAATAAAATATTATAGTTTTGTTCGCAACAAGCAAGGCTACAAGGCCCAAATGAATATGGCCCTTCATTCTTGATGGGAGAGCTTTAAATTTTTTTATTTATCCAAATCATAAAATATATAAAACAAATTGGAGTTATAGGGACTCGAACTTGGGTGCGTGAACTTTAAAAGTTTTAAGGTGGGAGGCATAACCAATGTGCAAGGCTCATAATTAATTTAATATGTTATTTATTTTATAAATAAAATATTTATAAAAAAGGTATCAAAAATAATTGGGCCCCTAATTTTTGAAATTTATTAAGGCCTGAGTCGACCGACTCCTTCGAGTAACAGAAGGAGCAGCCCCAAGCACTGTGAGTTGTCACAGTGTAGAGAGTCTAACGATCAAGTCCGTAAAGAATTCCAAAAAAAAGGAGGCCAAAGATTTAGGCTAAAAGTAAAAGTACGCACAAAGTTTTGGATTATTGATTTTTTAATGCCTGAACTATAATAACAGCCCCCAAGAAAAATAATAAAATAAAAAATAATTATTTATTTTTATTTAAACGTTAACTTTCAATAAAAATAATTCAATGTAAAAAATGAAATTTAATTAAGATTAACTAATTAATAACTAATTAAATTCTTAATTTTGGAAAAAATTATATTAAAATTAATTATTTTTTTAAGTTTAAAAATTCAATTAAAAAAACTAATTAAAAAATTAATATATAAATAAAACATAATTACTTTAATTTTCTTATTTACTATCTTAGTTTTAAATTACTTCATTTTCATTTAATTTTTAAATTTAGTTTACCAAACTAATTTCATTCAATTAATTAAATTTTAATTTACTTTTATTAATCTACTAATTAATTTTTATTTTAAATTAATTTTTAATTATTCTATATAATTTTTAAAAATGTATTTTAGTTTTAATTATCTTTCTTGGGAGTTTTTTGTCTTGTCAAGAAAAGAGGTGCAAGTTTATAAAAAAATTGTGAGTTCGGGTATTAAATTGGTTAATCGCAATGTGAGGTAACAAAAAGTATAAAAAGTTGTGAAGTCTGGGTATTAAATTTGTCAAGTGAATATAGATGTATTTATCACATTTGCCATTGACATCCCATCCCATATGAGTCCAATTCAGATGATTCTGAGTAGTAGGCTTATCTAATGCCATATCACACGATAAAAAATTATTTTAACTAATTTGCCTTTAAGTTTAAAATGTTAAATCAAATATAGTAACTTTATGGAGTTATTCAATTAGATTTGAGTTTTTGATAACTATTGTTTATGCTCGATAATATTTGATGACAAAAGTATCATATTACTTTATTTTTGAATAAGCACGTAACTTTTAAGAAAACCTAATTGCCAGTTATGTTTTACAGTAAATAATTTTTTGACAAAATTTAAAGTACATATTAGAATTAAAGAGAAAAAAAAATAAGATCAAGTTTTAAAATTTATCTTCTATTCAATGATTTAAAAAATACATATGAATCTTTATGTAAGGAAAACTTTGAATTTTTAAATCATATACGGTTTGTAAACTTATAATTGCCAATTTTTTACATTTTAGAACGAGTTTAAAGAATAACCTTTTTTTTGTTATATTTATTTAAGTTTTTAATGTCCATTGCATTTAGTTCAATATAATATCATTTAAGATATATTCATACAACATATAAGCTTAATTTTAATATTGTGAATTTCATTTTAAGATAAATATACATGAACGATATTCATAATAAATTCAAAATAATTTAGTCAATAATAATTACAACTGATTAATATTTTATTTTTAATTAAATTATTAAAATAATTTTGATCACGTGCAACGCATGTTCACCTTACTAGTTAATTAAAATGGCTGGAAAAGCATAGCTAGCTTTTATTTTTTAGAAGTGCAAATGGCCAATTAGGAGAAAAATGTACTTTTGGTCCTATTAGGTTTACCCCCTGATGATTTTAGTCCCATGTCTTGAAAATAGTCTCATAAGATTTTTCTTGTTTTACTAATGGTCCCACCGTTAAAAAATTAACAGTCAAACTTGTCAAATTAAAAGTCAAACCTGCGATTTGGGACTAAAAGTGAGAACAATGGGACTAAAATCATCAGGTGTTCTGTCTAATGGGACCAAAAGTGAATTTTTCTCTAAAAACTAAATATAACTAATATCTATTTTAAAAATATATTATCATTTCAGTTACTATATTTTTATTTATTATAATTAAAAAATTGACAAGTAAATTAAATAATAAAATTTATAATTCAACTATATAAATTAAATTTTCTGGAAAATAATTTTTAAAAATAGATGTTAATTAATTTTTTTTTTTGTGAATGTGTAATAAAAAAAGATGAAATACATGTATCATTTATTTTAATTAGAAAATTAACAAAGTAAAATAAATTATAAAATTTATAACTCAAGTTATAAAATTTAAATTTTCTGAAAAATAACTTTTAAAAGTAGATGTTAATTAAATTTGTTTTTTTGAATGTGTAATACAAAAAAAAAGATCAAATACATGCATATATAACACAGTTCATGTATGTGTATATATGTAATATTTTTTTTGGATGGGGAGGGGGGTTCCCTATGTTTTTGCCCCAGGATACTGGTCTCATATAACCAATGTATGTATATGTAAAGCTTGAATTTTTTTGTGAAAATGTAAAGTTTGATTTAAAAACATAAAAAATAAAAATATAATGTGAGGTAAGTTAACATTACTAAAATATTTTTAATAGTATTTATAATTTAACTATACTAAAATATTTTTAATAGTATTTTTCTAAACTTTTTAAAAATAATTCCTATATTTAAAAATTATGAAATTATTTAATATCGTAAACTTTTTTATTTTATTGATAGTTGAACTACATATTTCCAATACGTAAATGTGATTTTTGTAATTATTTGTATTTTCAAAATCAAGAAGTGATTTACACTAAAAACAATATAGGAAAATTATTTATTTTTCTAAATATTTTAAGTAAGAAAATTTGTTTTAGTGAAATAAAATGCACTGGAAAAATATATTTTTAGAAAAATATTTGAAGGACAGAGATTTTTTTTTAGTTTTCAAGTGGGACCTTCACAATATTAATTTAAATAAATAACTTAAAATATAAAATTTAATATAATTTTTATCATCAATAATATTAAATTTAACCAAAAAAGGAATAATGGGATCATTTTTGGTTAAAAATTTAACTTTGGTGTCCTATGGGACTATTTTTGTTGTTAAAAATATAACTTTGGTGTTCTATGGGACTATTTTTGTCTTCAGTAACGGTTTCCGTTAGTTTTTTAACGGAGTTTCAGTTTCCAAGTCCTATGGGACTATTTTTGGTGAAAAATATCGATTTGGGACTAAAAGTGAGTCTAATGGGACTAAAATCATCAGGGGGTAAGTCTAATGGACCAAAAGTGAATTTTTCTCGGCCAATTAGGCATATTTATACATAAATGTATGCATCCAATGTACGTACGTATTCTTTGGCGATAAGTGTATACACGTACACTCATTTACACCACCTACAATCAAATAAGAACATATATAGTTCAATTAACAGAACTTGATTACCATATTTAGTTGTCTTAAAAGAAATCAACTAGACAATCAATCCATGCTCAAGATTATATTGTTGATCAGGGAAATTATTAAACTAAATGGTATCCAAATAAGCCATATATCCATTTTGCAATGATACACATTTTTCACTACTGTTCCATGAGTTCAGAAAGTGAGATTCTGAGGGCCATATAAATCTTTGAATTTATCATTTTCCATTTGTTACCATTAGCTCACAAGGAGTCAAGGATGCCTACCTTGTCAATAATCTATTATATTTATATATATGCCATGATGCAAATTAGTTAAAAATTGAAGGGACGCAAATTTGATAACTTAGTTTAAGTTCCAAGCGTGCAATAGGAGTTATGATGCTAAAGGGGCCACCATTTTGGTGTTTCATCTCATTCAACATTAATATACTTACGTGCTTTATTAGGGTGGTTCCATAATCATGGTTAATTAGAGTTGCTGCTGATCATGACACAAAATAATGTTATTTATTTAAGAATATTGGAATCACAAAAAAGGTAAGAGGTATCATATTTCAAGAAATAATAATCTTATTTAGCATCAATATAATATAATGATTAATTAATGGCCAAAAGATCGTTAATTTATTTTACACTCCCAAAAGAAAAATGCTTACAGTTGATGTGTAACGAACAAAATTTTCTAATAGTACAAAAAATTTAACAAGCTCCCACCTGGCTTCATTTCTCCCATTACGTTTCCGTTGCACTTTAATCAAGCTTATTTCTTTATTTCTCAGCTTATGAACCTTTCGCTCACATATAGTTTCAGGTGTTTCTTCATAGGATAAATTGTCATTAATATGCAGATCTTCGTAGTTGACAATATGACTAGGATCATGAACATACTTTCTCAACATCGATATATGAAAAACATCATGTACGGCTGACAGGTGCGATGGCAATGCGAGCTGATAAGCTAGATCTCCGACTCTTTTCAAAATTTCAAATGGTCTTATGTATCTTGGCTTTAGTTTTCCTTTATCACCAAATCTTATCACTCCCCTTACCGGTGCTACCTTAAGAAACACATTGTCTCTCACCTCAAACTGTAAGTCTTTCCTTCGGCGATCAGCATACAATTTTTGTCTATCTTGTGCCATTCTGATTCGTTCTCGGACTTTTGCTATCTTTTCCACTATTTATCGAACCAATTCTGGTCCCAACATCTTCTTTTCTCCGACCTCGCTCCAGTACAATGGAGATCTACACTTTCGTCCGTATAATGTCTCGTCCTAAATCAAGCACACATGCTCTCAGCATGTCTTCCAATATTTGTATTGTCCTCTCTCATCGATCGTCCGTCTGCCTCATGCGGATGGTAAGTCGCCCTAAACTTGATTTTGTTCCTAAAGCGATCTGTAAGCTTCCCCAAAACTTAGAAGTAAATCTTGTATCTCTGTCTCGATACAATGGACACTGGAACGCCATGTAATTTCACTATCTCTTGGATGTATATTTGCGCATACCGCTCCATACTGAACGTCATTTTAATCGGCAAAAAGTGAGTTGACTTAGTCAATCGATCTACAACAACCCATACCGCTTTATTTCTTTTAGCCGATTGTGGTAGTCCTACCACAAAATCCATCGTTATGTGCTCCCATTTTCGTTCTGGGATTTCAAGAGGCTTGAGCAAACCAGGCGGTCATTGATGCTCGGCTTTGACTTGCTGGCATATCAAATATTTCTCTACAAAAGATCCAATGTCTCTCTTCATACTTCCCCACCAAAAGGCTTCTCTTAGATATCGGTACATCTTTGTACCCCCCGGGTGGGCCGTGTATGGCGTACAATGAGCTTCTTCAAGTATCTCTTTCCTAAGTTCTTTCTCCTTAGGAACACACAATCTCCCTTCATACGTCAAAACACAATCATCCACTATGACAAACCCTTTTATATTTCCTTCTCGAACTTGTCCCTTCATTTTGTTCAAAAACTGATCTCGACTTTGTGCTTCTTTGATCCTTTCTCTCAAAGTGGGTTGAACTACCAATGATGCCAATACTGCCTTTGTACTTCTCGGTGGGGTTACGACTTCAATCTTCAGACTCGCAAACTCTCGTATTAATTGCTCTTGTTGCATGAGCAAACTAGACAACTCAGCCTTGGTCTTACGGCTCAAGGCATCAGCTACCACATTAGCTTTGCCCGGATGATAGTTGATGGTGCAATCATAGTCCTTAACCAGTTATAACCATCTCCTCTGTCTCATATTTAGCTCCTTCTAAGTAAATAGATATTTCAAACTCTTATGATCGGTGAATATCTCACACTTCCCACCTATAGATAATGTCTCCAAATCTTCAGTGCGACCACTACAGCTAACTCCAAATCATGAGTTGGGTAGTTCAGCTTGTGTGGCTTTAATTTTCTTGAGGCGTAGGCAACCACCTTTCCATGCTGCATCAACACGCATCCCAAGCCTGTTTCGATGCGTCGCGCCACCGTAAATCACGGGTGGTTGTGGTGGGAATCAGAATCACACATCGGTGCGGAAGTTAGTTTTTGTTTCAACTCTTGGAAGCTCTCCTCACATTTCTCGTTCTACAAAAATTTCTCCCCTTTCTAGTGAGTCGAGTCACGGGCGCAGCTATTTTCGAAAATCCCTCTATAAATCTGCGATAGTACCCTGCCAATCCCGAGAAAATGTGAACCTCACTCGCATTCGTAGGTTCCCTCCATTCATTAACCGCTTCAACCTTTACTGGATCTACTTAATTCCGTTCGCAGTGATTACATGTCCAAGAAATCCAACTCGATCTAGCCAGAACTCACACTTCTTGAACTTCGCATACAACTTCTCCTTGCGCAGAGTCTCGAGCACTATTCTCAAGTGTTCCTCGTGTTGCTCCTTGTCCTTTGAATACACGAGTATGTCGTCTATAAAGACTATGACGAATTGGTCCAAGAAGGGATGGAACACTCTATTAATCAAGTCCATGAACACTGCTGGCGTGTTACTCAACCCAAATGGCATCACTACAAACTCAGAATGTCCATATCGGGCCCTGAATTGGTGATACCCAGATCTCAAATCAATCTTAGAAAAAGTACTAGCATCCCTCAATTGATTAAACAAGTCTTCGATTCTTGGTAGTGGATACTTGTTCTTCACCGTGAGTCGATTAAGTTCTCTATAATCGATACACATCCTTAGTGACCCATCTTTCTTCTTAACAAACAGGACTGGTGCTCCCCGGGGTGATACACTAGGCCTAATAAATCCCAAGTCCACTAGTTCTTGTATCTACTTTAGTTCTTGTAACTCCTTTGGTGTCATCCTGTAAGGTGCCTTAGATATCGGTGTTGCTCTAGGTACCAAGTCTATAGAAAATTCAACTTGACGGTCAGGCGGAACTCCATGCAAGTCCTCTAGAAATACATCTAAGAATTCTCGAACAATTGGTACGTCTATAGGTGCTAGGTCCGTTGTTGGAGCTCCAACTAAACTTACTAAATACCCCTGACAATTTTCTTTTGCCAACATCTTTCGCGCCTTCATCGCTGATATAACTCGTGGTACAACTTTAGAGTTAACCCCGTAGAACGTAATTTCCTCATCTCCAGGTAGTTTGAAAGTTATCTCCTTCTCTTGGCACTTAATGCCCGCCTGATACTTACTAAGCCAATTCATGCCTAAAATTATGTCAAAGTCCTTCATCTCAATTATGTATACGTCAGCTTCTAGATGTTTCCCCCAATGTTCACGTCTATATCATTGTCCATTATGTCAGTAGTTATTTTCTTTCCAGATGACAAACTAATCTCTAGGGGTGCATCTATTCTAGCATCCTTATGTCCAGTTATATCATGAAACTTAGAAGATATAAATGAGTGTGTGGCACCAGTGTCAAAAAATACAAGCGCAGGTATTCCAGAAATTGTTAACATACCCGACATCGTACTGCCAGGGTTACGATCCGCCTCTTCTGTGTCATAGCATACATTCGAGCGGTGTCTCCTTGTCCCCTCCTTTCTCCTCTGTCTTTCAGCAGTGGGCAATTAGGAGCATCATGGCCCAGTTTCTTACACATAAAACACTTTCCTTGTCAAGCTAAACATTCCCCATAGTGATTCATGTTGCATTTTGGGCAGGTCGGCTTATTGTTTGGTGCATACGGGCGAGAATTTTCATCGGTTTTTATCTGTTTATTCTTGATTCCCCATTTGACTCGACTTTGTCCCATCAAACTTTCTCTTTTCAGATGCAGCGACTGGCTTTCGGTCATCATCATCCCCAACTAGTCCGCTTCAACTTCATGAGCCCTTCTAACCATCACAGAATATTCCAAGTTGTTAGGAAATTTATTTGTTAGATTTTGATGATATCATGTAAAACTTATACTAGGAAGTTGGCACCCCATTTTCCTTGTAATTACGTATTGTAATAGATAGGACTGGAAGAGCTGTGTGAAGTCAGCTAAGTCAAGATTCCAAGAAGTCAACTATGGATTGGAATGAAGACTCTGCTATGTGTCAGCTGAGTGTGGCCATGAAGGAAAACAAGGACTCGACTGATGGAGAGTCAGCTAAGGAACAGTTGTGAGAAGTGTCAGTCAAGTCAACTTGAAGAGCCAAGTCTATTAGTTGAAGTTATAATTGAGTCAATCCTATGATTGATGCGGACTCAAGTCACCTGGAGTAAAGGCAACAATCAAGTTAAGACAGTGACTTAGATCCGTTGGAATAAAGTCAAGGATATTACTCGATATAGTAATATGTCAAGCTGGCAGGTCTTAAAGTGCTTGGCCCAGAAATATGCAAAAGGAATGAGCCAATGGGAAACACTGCGTCTTGTGTCAGACCTGTAAAGCTGCGAAGCCAATTAATACGATGAAGGGTCAACATCACAAGTGTTGCATACCAAGAAAAGACAAGCCAACGAACATAAAGTGGCAATTTGAAACTAGCTTATCTCTTCAACGGGCAAATTTCAAATGTGCGCTATAAAGGGCTGAGGAAGCATTTGAGAAAAGAAAACGAATGACATAGATCTTTTAAGCAATATTTAAGCAATTAACCTGCAAAATTCTCAAAGCTTATAAAGATATTCCTCAAGCCTAAAACTCGAAGAAACTCGATCCAACACAAGCTGTGAAGGAGAGACAACTTCAACCAGTTGAAGAGGAAACATTTGAAGATCAAAAAGGGGTCTATTTTCCAAGTTGAAGGATTATAGAAAGGTTCAAGGTTGAACCAAGTTTCAAGTTTGTTGGAAGGCTACGTGATCAAATCCAAAAACTTGAAAGTGAGGTGAAGTAGCAAGGCAACTGCCTCGTGAAGAAGCTGAGTCGCAGGAGAAGCCAGTTGTGTGATCAAGGTTGTCTCTAGACTGTTCACTGCTTTGTAACTTGATCTATTACTTAGTGGATTCCTCCAGGAGTTGGAGAAGAGTGGATTAGAATAATTACCCCATCTTCGAACCACTATAAAAATTACTTGTGTTGATTTGCTTTCAACACTTACTTTCTTGCATGTACTTTATATATGTTGTTAGTAAATTTGTTATCCAACTGATAAATAACTAAGTGTTAAAACAAGTGTTAAAAACAAGCTTTAAATTAATCAAAGAGTGTTAAGTCTTCCGTTGTTATAAAACCAAATCAACTAAGTTAAGTTAGCTTAAGCAACCGAGTTATACTATCAACAACTCTATCGAGTCTGTTGAGTGGTAACTTAGTTGAATAGCCAACTTAGCTATCCCCCAAGGACACAGCTGATTTGAGTCAACTCTGTTGATCTATCTTAAAAGGACTAAAATCGAAAATTTGGTAAGGTTTATTCAACCCCCCTTCTAAACCTTACACCACACCCCTTGGGACCTATAGGTGGTATCAGGGCGGTTGGTTCATTGAGCCTTCTGCACTAGTTACTGAACTAGATCTCAATCTTTTTCAAAAGTTTTAACACTTGGTCTTTCATCTTTTAAGCAAAGTTATTATCATGGAAGCAAATCTAACTCGATTCCAATGTTTACTGTGGAAGAGTTTGATGACTGGAAAATTCGTATGCAGGCTCATCTATCCGCTTTACACGATAAAATGTGGCTTGTGATAGAGGATGGGCCATTGCAAATATACAAATTCAACATTCTTTGTAAAGAGCAATACTGTGAGTCAAGGAGAGGTCTGCCAAGATAGACCAGACATGGTTGAAAAACCACGGACTGAATGGACAAATGAAGATCGAAAGAGATATAACCTGGACAATGTGGCCAAGGATATACTCTACAAGACGCTGGACAAGGCGATGTTCAACAAAGTCAAATCTTGCAAATCAGCCGAAGAAATCTGGGAAAAGTTAACCCTGATTTGTGAAGGATCATAACAGATTAAGGAAAACAAATTAATTGTTGCTGTTCAAAATTTGAAAATTTTTAAATGCTTGCAGGTGAAACTCTAGATCAGTTGGATGCCAAATTTACAGAGATAACAAATGAGCTTTCAGCTCTTGGGAAAGAATACACACAAAAGGAGATGTGTATGAAGATATTAAGAGCCCTCCCGACTGAATGGGAAATGACGGTCATAGCCCTGAGACATTCAATGGACCTCTCAAAAACATCCAATCATGAGCTATTCTCAGATCTCAAAGCTTAAGAGTTTGAGCTGAGAAGGAAAGAGCAAGAGAAAATAGTTGTACCAAAGACAGCTACATTATTGGTCAGTGAAGGGAAAAGAGCTGAGCCAAAAGGAAACCATTGACCAGGAGGAGAGTTGCGATAGCCAAGCCTGCTCTTGCACCAGTAGCTAAATCGAAGAAGGCTCCCGTCGCAGCCCCAAACCCAAAGCACTCCGCCTTGGCGGCCGATGCCCCGCCCATGCCGAGCATCGAGGAGGAATCCCAAATTCCTTCTCTAGTCGTGAATAAGAAGCGGACTGCCAAGTCTCGGAAGGCAGCTACTTTGAAGAAAGATTCTATTGAAACACAGGCCTTCCCCCAGGAAGAGCCTGAAGGGTTGGAACCAGAAATTCCATTAGTCGCCACCAAGAGAAGACGATTGTTCAAGAAGTCAGAACTAGAGAAGACAGTAGAGTCCGATACTCAGCCGGAGGAAACCATTGAGACTACTGATGCTTAGGAGGAGCAGTCTGAAGAAAAAGTTGATGAACCCAAGAAGACTGTTGATGCTGGTCAGCAGAGTATCGAAGACCCAGCTGTGCAGGAGACAACTTCGGAGAAAGAAGGAGCTGAGACAGCCAAGACCATTGAAGAAAAGGTTGTCTCAGCCCCTCAGACCGATGCAGTTGAGTCTGAGAAGGAGCAAGCTCCATTAACAACCATTCCAGAGGTCGGAGAGGAAGATGATGATAGTGACCTTATTGTGTACTCTCTAGTATATCCGGAAATTCAGACGAGGCTAAGGAATTGGAGGAACTGGAAGCTCGATTACTCCAGGTTGCAGTTCACTCGCCCTGAGTTTATTGATGAGGAGGAGGAGCTTCTAAGTTTCCTTGGAGGTGTGACCATCCATCAAGCTCTGGATGAGGACTTTTGCATGGATGCTCTCCAGGCTATCAAGAAGGATGAGAAGGAGAAAGCCGAGGAGCGAGCCAAAGTCTTAGAGAAATCCAAGATATGTTTGCACACAAGGACACACGAACATCTCGTGGAGTCCACTAACAACAGCGATGAGGAGATGGATCCAGTTGATGCAGTCGAGAAGGCTGAGTTAAAGCAGACCACTAAAGAATCAAGAGCCATGCACGAGCAGAACCTTCAAGAAGGTCCAGGAGAGTCCTCCAAAGTCTCTCCTCGGACTGATCCATTGGGAGTGGCGCAGGAGATTGCTTCTGTTATTGCAGCGACCAAGTCCCCGTTCAGTCTGAAGATGGCTCTAATTGAACTAGCGATGAAGCTGGGAATTTGGGCACCCAAGCCAAGCCTAACCCTAAAGAAGGTGTTGAGACACCTTCCCATACGACTGACTATTCAAAGGAAACTACAGCCGTGTCTCAGGAGCAGAGCAACCCCATCGTCATTCACTCAGTTGGTGCGCCAGCTGAGGGGAAAACTCTCTCCACCACAACAAGGTCGGAGGATGCTGTGGGAGACCAAGCAAAGAAGTATGGAGGCGAAGGAGAGAATATCACAGAGATGCAGAGTGAAATTAACGACGCTCGGACAGTTGAGTCTATCTCAGCTAAGATTTCCACTGTTATGCAGGCCGATGAAGCTGCTGCTGCAGCTAAGGCGAAGGATGGAGAGGCCCCGGGAGTTGAGACTCTGGGCCATGAAAGTGCAATCCTAGGAGTTGAGACTCTGAAGGATGCCAATGTAGAAGACCCCAAGACATCTAAGTCTGTCAAAGGGATTGTTGAAGACCCCACAACGATTGAGACTAATGGGGGTAATGAAGGCCTAAGGGAGGTTGAGACTTCCCTAGGTAAGGAACAAAGTCAACAGAACATTCCTCAAATCGAAGGAGCTGCTGCAGAAGAGGAGATCAGCGCCCTTCGTGATTCCCAAGAACACATTGACACATCATTTCTGGGATCCGAGGATGAAGCCGAGTCCACCCATCCTGAAGATTCTTCAATGGACAAGGCTGAGGATGTTCATAAATCTCGGAGCTATGTCAGTGATAAGACAGCTCCCATGAGATTCAATTTTGATGATGAGCCATCTCCTAAGGCCACATCAAATTCGATGACGTTGATGAGACAGATGAGGACCAGGTAACTCAAATGGAAAAACCTACTGAGACCGAAGAAGTTGTTAAGACAACAGAGGCTCAGTCAGCTCAGCAAACACATTCAATTGCTGAAGCTCGCAATGAGAATCGATTCTTGAGCTACCACATGCAGCAAGATAATGACTCCAACAGCTCTCTCGCAGGCTCCCACAGCTGCGATATCTGCCGATGATGTTGCCGTAGCCGAGGCACAAAGAGCTGGTATTATGCATCAAGGACAAGGGAAGGCTCCCCAGCATGGACCCTTGGAGATTCCATTTGTTCGCGATGATGTTTTTGAATATATGTTTCCAATCTTTGCCGAACTCCCAGACATGGGAGCAGAGTCTGCCAGAGAACAAGAGAAATATACCGTGCAGGAAGAGCCCATCATTCCCACAGATTCGATTGTGCCAATGGATGTTGACTTCGATGCAGAGTGGCCAGCAACAGGTCGGCTTTGACAGCTGAGTTCCGAAATGCCTTCAAGAAAATTTGTGAAGAGATTGAGAAGATGAAACGCCACTAGGCATCTCTGGATCTTAGATTGGACAATCGGGATGTAACCCTCACTGCTGATTTGATAGGGATTATTGTTCGAATAAGGGAATGTGATGCGCAGCAGACTGCCATGCGCTCAGATCAGGTCCGCTACTTCAAGGCCCTATTTGCAAAGATGTTATTGTGGAGTGTGGATACATCAATGTTTCAGCAGAGAATGAAGGAGTACATGGTCAGAATGGAAACAGCACACAAGTCCGACATGGAGTTGCTCAAGCATCACCACCAGAGCGAGATTACACGCCTAGAAGACAACATGAATCAGAAGTTCAGTCTTCTAATGGCAGAAATGAAATTAGTGACAGCTGAGTCAAAGGCTACTCAGTCTGAGTTCCGAACAGCCCACCCCACAGCAGATTCCAAGAAAAATTCGACACTCAAAGGCTACTCAGTCTGAGTTCCGAACAGCCCACTCCACAGCAGATTCCAAGAAAAATTCAACACTCAGCCGACTTGATTTCCTTCTGAGTGGCTTATTCCCTAGGCCAACCCTTCCAATTGGTGATGATGCCAAAAAGGGGAAAGTTTTACATTTAACAATATCATACTTCAAGAATTTGGTTGATATGACTTGATCAACCCAAAACTAGCTGTAAAGAATTTTTTTATTGTTTTTTCCTTTTTCTATTGATTATTCAAGGGGGTTATGGAACTATGGAAGAGTTGCTTGAGATGATAACATGGTCACAGCTTGGAATTCATAATAAACCAGTAAGCCTATTTTCTTCAGTCGCAAAACTTAACTTAAATGTGATGAATCACAACCTTTTAGTGTTTGCAAATACTAATATTCGTTTCTGCCTCTAATTTTGGAAAAATACTTTTTTGTATTTTTGTGAATAAGAATAGAGTTGTTTTTTCACATTTTTATCCTCAAATTTTTATCATAATAAAAAATTGTCATTTCTCTTACTTAATTCTCATCTCATTCAAATATGGGTATTTCTGTGTTTCTATCTATAAGCTAATTTTGAAAATCATTTTTTTAAGTTTTAGATTCTATTTCCAAATTGTATCAACTTTTGATTCTCATTTACCAAATTCTTGGAATTGAATGAGTTTGCTTGCTCAGAATATTATTGGTTTTTGAGAGACCCATTTCTTAGCTTTTATGAGCTATTGAAGCACCAGTGCACCACAACAATTTCGACAAAGAAAACCCAGCTCAGTCCAAATCAATGCTTATCAGTCAAAAGAAAGACTGGTTTTTTTTTTTTTTTTACTTTTTCTGATTGGTGAAAACCCAGTAGTAGGGCTGCAAATGAACCAAGTCACTCGTGAGCTATTCGGAGCTCGACTCAATAAAAGCTCGTTTGAGTTTGTTTAATAAGGCTTGTTAAGATAAATAAACCAAACTCAGACTTAGAGATATACGGTTCGTTAGCTCGTGAACAAGCTCATTAGTAAGCTCGTATAAATTAAACTAATAATATGACTTTAATTTTAACTTTTATACGTTTACTTATGATAAATATAAAATATTTAAATAAACTTATTTGAATGAAATCATAGATTTTAATAGATATATTATGCGTTTTAGTTATGTATAATTTTATTTTTGTAGTAAATTGAAGAATATTTTAATTTTTAATTGATATTTACTAAGCTTGTTTAGGCTTGATTAAGCTCGAAAAGTTCGTGAGCATCAATATGTTCGATAAATTAAGGCTCAAGTTCGACTCGATAATAAGCGAGTCAAGCTCAAACTCTTAAAAGTTCAGCTCGTTTCGATTCAATTGCAGCTCTACCCAGTAATTACTGGACAAACTAAGCCTAATAATTTTATGTTTAATGTCTTCAGTAGATTGCAACGTTACAAGTCTAAAAATCTAATTAGGGGTGGCAAATTGTGTTATCGTGTTGTGTTTCGTGTCGACACGATAACGACCACGATAAGAACACACACGAACACGACATGATAAGGATCTGCTCCGACACGAACACGAACACGAAATTTTTCTTATGCGACCACGACGACACGATAGTGACACGATAAGTCAAAAACAAAAAAAAATGATTTATATGTTAATACACGATAACAAATTACACGGTATTCCACGGTATTACACGATAATACACGATATAAACATACAAAATATCAGGTTATCGTGTCACTAACAGGTAAGCGTGTCATTATCGTGCTGGTGTCGTGTCATTATCGTGTTACTAACAGGTAAACGTGTCATTATCGTGTCCTTATCGTGTTCGTGTCGTGTCATTATCGTGTTCGTGTCCTTATCGTGTAAACACGTAAAAACACGAACACGACACGAAAATTATCGTGTTGACACGATAATGACACGAACACGATAAGGCTAAACACTAACCCGCTATTTTCGTATTGTGTCAAAAATTGTCACCCCTAAATCTAATGAGTCAATTGAGCACGCGAGCAAATACATCATACATGCATCAATCTTTTGTTGAAGAGTGCTCATCATTTGCTATCTGTTGGGGAGTGTGTGTAGCAAAACTCAATGGTTTTTTTATGTGAAAAATGTTACCAAGATTTGACTCCTTTCCAAACTTGATAGAGATTCATGAAATGGACATTTCTACAAATTTGTATCAAGAAATTAAGCGTTAATAAATATGCTTTCATTTGGAAAATTTTATTAAAAAAAACCGACAACAAAAAATGATTGAATTTTGAGAGTAATGATGACAGCTGATTTGATGCAGAATTAGTAAAATAATAATTGAAATGATTGGTGATTGAGAAATATGTGAGTAAAAGAATATTAAAATTGTGGAAAATTGTGCAATAAATTAGTTTTTTTGAAAAAAATGTGTAATTAATAGAAAATGTAAAAGTGAGTAAATAGTGTATTTTCTAATAAAAATCATAAATAATTGCATGTTTCGTTTAAAAAGGATTTCACTTGCGGAACGAAAATGAAAATCCTTTCGTATCCACTCGCGACCTAACGTGCAATTTTCATTTCAACTTCATCATATTTGTAAGACCAACTTTGTTTTTTTTTTTTTTTATTTTGGCGGAGGGGGGGGCGTTTGAGTACGTAAGAACTGCTTTCTAAGGAAACAAAGGCGACTGGTAAAAAAAATTCATTCTTCATTCCGCTAGTGGAATTTTTTTTCCCAACATACGATTGCTTATGGAATTTTTTAAAACATACACTATCATTCACTTTCACTTTTCTACCACCAATCACATCTACTAATTTTTTTTTTTTGAGGTAACATCTACTAATTTTATACAGAAACCATCAAATCACCAATCATTATTAAACATTTTTCTCACAAATTCCACTAATCACTCATTTACACATTTCCAATATTCAATCAATATTCTACTATTTCTATATCAAATCAACTTTCATCACCACATTTTCCTCTCATATCCATTCACACTCTAAAAAATTCACCATTTTTCATTCAAAAAAAAATTCATCACTATTCAATAGCACGGAAAAAAAAAGTTCAAAATGAAAGAATATCAAGTCGCAGCCATATGTTTGTCTTCAACAATTCAGTAATACGAACAAAATGACACATGAGAAGTTTCTATTATTAGCAAAGTTCAATATATGTTAATATTTATCTCAAAACAGGTAGGCCTCTTGAACATTGATGGATACTATGACTGCTTGCTTGGAATATTTGACAAAGGTGTTGAAGGATTTATCAAACATTCAGCCAGAAATATTGTGATATCAGCCAACACTGCTGTAGAGCTGATACAGAAGATGGAGGTACTCCATTAATGGTAGTTTCAAAAGTTTTCTATGCTAAGTATGATTTGCCTTAATTCAAATTTAAAATGATGAATCCAGAATCTTCAACTCAAATAAGAAAAAAAGATAACAGTAACCAGTAATCGTAATATCGTATGAATAATCATACTGTTGAAAAAGCAATTTCATGGTATGCAATTTTACTAAAGGGTGAATTACAAAACCTACCCTGAGGTTTAGCCTAATTATAAAAAACTCCAGTTACCTTTCAAAATTATTTAAAAAAAAAACCTTCAATTGTTACAAATACCATTAAGGTTTGTATTTACCTAACAAATAACAAATACCCCTCTAGTGATCAGAGGTGCATTTTGTAAAATAAAAACAAATGTCAATGGGGTGTTTGTAATTTTGGAAGATAATTGGGTTTTTTTGTAATAAGTTAAACCTCAGGGTAATTTTTGTAATTATCCATTTTACTAATTATGAATCAAAATGCCATATGACCGAATTTACAACTGATGCAGGACTATGCACCATTGCGCACACAAGTTGCACCAAGCACAAGTTGGAATACTGAAGACCCTGGAATGGCAAACTTGTAGCCATTGATTTGTGGACATGAGAAAATTCAGTTGTTTTAAAGCTTTTCTAGTTATGGTCAAGATTTTCGTGCGGACCGAAGATGCAAAAACATAAATAGGTGGATTTTATTGTCTCCACAATTACACTTTTTTTCCCATTAGAAACGGATAAAAGTTTTACCGAGAAACCATACAGGACAGATATATGACACAATGCCTTGTATGAAATTTTACAACAGTACGCCCGACAGGCAAAACAGGAGGTGTGAATCAACATACGAAAAAATCGGAATAAACGAAAGTGCTAATTACAAAAACTACCCTTGAGATTCAATCTAATTACAAAACAACCCAACTATCTTTCGAAATTACAAATATCCCCTAGATATTTGTTTCTAGTTTACAAATTGCACCTTTGCTCAATGGAGTATTTGTAATATATTAAGGGGGTACTTGTAATTTTAAAAATGAGATAACTGGATTTTTTGAAATAAGGCTAAACCTCAGGGGTAGTTTTTGTAATTAACCCTAAATGAAAAGCACTTTAACCTGTTCAGCATGTATTAATCCCATCCTTGCAATCTTTAGTCAAATTATAGAATGTCTCCACCCTTGTCTTGGATCTATAAAGCACCTCAGTGTCCACTTCAACTCTCATATAACCATCAAACTCAACCGGGCGTCCACCATTCAAAACAATCGTCTCGTTATACCATTCACTCGTATTTCCCCACAAATAACTGTAATCGTCGAGCAAATGAACTTTGTAATGAGATCTCAGCTTATCAAAGAAATTGTAAAAGGGTTCGTTCGTCGCGATATACAAATTTCTCCAAGGCACAATTTCCCCCTCAAGTTTAGCAACTAGGGCATCCGGCGAAGTATCACCGTCCAAACGAGGCCATAGCTCCTTATTCTTTGCTTTCTCTCCTCGAATCACATGAACCGCATCAAACTCCCAATCCATGCTCCCACTAATCTCTGAAACTATATTCATCAATCTCTTCGATTTCCAAAGAGCTTGCCATGGCCTCTCGATGTATCGAGCGGATGGACCTTCACAAACCCTATACCAATAGTTTTCCGGCTCGGGAGCATCGAAATGCCTCCATATAATCGTGCTTTTATCTTTCCTAAGTTGCACTGGGGTCACTTTATGGTTTGCAACTTTTCGAACCGGAATTTTCGTCTTATGACTCTTGTCCCATCTCTTCCAATCTCTCAGAAACTCACCTTCCTCCACGATCGATGACACCTCTTTCAAATGCTCGAAATCGAAATAGAACCGAAAATCTTTTCCTTCCTCGTCCTTGTTGCTCTTAGTGTACATAGAAGCCAAACACATGCTTAAATCCATCACGAACGTCCTGTTCAAATATTGGGCCTCACCGAGAGCGCACAAGAAGCTCCAAATAAAGTGATTCATTCCTTTGCAATAATCCCCTCCTCTCGAATAGTACAAATACTTTCCCTTCCTAAAAGCCGAATCCGTTCCCAACACGGGAATCGTATCATTAATCTCATCATCTCGAATTTGGGGATCAAATTTACCATTTCGACCATTACCATTGGTACTTAATGGAATCCTCAGACGGCGAGCATTTAAACCCGAATGCCACCGCCCGGGACGAATCACCTTATAACTACAATCGTCTCTAAAGCCAATCCTAAATCTCCGAAAATCCCTATACTTCCTCCAAGACTTCTCTTTCTTATTCCTAAACCTCCACGCCACATCACACTCGTCCGGCTTAGACCCATTAACAGGAACTTGATAATCCAAAAAGGCAATTGCCTTATATGTCCTCAAATTAAACCTTTGGATTGCGATTAAAACCCTAGGGTCCGAACAATTCACCACAGACACATCCTCACAACCTGGTTTCAAGGTCACATTTTTCACGAGTTCGTTTTCGGATTTCTGAATTGTAGATTCAGTAATGGATGACAGTGATCCATCATCAGGCATTGCCATTGGAGCTGTAGCAATGTCCTCACCGGTTTTCAAGACAGTAATATCAGTTTTAAAGGTGGCATTTTCGAATTTGGTGAAAATGTTAGTGAGAGCTCTTGAGGACTCCCATGGGTCAGGGGGTTGGTATGTGATGGCAATTACAGTAAATATGAGCACACAGAATACAAATACTGAGAAACACACATTGGTTATCAGCTTTATTATGTTTTGACCAATTGGGTCTGTTGGATTCAATTCTTTCATTTAAGTAAAACCCTGAATTCCCAATATACTTAAATTGGGGTCAAAATCGAAATCTGAACAATGGATCTTGGAGCTTAAACAGTAGTACTGAATTGAACTGAATTTCTTTGAAAAACAGGAAAGAAATCACCTGTGATCTGGGATTGGCCCGTGTTTGCAGAGTCAGATTTAACAAGAAAATGGGATCTTCAGCTTGATTGAGAGCGAAAAAGGACTGGGTTTAAGTAAAGCTAGGGTTAGGGTTTAATTAGCAGTGTTTAGTACAGAGCCTCAATATTTTTAAACTGATATGTCTCGAAGATTGGATGTTGGGGTTAAATCCGGGTTCTGTGAATTGTAAAGATGCAAGAACAAGCGGGGAGAGAGAGAGAGAGAGAGAGAGAGAGAGAGAAAAAAAAAAAAAAAAAGAACAAGCGGGGAGAGAGAGAGAGAGAGAGAGAGAGAGAGAGAATATTTGGCTTGAAGCAGCAGCAATTCATTCAGACAGTCAGACAGACAAGGTCAAGTGAGCTGTCACTACACTCTTCTTCTTGTGGCCAGCCATTGCCACATAGCCGTAGTAGGGACCCATATCCAACCCGCTATGATTGGGTAAATTGCAAATTTAGTCCTCTATGTTATGGACATATGCAATAATAGTCTTATAACTTATAAAATTGTCATTTTGGTCTGTAGTTTTTACCATTGTGGTTAAAAAGTGTTTTTGGTCTTGTGTGTTTTAGAAGCTAGCAATCATAGTCTCACGTCTTTCTGGAAATGACAACTTTGATCCTTTGCACAAAATGGATTCTATCCTTTGGTCTTGTAATAAACGCATCTCGAACATTCATTCGGATCCATTATGGTTTGGGAAATTTTTCTCACCACGTGCTAATTACATAAATATAATAAATTATTTTTAGAGTTTTTATAAACATATGCTCTGATACTATTTTTGTGTCAAGACTTAGCCAAATAAGTCATTTGAACAAAGAGCATTCTAGGTATTATGAAAGTATAATAGCCATTGGGGACCAAAATTGCAATAACTTGGAACTTATAGGACTAAAATTGTGTGATACTAAAATTTATTAGGCCAAAATTGCGAAAAAATTCAAAATTTACGGGACGAAAATTGCAAACTTGTTTTGTACTTGACCTAATTTGCAAGTCCTTGGACCAATTTTGCATTTTACCCACTATAATTTGTAAGGATTAGGACCTACCTACGGACCCGATGAGAGACACCTTCGGTCTGTTTAATTATTTAAAAAATATATTTTTATAAAAAACACTTATTTTTAATTAGTATGTGTTAATTATATATAATAATATTTTAATTGATAAAAAAATTAAATGAGTCGGATCTAGATTTGAAAAGAAATACTCAAATCCATACCTTTTATAATGTTAAAACCCGCCCTAAATGGGAGGGGTTGGGATCGGGGTCTTACTCGAACCCATTAACATCCCAATTTTTCTCTAATTTTATTGTATATGTTTATAGAGTTAATTCTGTAACTACCCCGATACTTAATCGATATAGAAATATATCTATATGTTTATAAAGTCAATTACTGAACTACTCTTGAAACTTAATCTAATAAAACAAGGATTGTTATCGTTTAAAATTGTAAATATTTTCTATAAATTACCCTTTTGAGAGATATTTGTAAAATAAAAACAAATTTAAAGGAAGTATTTAATGCATCAAGGGGTATTTATAATTTTGCGAAATAATTGAATATTTTTTTTATATTTTAGGTTATTTAAAAGTGGTTTTTGTAATTTAACCTTATGAATGCCAATTTAGCATCTATATATATAATAACAAACCTTTTGCTAAATTTGTTTTCCAGCTCAAAACCCTGTTTCTAATTTTGTAAAACGCATTTTTTGGTTTATACACATTGTTGTTCAATGTCTAGCTGTCAGAAGCGTTTTTTAAATATGGAACAATTGATTACAAATCTTTGCATTACCGAATTTATTGTGCAAATTTAATTCAATTTTAGACTTTCCTTTTGTACAGATTATGTATACACAGATTTGACATTCTATATTTTTTTGATTGCAGAAAATTAATGCTTGCATTGGATGTGCAATAATATGGCGAGCTACCAAATTGGGCCGCAAGATTTACTCGAATTTGACAATCAATGAAATATTACAAGAATAATTCCAAAATTTTCCTAAATGCTGATATTTGACAATCTGTTTAATTTCGGCGCAAGAAATAAATAGATAAGGCAACATAACTGATAATTGTTTATAGATTATTAAATAATAACATTCCAATTTGACATGCATACAAAATTAACAATAGTAAAAAAACTAAATTACTTAATTACAATAATAATCTTCTGAATTGTTTACAACGAGAATAATTAAAACAATAAATAAATGCGTACACATTTACAATTTCTTTATTACTAATTAAATATTAAAAATCATCTCACAAAATCAATTCTAAATTTGTGAAACACGTCTATAAAAATTTAATTAATTCTAAATGAAAATTTAATCAATTTTATCTATGGAACACGTCTGAAAAAATTTTCCGAATAACAAAGATGATAATTAATAGAAGTACAAAAAATTACCCAAATCAATTACTTTCCATATACTATTTCATTGTTCTTAATTCAGCTAAAGCTAATAATTTTAGTTGATCTAAACAATCAAGAAACCGTTTAAATTCATACCATTACTTAAAATCTTTCTATAAAATCCAAAAAAAGAAACGTTTTTTTATTGTAAATTTTTTTTCCATATTTGGGTCCCATTGGTCACCTATAAATATGTTGTTCAGTTTCATTATTTCATTGTCTATCTTTCGCATTCGCAATTCGCACTAGAATTTTTTTCTTTTTGAAAAGATTCACACGAGAATTAAAACAAACTCTTTCAAGTATTTTATAAAATAACCTATCGATTGATAAGGCTGGGTGGTCATGAGAAGCCCGCATACAACGATAAGAACCAAATACAAAGCCCGAATGTGTTTTCCACGATATTGAGGTAATTTATAGATGCAATTAAATTTCTATGAGGTACTTTTTACCGATACTATTTAAATTTGTCAGACGATATTATTTACTTTTTGTAGGGAGATATGATCGAGCGAAGTGAGACGGTTTCAAATTGATCAATTCTAAAAGAAGGGAGTGTTTACGCTATTCGTGAATTTATTGTAGCCAACTGGACATACAAATACAAAGCCACCACAACAAAGCACAAATTTTTTTCCATGGCGTAACTCATATTTTTTAGATGTTTGACAATTCATTCCCACGATTCATGTTCAATTTTAAGAATTTTTCGAATTGTCAAATCGCTACTATTGATGAGACAATGCTATTTGGTATGAATATTTTATATTTCTAATAATTTTATAATACGAGTTTGAATTAATATGTAATATTTTATTTCATAAGTTTCGATTTGTCCAAAATATTGAGATATCATTGGAAGGGTTGTATCTATGCGATGCCTGAGACAAGGAATTTGGGGGAAAAACAACAAGATTTATAGAGTCGACACTAGAAGATTTGGAGTAATTTATTTTAATAAATTAATTGTTAAAAAAATGACCCTTTAAAAAATCCTATAATTATTTTCATATTTTAATTTTACAGGAATAATCGTATAAGTTGCACGCTATGGGAGGATTACGTGGATTTGATCCTTAAGCATCTAGAGACCCAAAATTTAGAGCCCATAGTAATTATACTTCAAATGTGTAGGGCCTTATAAAGGTAAAATTTAACAAGTTTATGTTAATAAAATAAATAATTTTTTTTTCTTTTGGATGCTAATTTTTCTTCTTCGAGTTTTCAGATCAGGTTAAGGTGACAAATTCGTTTCATGTCACAAAAATGATTGTTGATGCCAGTTTTGATGAGATAAATGAGTTTAAAGAGAGGTAATAAATTTAGGTCATATTTTTCATCTAACTATCGTTTTAAATATTAGCTAGATTATAATATTATTTGTTTTTTTGTAGGATTCTGAAACAAGCACTCAAGCAAGGTCAATAAGCGTTGTAATGACTCGTCAAGTCAAGACAAGATGTCAGAGAAAATTTTGAATATGAATATTCTTCATTTAGAACATTGGATGAATTGTACACTAGAGGAGAGGTTGTAGATTTTACATTTATAGCAATGTTTTCTTTTATTAATCTTATATATATATAGATATATGAATGGTTTATATAATAAATTTTTAATATATTTTTTATTTATAGGTGGGAAGTTTTTGGGTTTGTGCAAAGATTGTTTCTTTTATAGGAGAATGGTGGTACCTTTCATGCAAGTAAATGCCTTAAGAAATGGAAGAAGCAGGAAACAATTATATTGTGCTAAATGTGATGACCAACACGACGATGGAATTTTTAGGTATAAAATACGATTTCAGACGGTGGATGAGACTGCTTGTGCGTCTCTTCTTTGTTGGGACAGGGATTGTGAGAAACTTATAGGAAAACCATGTACCGTGTTGTGGGAAGAGTCCATGGAGGTAAGTTTTTATTTTGTTTTACCAATTTTGTTGTGTTTTAGTTTATATTTTCTTAATTGTCAGTCTAGAATAATCACATAAAATTTTATGATTTTTTCTTTGTTTAGAAAGCAAATACAGACGAAATTCCTGAAGAAATATGTTCCCTACTTGAGAAAAAAATTTGTTCAAAGTTCAGATTAAATTAGATCAAGTTCGAAACTATACGGGAGCATTCACAGTTGTTAAGTTGACAGATGATCCATCTTTAATCTTCAAATATGGATGCTCTGTTTTTGAGAGTCAGGTAAATGAATAAATCGATATGGTATTTTTTGTAATTTTTTAAATTACACTTAACTGAGTCTGTTTTTGTAGGAGTTGGATTTCTTTTCAAAACTGCAGGCGGACGATTCTGAACAGTTGAAGGTATTCAAATTATAAATTATAGTTTTAAATTTTTTAAATGCACTTATATTACATTTATCATGAATTATTATATTTTATAATTATAAGTACTTATGTTTATAAATTTTATTATTGTCCGGAGATGAGGTGAACACCCCGAATAAAAGTGTCAAGAAAAAAAGCAGAGAAAATGAAGCTTCTGGTACTAAGCGTGCCTTGCTTGAAGAATTTTCATCTTCAAGCAATTGCAAAAATCGAAAAGCATTATCTTAGTATAATATTTAGTCTTTATTGCTTTGGTATGAATTTTCGAATTTAGTTTGGTTTTAGTATTCAGTTGAACAATATTAGTATTTTAGGTTCCAGTTTTTTGCTTTTTAATTAATGGCATTACTCAATTCAAGTTTATATTTTTTTTCAATCTTGCAGTAATATTATGATTAAAACAGATGCCTTTTTCATATATTTAACCAGCATAATGTAAAATCCACTAAAAAAATAAATTAACAAAAATTAAAACGATGATCCACAGACCAACATGATTCCACTACACTCACGGTGTAGGGTCAAGTGGCTTTTTTTGCATAGGATCATCGTATCAAAGATAGCATTGCATAAAAATGAGCTAGGTAACAACATGATAAAGACAATTCATAGATACAACATAGGACTACCATGAACAGTTAAAGGGATAAGTAAAAAATTAAATGAATAAATAATGACAAATATTGACAGGATATTTGTGCAAAAAATTTGCATCACAATGAATAAACATTTATCAAAACAGATCAGTGCATATAAATGAGATAGGTAAGAAGATCATAAATAAATTCATAAGCAATCTCCATGCATTTGTAATCAGTTAAGATCTCTAGAAAATGACATATCTTTCTTTTTTTAATATAAATTATTTCAAAATTCTAATATAAATATTTTTAGAAAATATACTCATAAAATTCCTATATACAAGAAATGAAAGTTCAGACTTAGCATTAACAGATTATTTGGACAATCTATTATGATTTTGATATTCCAAATCAATATAAAAATGGTAATGAAAGAATTTTCTTTTTTTTTATCAAGTTCCCATATATCAAGATAAATGACATAGGTAACACCTTTATTTTTCAGCTCAATTGTTTTCAAAACCAACCAGAAACTAATTCAGTCAAGAAGAACACATTAAGCACCAATAAATTAAATACTGAGGTGGATGATGAGACAGCTAAAAGGGCATAATATATTGGGCAACAAACGCAGGAGGGATGAACACATTCCTCACGGTATAATGATTTATCTATGTTTTCACGAATTCTACATACATGTGTAGGGTGTTTTTCGAAATTTCACATTTCAAACTTTGTAAATGTTAGAAGACCGAGAACAGAGGCGGACCCAGGATTTACGATTGAGGGGGCCAATTTGGGGTCAAACTTTGTAAATGTTCGGATCTTAATCGAATGGTACGGGTAACATTTTTAGGGTTTGAAAGTTACGAGTGATAGATATGATTTCTTAATAGGGTTTAAGATTAATACAAGTAGTATTAATATCATAGAGTTTGGATAGAAATACTCGAGGGCTAACAATTAAAACGAATTATCAAACATTTATAAATATATAATAATTATATTTAAATACATTATCATTGCATCAAAAAATTGCATCAATATTCGTAGTTAAATTAAATATTTCAAGATATATCACTAAATTCTAATCAAAATGTATACACCACAATTTTAAATATTATTATATATATCAAGTTCCGCACAATAGTTTATTCAAATTTAAAGGTAATATCATGAGCTTGTGTTGTTTGTTTACAACAAATTTTATTGAATAATATTTTGGATTGGAGACAAAATACTAAAACACTAAAATATTACATATACATATATTGATACATATATATATATAAGGGTAAAATGAAAAAGTTTGGGGGCCAAGGTGCCCCCAAGGCAAAGGCTAGTTCCGCCACCGCCGAGAAAATCAAAAATGATCGATCCTTATGATTATTAAATGTAAAAGCACTCTTAAGCATATAAACTATAATCTATTCAACGAATGCTATTAACATGTCTTCTATGGATAAACTCTTTCGATAATCTAAAACTTAATAATATGTCTCACTCTTAAATTATTTCCTTGGATTAATATTTTTCGAAACAGGAAAAAAAACGGATATAAAATCAATTTCTGAATTTCAATAAACAAGTTATATAATATGCAGTTTTTCAGACTAAAATATTTCACTATAATAACAAACACCCAAATTAACTGTTCATTAAATTGTTTTATCAAAAAAAAAAAAAACAGTTACAAGAAAATATTAGCCACATATGAAGTTGGAATTTTTCAAATAATATATAAAATAAAGTTAAAGCAGAGGAATTAAGCTAGGAACTTATCTTTTTGTCATTTTCATCCTTCTCCATCTCGAATCTTCGAGATTTCTTCTTTCAAACCTCAAGTAGTTCATATGCAATATAAAAAAAATTATTAAATACATAAGATAAAATATCAATAATGAAAAAAAATATATATATATATATAGAAATCGTCACTTATCTTTTTTTTTCATAATTGTTTCAGAGGTGCACCAACAATGATTCAAATCTGAAAAAATGGAATCCAAATGGTAGATCTGGGTATTCAAAAATACAAAAATTAAAAAAAAAATTAGCAATGGCAGGAAAAAAAGTAAAATAGTAGATTTGGGTATTTTGAACCAAATATCTAAAATCCGTATAAAAAAATTAATTCCGAACTCCCTGAACCGTGAATCGGTTCGCAATTTTTTTTAAAAAAAATAAGTGAATTTTTTTCTTGCGAATCGTTATATAAAGGCGACGATATCAGATTTCTTTTAACATATCGTAGAAGGAAAAATAGTAGATCTGGATTTTTTCAACACAAAATAAAAAAAATTACAAAAACAAAATTATTCTAACACCGACAACCGGTAATCGTTTCAGATTTCTACGCCTCTGATAAAAATATGTGACAATATATTCTTCTCCATCGCCATATCATGGTGAGGAGATCAGAAAATGTCATAGCTCGAAAAGTAATCGGTAAAAAAATTATATTATTAAAAATATCTTAAATAAATGCGTTTGATATCCAGAAAACTCTAAAAAATCGACTAAACAGAGAACCAAAAATCATAGTAAGCCCATGATTTTTTTTTATAAATATCGTATAATGAAAAATAGTAGATCTGGATATTTTCCAACAGAAAATCCAAAAAATTTACAAAAAAAAGAAAATTAACACCGACAATCGATAATCGGTTCAGATATCTACACTTACAAAACAATTTATGACAATACTTTCTTCTCCATCGCCATATAATGGCGAGGAGATCAGAAAATGTCACAGTGACAAAAGTAATCGGTAAAAAATTTTTTGTTTTAAAAAATCTTCAAAAATTGTGTTGAATATCCACAGAAACACAAACATTTGACGAAATAGAGAACCGAAAAATCATAGTAAGCCCATGAGTTTTTTGAAAAACGGAGGAGAGAACCATTTTCGAAACTTTTACTGAGCAGTTCACGGAAATGCTTAAACACGGTTAGGGTTTGTTGAGAAGAGAGAGAGAGAGAGAGAGAGAGAGAGAGAGAGAGAGAGAGAGAGAGAGAGAGAGAGAGAGAGAGAGAGAGAGAGAGAGAGAGAATTGATTGTAAATGAAGATCGGAAAATGAGAGAGAGAGAGAGAGAGAGAGGAATCGAAATTTTTTTGGGATAAAAATGACAAAATGAGGTAGGGTTTGTGGACTAATGGATTGTTCTGGAACCGATCAAATGGTGGTAGGTGGTGTTTGATAAATGTTTTTATCATGATTTTGATGATTTTGTTTTTATACCAAAACAATGTTTTTAAGTGTTGTCCAAATACTCCTAAATTATTTAAATTGTTTCTACAAATTTTCCGGAGTATTTCTTCAAGTTTATTTTCGACAAAAATTGGACAACACTTTTAATGATTTTGTGTTAATGTGTTTTTACATCAAAACAATATTTCTAATGTTGTCCAAATACTCCCGATCGGTTTAAAATATTTTTACTAATTTTTCGGAGTATTTTTTGAAGTTTATTTTCGATAAAAATTGGACAACACTTTTGTCTCGTGCTCAACCGGTCGCCCTATAGGGCAACCCATACCTGGAGATGAGTTTTGAAACAGAAACGAGACGTTTGAGAAAACCCCGGAGGTCGACCTGGTCGCCCTATAGGGCAACCCATACCTGGAGATGAGTTTTGAAACAGAAACGAGACGTTTGAGAAAACCCCGGAGGTCGACCGAGAAGGCGAGGCACTGAAACATTACGTAACGCCCGTAATGAAAAATTGGTGAGGGGCGACCGGTCCAATAGGTGGGCAACCGGTCGGACCCCTATGCCGACCTGGTCCGACCCACCCGGACCGTCCCCCGTGAATTTTTTCGCAATCCTTCTTTTCTTCTATCGCACGACCGGTCGCCTTATATTTGACATCAAAAATTCTAACCGTTGTGCAATGATGCCTTTTCCCTACATTATGGGATTGATTTCTAAAACAGCCTATATCCTTCATTTGTCTTGCAATTTTTTACATATTTCAATCTCCTAGGAGGAGCCTATCAAGTTCAAGACATCTCCTATAAATAGATGAAGAATTGAAGCAACACAATAAGAGATAATAAAACAACACAACAAGATACATTCAAGCAAACATATTTGTTCTTCATTGTTCATATTCTTGTTGTAATTTGCCTAGCTTATCACTTTCACATCTTGAGGTCTAGGCTTTATTTCTTGATTACACTTGCACTCAATTGTATTATTCTTTATCGAGTTGTAATCTTGAATTTGGGTTATCATTCAACACAAGATATCCTTGTGAGTGTTCTTGTGGTAAGAACACACTTGGATGATCTAGGTGATAGGTGCAAGAAGATTGTGGTGATCTTCTTATTGAAGAGTGTGGTGCTCTTCGAGGTGTTGAAGAATTTGGTGTTCTTCAAGTCGGGAGATTGTGGTAATCTCAAAGAGGTGTTGTAAGGTGTTGTTGTATTAATTGTGGTAATTAATAAAATCTTTTTTTTTTTTGAAATCCATCCCGGAGATACTGGGGTGGTAGAGGATTAGGCCCTAGGTGGGTTGAACCTCTATAAATCGACGCGTGTTGTTTACTTCCCACACCTTTACTATTGTTTTGGCTTGTTTGATTCGAAAAAGAGGGCTAAATCGAGAAAATGGAGATAATCTATCCACCCCCCTCTAGATTATCGTAGCCGCTTGGACTTACAGGTGGTACAAAATGTTTGCCCTAGAACAAATCATGACCGTCCAAATGGGACATGTGTCGGAATCGTGTTTAATCTGAAACATGCACCATGGCACATCAACACGTTTAAATGGCCCATTATTTTTTTTTCCTACTGAAATGCATGGCCCAAATAATAGATTGTATCGGTTACGTTTGGGCTTTGGATGTTAATGTATTGGCCTAAAACAATTGTATTATAATATTTTCTATTTATTAATTGTTTTAATTAGATTGGGCCTATTAATTATTAACTATTACTATATTATAATTATAATCATAATTATTAACTATTACTATATTATAATTACAATCATAATTATAGTTATAATTGAAAAAAATAAATTAGTTCGTGGATATATATTAATTTACATTACGAAAATAATTAAAAAATATAAGTTCGTAAATATATTAAAATTGAAATATATAAACAACAAATTACTATTTATGATATATAGATTTATTATTAAATTTTTAATACATATATTAATGTATTTGGAGATATTTGAAATTAAATAAATCTAATTTTTTTATGTATACAAAATAATTTTGAATGTAAGTGTAAATAATCTTAGTAAAAAAATAATGAAATAAAGTGTTAAACAAATTTAAATTGAATAAAATATACAAAAATCTAATCTTCTTATGTTACTCGATTTACTACTTTACAGATAATGAGAGTGCAACTCCACAATTGACTACAAGGTTTGAGTTTTTCGGCTCATCAAGAGGAAAAATATACTGATTGTCGAGCACCCCTCTTGGAGACACTACATGTGGTAATTTCATTAATATATTTACTTTATAAAATGTTTATAAATTGTTGAATAATACTGCGTCCCATGCTTAAGAAAAAATATAATTGTATTTATATTTATGTAATCGTTATTTTGATATTTGATGGTTCAATTTGTTGTTTTTACAGAAATTGACGGAGTAACTCAAAGGTCTTTTCCAAAACTATCTACGACAATTGATTTACAAGCTTCATCGAGTAGAATTATCAATCCGTTATCAAACACTCCGCTTAGTGACATCACAAACGGTATATTATTAATGTTGATATATTTTTTAATTATTTTATAATTACAATATGCGTATATTAAAATCTAATACATATATTTTACCAATATAAAAATTCAGTTTGCAGCGTGGGACCACACTTTGGAAATAGAATCAATAATCGTAATAAAGATGAAACATCAAACAACAGGGTCATCTTCTACAATGAGTTCAAATGCGGAAACAGTAATTGATCTGACAACTGATGAGCCTATTGTAACTGCAAGCGCTGCAAATAATACTACACTAGATGGAAACATTAATAATGGTGTGGATCAGATTGAAGTAAATGAGATTCCGACCTTCTCAATAAGTGGTGAGTTTTATTTCTTTTAACTTTTGATTTGTAAGGTATTGAATTTTTTTTATATCGATTTTTAACAAAAGTTATGTTATATTTTTTAGAATATTGGGACATGGGTGATCCAACGTGCAAATGTGAATTTTGTGGAGCATTGTTTTGGTATGAAAAACTATCTTCCGGTCCAAAAAACAAGCCTAGATACTCTTTGTGTTGCAGCAATGACATTATTGAACTACCTCCAGTTAAACAGCCACCAAAGGTGCTTTGCGAATTATTATTCGGAGAGGGAAACAAATCTAAGCACTTTCAAGACAACATAAGATCATACAACAATATGTTCTGTTTTACTTCCATGGGAGGCAAGATAGACAAAGATATAAATAATGGTCGTAGTCCTTCTGTTTTTAGAATGCATGGACAAAATTACCATCTTATTGGAAGTTTATTACCATCAAGTGGTTCAACACCAAAGTTCGCACAAATGTATATATATGATACGGAAAATTAAATATCAAACCGATTACATTCTGTTAGGTATTTTTAGTTTAATTAAGCTATTTATGTTTTGTTATTTATTTGAATGAATTATTATAATAATTCTTTATTTTATATCTTTTTTAATAACATGCAAGGGAGCGAAATGAATAATTTGCACGAAGTTATTGTGAGTGACTTAAAGAAAATGCTTGATGAGAATAATGTTTTAGTCCAGAGCTTTAGAATGGCCAAAGATAAGATTGGACAACAAGGTGATTCAAATGTTAGATTGCGTCTGATCGGAAAGCGGAGTACGGATGCTAGGAGATACAATATGCCTACGACTTCAGAAGTTGTTGCACTCATTGTTGGAGATTTTGATCAGGCTTCAGGAGATCGTGATATTTTAGTTGAAACAAGATCTGGATTTTTGAAACGTACCAACAAATTGAATGCATCATACTTGGCATTGTAGTATCCGTTATTATTACCTTTTGGTGAAGACGGTTTCAGAGAAGACATACCATTCTCGAGTAAGAAGAAAATTAATCAGAGGAGCAGAAAAACGATAAGTGTTCGAGATTTTTTCGCTTACAGATTACACGACAGGGAATAAGATGCTTCTACTATTCTGTCATCAAGAAGATTATTTCAACAATTTGTTGTCGATGCTTACACGATGGTGGAGTCAGCCCATTTGAAATATATTCAGTTACACCAAAAGAAGTTACGTTGTGATATATATAAGGGTCTAATGGATGCTTTATTGAATGGAGATATCGATCCAAGTAGCCATGGAAAAATAATTATATTACCTTCAAGTTTCACTGGAGGCGCTCGATATATGATACAGAACTATCAGGATGCAATGGCTATATGTGGGTGGGCGGGCTATCCGGATTTATTCATAACATTCACTTGCAATCCAAAGTGGCCAGAGATTGTTCGATTTCTTGATAAGAAGAAATTTAGTCCTGAGGACCGACCGGACATTGTCTGCAGAATCTTTAAATTGAAATTGGATTATTTGATAAAAGATCTTCGTCAGAAAAAAAAGTTTGGGAATGTAATAGCAGGTTATAATTCTTCCAAACTACTTTATTTATATTTGAGATTTTAGTTTTGTTTTTTGCTTTTCACTGAATTTTTTCTTAATTTTGTTGCAGTTATATACACAATAGAATTTCAGAAGCGTGGTTTGCCACATGCACATATATTGCTTTTCTTGTCTAAAGAAGACAAGTATCCAACATCAGATGATATAGAAAGAACTGATGAGGCCGTTGATCCGTATTATTATGTTGTGGTAAAAGATCACATGATTCATGGCCCTTGTGGAGATGTTAGAAAGAACTCTCCGTGTATGGCTGAAGGTCGTTGCAGGAAATATTTTCCCAAAAAGTTTGTGGATTCAACTACTATTGATGAAGAAGGATATCCGCGTTATAAACAAAGAAATAATGGGAGAATTGTGGAGAAAAATGGTGTTTCCTCCTGGATAATGATATATATATTGGCCGCACAATCGTCGATTCTTTCGCTAAAGCACGGAGCTCACATTAATGTAGAGTGGTGTAACCAAATTCGCATTCATAAAATATTTGTTCAAGTATGTCAATGAAGGACATGATCGGGTTACCGATCCTTCTATACGAGCAAAGAATGATGAGGAATCCGACAAAATCGTTGGACGGTTAGTATGTTTTACAATTGTAGATATATTTCGTCGTGTGAGGCAGCATGGAGATTACTTGGTTTTGAAATCCAATATAAATATCCTCCAGTTGAACGTCTAAGCTTTCATCTTCCAAATGAGCAGAGTGTTATTTTCTCTGATTCTGAAAGAATAGATGATGTTTTGAAGAAAGATTCCGTAAAAGAAAGCATGTTTTTAGCTTGGATGGAAGCCAATAAAATATATCCTGAAGCTAGGGAGTTGACTTACGCTAAAGCTCCAACTAAATTCGTTTGGAAAGCAGATCTTAGAAAGTGAATGCCGAGGAAGATTGGAAAATCAATAGGGCGTGTTTTTTATGTCCCTCCGGGTTGTGGGGATATGTATTATTTGAGATGTCTCATTAACGTGGTCCGAGGGGCTACGTGTCACGACGACTACAAGAAGGTCAACGGTGTACAACACTGTTCCTATCACGAGGTTTGCTATTCTCTTGGTCTGTTAGAAGACGATAGGGAATATATTGATGCCATCATTGAATCGAGTCATTGTGCATCTACTGAGACACTAAGAAGTTTGTTTGTGTCATTGTTGTCATCGGATTCTTTGAGCCGGCCAGAAGCAGTATGGGAGAAGTGTTGGGAGTTTCTTTTAGATGATATATTATATAATCGAAGACGACTTTTAAATCACTAAGGTATTGATGTATTCTATTTTATATTTTATGTCATTCCTTTTTGGAGGATTTTTTTATTGTTTATAAATTTTAGTGATATTCTTTTTTTATAAAATTTATTATATTTCTTCTTCTTGTGCAGATCTGGTATTGAGTGAGAGCCAAATCAAGAATTTTGCCTTATCTGAAATTGAAAAATTGTTAAGAAGACGTCGTAAGAGTCTACGCAATTTTGATTCAATGCCATTTCTGGATGTTGACAATCTTCAAAACCACCGAAACAGATTGATATACGACGAGTTGCGCTACGATCGTAAGGAGCTAATGGTTGAGCACCATAATCTGCTTGCCAAGCTAAACGATGAACAATGTACTGTTTACTCAAAAATAATGCATGCGGTGGCATCCGATAAGGGTGGTATGTTCTTTGTTTACGAATATGGAGGTACAGGCAATACATTTTTGTGGAGGGCTTTATCTTCAGCGTTTAGATCAAAAGGAGAAATTGTACTAAACGTTGCATCGAGCGGCATGGCATCTCTTCTGTTGCCAGGTGGTAGGACTGCGCATTCCCGATTTGTTATTCCCTTAAACCCAAATCAAGATTCTACATGCAATATCAATCAGGAGAGTCTGCTTGCGGAGTTGATTATTCGTTCTAAGCTTATAATTTGGGACGAAGCACCGATGATGCACAAGTTTTGCTTTCAAGCGCTTGACGAAACTTTGCGAGCTCTTTTAAAACAAGACAACCCATTGGCGGAAAAAATAGTGTTCGGAGGGAAAACTGTTGTGTTCGGTGGAGACTTCAGGCAGATCTTGCCTGTTATACCAAAGGGAAGTCGGCAGGACATTGTGAATGCAACCATTAATTCATCGCATCGTCAGGGGCAAATTGCACGCTTTTAAACCTCGACTAAGAACATGCGCCTTCAAAGCTTAGTGGAACCGATGATTATGCAGAGTTGGTGCAATTTTTTGAATGGATTGCAAGTATTGGAAACGGAACTATCGGAGGATCGAATGATGGTTGTGCAACTATTGATATACCAGACGATATCGTTCTACACTCTTCTGGTGATCCAATTGCAACTATTGTTGAGAGTACTTATCCAATGTTTAGAGACGTCGTTGATGATCCGACTTACTTGAAAGAGAGGGCTATACTGGCACCGACCCTCGATGTTGTTGAGTTCATAAATCAGTACATGACGTCTTTAAATTCTTCCGAGGGTCAGACATATTTTAACTCCGATAGCACGTGCAAATCTGATGCTAATGTTGACTTCTTGCACGATCTGCACACACCTAAATTTTTCAATGGGATAAGATGTTCCGGTGTTCCTAATCATGAATTGCATTTGAAGGTTGGTACGCCGGTTATGCTCTTGAGAAACATGGACCATTCTATCGATTGTGTAACTAAGCACCAGATCGGTTATTACGAGGCTCGCCAAACATGTACTTGAAGCTAAAATTCTCATCGGAACGAATGCAGTCATAAGGTGTTGATTCAGTAAATGACATTGATTTCGGACCTCGAGGATCCCATTCAAGTTTCAACGAAGACAGCGATTTCCTCTTATTGTATCATATGCAATGACTATAAATAAGAGTCAAGGCCAATCCCTCTCAAATGTCGGGCTATTTTTGCGGAATCCAGTATTCAACCATGGCCAATTATACGTTGCTGTTTCCCGAGTCACCAATCGGAAGGGTTTGAAAATATTAGTCTGTGGTGATGACGAATCAAATAACAAGCAAACAACGAATGTCGTGTACAAAAAAGTCTTTCAAAATTTGTAGTTATTTTATATAGTGTTTTAATCTAAATTATTTGTTTAAATTTTATTTTACATTTTTATAGTTTATTAATATTACTCTTTTAACATGAATCCAATTGTTCAACACAACAAACTCTATATTATTCAACACAATCCAATTATAAATGCACAATATAACACTCATCGTGCATTGCACGGGTGTAAAACTAGTTCTTATTAATAACTTAATTGTTAATAATGTCAGAATGTTGTATCTTTATTGGTAATTTTGATAATACCTGTTAATCTTTTAATTCCATTTAAGATTAAATGATGCACAATTGTAAAAACACAAGGGTAATTTCCCCTTTGGCCTATTTTGCACTATCATGGATTCTGAGAATGCCCCTCAAATCTCAATTGTTAATATGCGTCACTTTTGCGTTTTGCCCATCATTAATAGTAGGCAAAAACTCATGTAGGATCGTCTTACGGGTCTCAATTCATAAGACGGATCCTACTGACCCGCGGACCTGGTCCCCGCGGATCCTGCTGACTGTGTCCGGTCAATACCACCTCGCACTTTTTTTTTTTCTTTGCTTTTTTGTTTTTCTTCCCGATTAAAGTAAAGCGGTTTTATGAGAAAAAGTATCACTTATTTTAAAGTATCATGTTTTTTAATATAGCCACATATTATGATTACATTACATTGAAAGTAAAATAAATATATCAGAGTTAAAGTAACACCTTTATGAGTAAAAATATATATTTTTGAGACAAAATATCATGTTTTAAGAGTAAAAATGTCTGTTTTTTTAAATAAAGTATTATATTTTTTAATAATAAATATAAAAAAAATCAATAATAAATATGATAGAGTTAAAGTAATAATTTTATAAGTAAAAGTATTTGTTTTTTGAGAAAAAGTAACATATTTTTTAATATAGTCACAAATTATGAATATATTACAATAAATATATATATATATATAGGGATTGGTTCAAATGAGACCAACCCCTTCAGGTTAGTCCATAAGACCGCATATAGACCCTTGATTTAATTTTTTAATGGTGTAGATCTCTTTAGTTATTTTTGGGTTATAAGGGTATGATTGTATTTTCACCATTTTACAGTTTTTTTGTAGATCACGTTAATTGCTAATTAATAGGAAAATAGAATCTTTCCTTTATCAGTTTCCCGATTTTTAGGGGGAAAAACTATAGATTTTGAGTTCTGTCTTTTCAAAACTGGTTCCTTTGGCTTCCCTCCTCTTGGACGATTTTTTGACCAGCAAAAAAACCCTACTACTCTTTCTTTTCTCCCCCAAATATACTTACACTTCCATTCGTTTTATCGCACACAAAAAAAAAAAAAACTGGTCGTTCGTCTTCTCCGGGCACACCAAAAACTTGAAGTTTGAAATTATTTCGCTGTTCATAAGTTTCTTATTGGTAGAAGGTTTGGGTTTTGCGAAGAAGGGAGAAGAGAAGGGTTATTTTGCGCCCGTTTTTTGCGTTTGTAAAGGTGAGTTCCTTTTCTCTGTTAATGGCCCAATTTCTCCAAATTTCAGTATGTTCTTGTCTTTACCAAGTAATTTTTGGTGGGTGTAGGAGTTCGATTTTTGTGGAGAAGGTTTGAGGAGAGGGAAATCGACGCCTGAGTTCTTGTATTTGAAGGTATGTTTGTTGTTTTATTCTTCTGCCTTTTTTTATTGTTTCTGGTTGTTTCTGGGTTGTGGTGTATTCTAGCTATTCGTATATGTTATGTTAAATAAACAACATTAAGTGGAATGTAAACAAATTAGTGTACCCCAAATAAGAAACACATAACAAGTATGCAGATTTTTTTACTAAGTATACTGATATATTATGTTAAATACACAACATTAAGTAGAATATAAACATACTTTTGTATGCAGATTTTTTATACTAAGTATACAAGTTTGTCATGTTAAATATTAAGTATGCAGATTTTTTATACTAAATATACAAGTTTGTCATGTTAGATATACAACATTTAGGTGGAATGTAAACAAATGAGGTTTAAAGTTCTTGATATCTGAATTTGTGTTCTTTTTATGTAGGTGTTTGTGGCTAGTAAAATGTCAAGTGAAGAACAGGAAATAGAGGTCAATAGTGGTGCAGATGATAGTTTCGGAGACGAGCAGCCCAAAAAGAGGCGAAGGATTGATAGTTCATATCCCTAAGACGCAAGTTAGGGTGAAACACAAGGTTTTGGTTGATGCTCTTGCTTCTATAAAACCTGCACAAAAGAATACAGGTTTGAGGGGCTGGTCACCTGGTTTACAGAAGGGCAATGCAAATCTCATGTGTACATTATACATGAAAGTGATCTTTTTGATTTGCATGTACATTATACATGGATGCAGCAACTTGTATAGATAGATATGTCGAATTGTATATTTAATATGTTCCATTTGTTTATTTTTGGGTTATTTGAATTGTATTTTTTGTTGTATAAAACAATTTAATATACTTGTTTAATTAGTTACGTGGATTTGTATATTTTATGTGGTGGAATTGTTTACTTGATTGTATGGGTGATTCATGGTTTTAGTTCAGTGGATTTGTATACAGTTTCAGTGACATGTATAAATAGATATATCGAATTGTATATGTAATGTGTATCATTTGTTTGTTTTTTATTAGTTGAATTGTATTATTTGTTGTATAAGTAGATTAATATATTTGTTTATTTAGTTACGTTGAATTGCATATTTTGTTAGGTGGATTTGTATACTTAGTTGCATGAGTGATTTATTGATTTTAGTTCAGTTGAATTGTATTCAGTTGCTTATGGACTTGTATAAATAGATATGTAGAATTGTATATTTAATGTGTTGCATTTGTCTATTTTGGATTAGTTGAATTGTATTATTTTGTTGGATAAATAGATTAATGTATTTTGTATAAATCTTAAGGTACTTATTGGCGTATACAGTGTAATTGTATATATAGTAAAACAATTCTGTATGCTTAGTTTTTTTTTTTTGGCATATTTAGTTGAATGTAATTTTACATGCAATACATGTTTAGGGAGAAAAAATAACATTAAAGATAAATTAACAATTACTCAACGTTACAAAAAAAAAAGTTTTCATTAAATAATAAACTGACAGAATTGTTTTTTTGAAAAAATAGAAACATTGCACTAGGTCGTGGTGTCGTGGTTTGGACATGTACTGTTATGCTCCGATCTCACTACACATCGTCTTTTGAGTTTTTTGCGTTTGAATCCGCTAATTGCTCCATAGTTTCGGTAAAATTGTACACCGGTTTCCAACGTAGCGAAATGCATTCCCACTCGCTGAATATTTTCTTGTTCCACCCCGGTATCCAATATTTTGTTGATCCCGCGAGATTTGAGCCGTTGTCCACGTTGTTTTTTGACATCACTATTAGACAATAATACAAAATGTATATATTATGTATACAATTATATAACATCATTCATACACAATTTTCATTTTTCACGATATTGCCTATGTTCTCAAATATTTGTATAAAATGTACATTTTTAATAGTCTATGTATGCACGTTTTGATTTATAAGTATACAAACCGATTAATTTATTATAACAGATACAATTTCTACCATACAATGAAATAAGTATGAGTAGATTTTTACTCGAACAAATTACAGACATTTAAAATATACAACTGTTGTATTATAAATATACAACGAATAAATTAATATATACATATTGTAATTGCTGAATAAACACGCAACGAATTTAGTAACAAATATACTATCTGCAGATAAGGTGTAAGTATGCATATACATAATGCTATATACACAAAAGTTATATTCTAAATTGGCAAATTATCTGTACTAAACATACAAACTACTAATTGAGATGCAACCTTCATACAAGTGGGTAATATGCAAACATATACTATATATACAATGTTGACACACTACATAGACAATATTTACATACTAAACATACAAAGCAACAATTATGCAGTTCTATATTTTTGCATACAAAGAAACAATTTAGACTTATATTCTAAATTGGCAAATTATCTGTACTAAACATACAAACTACTAATTGAGATGCAACCTTCATACAAGTGGGTAATATAGAAAAATATAAAACTATATATACAATATTGACACACTACATAGACAACATTTACATACTAAACATACAAAGCAACAATAATAGAAGTGCATATAGTTCATTCAGTCATCAATTGTTGATTCACAGGCGTCTGAATATTATAGCTTTTTTCTCGGAGAAATTACCTGGAGGACATTCATCAGTTGCGTTGAAATCAATACTTTTTGCCATTGTATAACTCTTTCCAATCAAACGGGCGATACCTCCTTGCAAATTGTTAGATATCCATCGCGTTTAATTTTTTGTGGATAAATTGCAGGTCGATTTTGGGTGATAATGGTGATTATAGAAGTTTTGATAATAGCGATGCAATGTTGGCGTTGAGAAGGAGACATATATTTTTGATTGTATATGGTAAATTGCGTGATTTATGGGGACGTGATCAATAACAGATCACGTCCCTATAATGTAGGAGGAGGTTACAATTAATAATTTTCTGGATTCCAATTTTACCCTTTCTATTGTATAGTTACTTTCGAAAAACCTCAGTATAGATTGTAATGAATCTTGGCCATTGATTTACTATTTGGATGGTCTCTAGATTCGGTCTTATGGACTAACCTAAGAGGGTGGTCTCACAGATCCTCTCCTATATATATATATATATATATATATATATATGATTAAAGTAACACTTTTATGCGTTAAAGTATCTATTTTTTGGGATAAAGTATCATGTTTTTTAATAGAGTCGCAAATTAGAAATGAAGGAAAGAAGGAAAAATAAAAATAAATATGATATAGTTAAAGTAAAACTTTTATAAGTAAAAGTATCGATTTGTTGAGATAAAGTATCGATTTCTTAATACATTTACAAACTAAGAACAAAAAAAGAGGAAAAATAAAAATAAATATTAAAGTAACACGTTTATAAGTATCCATTTATTGAGATAATGTATCATGTTTTTTAATAGACTTGGGTTCGATTCTTAGCCTCTACATTTAGAGGCGTTTTTATTTGTTTTTTTAATTTACCAGGTGTATTTATGAATGGGTTTATATACAAGGTTATACTAAAATTGCACAATAAGCACTAGCGGTGTAGTGGTAGAATACCACCTTGCCTCTCCATAGGCGCGGGTTTGATTCCCCACTGAAGCGATTTTTTTTTTTTTTTTTTAAATAACAGGTGGGTCAAAGGGGGGGTGGGTGTGGGTGTGCTAGACGGATGATTGGGTTGGGCGGGTGGGCGCGGGCGAGTGGGTTGTAGGATCCGTCTTATGGAATAGGACAAGAGACCTACTCTAGTAGTAAGGGTAATTACAAAAATTAGTTTAATTACAAAAAAAACCAATAATCTTTCAAAATTTTAAGCACCCATTGACATTTGTTTCTATTTTACAAATCTTCAAGAAGGAATAATTGTTAAGTAAATACATTTGTTTGTGACATTTAATATTTTAAGGGTGTTTTGTTTTTCTGAAAGATAATTAGAGTCCATTGTAGTTAGAATAAAACAGAGGATAGTCTTTGTAACTGTTCTTCAATAGTAGTTCCATCCATAATAATGTGGCATGATGATGATTATGATATATTGCCTGCCATGTATAATTATAATTACAGTCAGAGACGAAGTTATGTAGGGGCCAAGGGGCATCTTTGGACCCCCTCAAATTTTGGAAAAATAGGGTATTTTGGTTATTTTCACATTTTAATCTTAAAAAAAATAAAAAAATAAAAATAGAAAAATGGAAAAAAAAGGTCTCAAAAATGTGATTGAATTTTTGCATTATTTTCTTGTCTCTCTATTTGTCCTTTTTGATATATTGATGTAATTGTATTTTGTTATTTATTTTTAAATATTAAGATGTGATTGAATTAATACAATGACTTAATCAGAAATTCTACTTATTTTAAATTTGATGTATTGTTTTTCATTTTTATATTTGGTAATGGACAAATTGTCTTTTTTTTTTTTTTTTTTTTTGAAAAACAAAGGAAATATATTTCATTAATAGAGCAGATCGAACTGCAGTTCATTATAAATAAAGAGAGGAGGAACATATCTCCACTCTTGGACACCAGACATAGAATGTGTTCTAGCTAACACATGGGCAACCACATTCGCTGATCTCTTAACAAAAACACACGACACTTTAGGTAAACTAACTAGAAGTCTTCTACACTCCTTGATTACATCAGTAAAATACAAATTATCCATAAAACATCATCTCAAAGCTTTAATCACAATCATTAAATCAGACTCCAGCAGAACTGTGGAATCCCTCCAATTTTTCAACAACCAGCTCAATGCCTCCCTCATCCCCATAGCCTCCGCCACTTCTGGGCACGAAGATCCTGAACTCGAACCATGAATTGCTGCAACAAATTTGCCTTCTCAATCTCTTATTACGCTGCCACGTCCAATCCTCAACATATCTCCAAAAATAGTTGCATCCATGTTACATTTGAGAACACCTTGTGCTGGAAGTTGCCACTTAACAACACCATCAGTCGATGACAGAAACCAGTCCTTTTGGGGAGTAACATGCGCAGCTTTCCACTGAAGCAGATATGAACTAGCAAAGTTAATAATATGTGCTGTTGATTTATTCTTCTGTTGCCACACTAGATCATTTCGATTGCACCATATAGCCCACAAAACCATGCAAACTTGGCCTTTTAGATCAGTAGAACAGGACATCCAAATATCATTAAGACATTGGAGAAAAGAAAATGAATTCAGCAAGTTCACCTCAATCGATAACAGATCCCAGCACACTCTAGCTTGTGAACAAGAACAAAACGCATGGGCCAGCGTCTCCACTTCCATATTGCAGACAGGGCATAGAAGAGTAACTTCAACCTTTTTTGATAAAACTTTGGTTGGCAAAACATTATGACATGCTCTCCACACCATGTTTTTAACTTTTGCTGGAACCTTGAGAGACCATAAGCTATTCCAGTCAAACAAATGTTCAAAATGAGTATCGTCCTCCCACCTTTTAATCAATAACTCGGTAAGCCGATTTCACGAATAACACCCTTCTTATTGCCATTCCACACCCAAATATCCCTGCAATTTTGTGAACTAAGTGGAATGTTTAATTTGTTGTCATTCGTTAGAGTAAACAAGTCCTTGATAAGATCCACGCCCCATTCAAGATGTCATGTCTTCATAAGATTGTTGACAAAGTGGAATTCACCAAACTATCATGATAAGAAACCACAAATGCATTTGAACCAGGTAACCAAGGTCTTTTAAAATAGAAATATTCCTTCCATCTCCAACCTTAAGTCGCATTCTTGAACAACAAATTCCTTCGCAAAGAAAAATACTCCTCCAAATGTAACTCGGATTGGACCCGAGCTGAGCAGAATTAATAGAAGCACCAGGGTAATATCTCGCTTTATAAACATGGGCTACTAGCGAATTATGGTCCGTCAATAACCTCCAAACCTGCTTTCCAAGTAAAGCCAAATTAAATTCGTGTAAACGCGAAAAATTAAGTCCCCACGGCTTTTAGAACCGACAATTTACTCCAAGACATCCAATGAATACCCCTACCGGAATCCTCCTTTTCCCCACCAAAACGAATTCATCATTTTTTCAAGTTCCACACAAGACTCTTTTGGGAGAAGAAATAAGCTCATAGCATAAATAGGGACCGCTTGAGCAATTGATTTGAGCAAAATTTCTTTCCCCGCCCTTGACAAGAGTTTCTTCTTCCATCCTTGTAATCTATCCCACACCTTCTCCCTAATAAAAGCAAACACCTCCTTCTTACTACGACCAATCAACGACGGCAACCCGAGATACGGACCATGTCTGTCCACCTGCGAAATATTGAGACAGCTGCAAATATCTAGAGCAACCTCAGGTTCAGTGTTGCTGCTGAAATTAATAGAGGATTTTTGATAATTAATGACTTGGCCAGAAGCTTTAGAATAGAGATCAAAACATTCCTTAATTCGTAAACATTCGACCCTTGTGGCTTTAAAAAAGAAAAAACTATCATCCGCGAAAAAAAGATGTGACACACTAGGTGCATATCGTGCTATTTTACAACCATGAATCCATCCTCTAGCTTCATATTTTTGTATAAGAGCTGATAAACCTTCCGCACACAAGATAAATAAGTAAGGCGTGTAGAACCCCGAAATTTCGACTACTTGTATAATAGTAAATTTTGTACATGGATTTGTTTTGTGTGGTCTTTTCTTATAATATTATGTTCGGGTACATACAAATATTTATTTTAGAGTATATATATAGAATGTCGCGTATCCCGTTGGAAATCGTTGAAGTCTTGATTAAACTAAGAGATATTTCATAATATTATATATATAAATTAAACAAATACATATATTCATTTGATGCTTAATTTTATAAAGTAGTTCTGTAAATATCAAAATATACATATATTAATATATAGATATGTATGTCTACTTAAGAGTAGTAGGAAATGTACAACCAAATGCCACCTGTACTTAACTTTACACCTAGTGATTAAGGGTATGATATGTATCATGGCTAAAAGATGAAGGAAATAATTAAGTATTTTTTTGTGATAAGGATATAGCTTGACATGCTCTTATATATAAAAACCACATAGACCTAACAAGGAAGAAGGAATAGTTGAAGCCAGTTTTAGCGATTAGAAAATTAAGTACTAGGAATTCGTCCAGAACAAGCTAACCACGCGAGAAGTTGAATATTAAGTCTACGGGTGAGTGACTTTTCACAAATAAATCCCTGATTTTTTTATCTTGATCAAAATTGTCTAATGTTTTACCTTAACCCTTTTAAAATACATATTAAAGCTTGGGTGATTAAAACTAATATCTTTTATTGACGTGATACTGTTCTTCATGCCTAGAATTTAGTTGATTGTCCCTGCAATTATGTTGTGGTATCCCATTAAGTTGTGAATTTCTTAATTAGCCACTTAATCATTCTTAGACGATACATTTCTTGCAAATACTACAATAATGAAACATCTGGTGTTGTCAATCTAAAGTACTAGGAAATTTGGAGTGCTCTAATTTTCCATCCAAATTTTACTAGCTTAAGTTATTTCAATGCAGAATATTTAGTTATAATAAAAGTGATAAATTCCATTAGGTAACCTAGTTTAGCTTAGCTAAGATAACTTATCTAGTACTTTGTACAGATAGTTAATTTATTAATTTGATTACAGTACTATCTAAAGCCATGACTTTAATATGCCAAGCTATGAGATATTTTATTAATTAGCCCATAAACCCCACTTGAGAATATCCACTATCATAAAAATTAGTTCCCAAGGGACCAATTTAGTGCTAGTTATGATTATAAGCCATTTCTCTTAGATTGTTTTCTACACCATGTGTACGTGTTAACATAACCCATTCGCCTCTTAGCATTGGTTGCTCCCCACTATATTATTTCTTTCCATATATGAAATCAGTCTGATTGCTGCAACTTTTAAACTTTATCTTCAATTAAAGCCATTATACCTAATCTAAAAGGTGGTTGCATTCATATTAAATTATTAACTTGCATGGTTTCGGTTGCTAACTAGTAGTGTTTTATTTTCGAGTAACGAATTCGGGTTCAAGCTTTGTTAAATGATTCAGAGTCTTGTTGCATTGTATTTTGCATCACTATTTGATAAATGTCGGGCCCAAGAGTGTGGCGTGGATAAAGCCGAGTTCGGCCGGTCGTGCACGGCCTCGTGGTCTTAAAAGGTTCTTCGCTATCCACGACCAAATCCCACCACCTAAAGACGCAGTTGTTCCAAAGGTTGCGGTGGGTCGTCGGATCGGATATATTTCGAATATGACTTCTCCGAAGCCACGAGCCCCAAAGTGTGGAGAGTCGAGCCGTAGTGTGGTGCAATAAGGGGGTAAGGCTTTACGCCAACGCAATAAAGGAGTGATAAGGGAGAACGGGGTCACTTACTATTAATGAACGGTCCCTCCGTTAATGTGACATTTGAATTAATTGTGTTACGAGTTTGATTGAGTGCATGTTGTTATGGAATTAAAAATGATTTCACTTAAAAAAAAATTAATCGAATCTTTCTCAACATTAAATTTTTCTAAAATGCCACACTGCACCCACTCACGGAGGTTTTCCCCTCACGTATATATTTTCCTAAAAATATTTCAGAGATAATCCAGCGACAACGAAGAGGTTGAGAGATTTCCCTGGAACCGATTAGCTAGTGCCGGACGCAGGCGTTTTGCTATAGGCCTGACGACATCCTTGTACATATATATATATATATACATATGACGTGTTTTGGTTATAATAATGATTGTAACAATAGTCTTATTTATAGGAGTTGGAGACTTGGTCAGCTTTTCTTCTTTCTTGTAATTTTGTTACGATGTACGTTTGGCTTGTAATAATTATACGAATAGTATGCTCTTTAGTAGATTTTGATTATTATAATATCGTAAGTTCGGGCGTGACAGAAGTGGTATCAGAGCGTAGGTTTGTAATACATTTTACACCTATGCCTACCAGGATAGGATCCTTGGATAGAAGTTATGATAAGTGTATAACCTAATGACTTTAATATAACGATCTCTCTAACCTTTAAGATGAAAATTTTAGCAATTTGTTTGATTATATTACTAACCAAGTTATATTGTGTGTTAAGGTATGGCATCAGATCCCGAGTCATCCACTAGAAACTCTGAATTTAGTTCAACCATTAACGATCAATGAGATGGGCTCGAGAGAAAATCTCTAACCTGGAAGACATTGTGCGACTTTTGTTAGAAGATAATGAACATTTGTATCAGAGACGACAACAAACGGGAAGAGCTCTCCTAAACCAGGAGGTGTTCGTGCAACAGCAGGGACAAGCGATTCAACATAGGGACGATCAGATAAATATACTTCAACATCAAGTCGGCAACCTTCAGGAGCAATTGGACCACATGACAGGGTTACGAGATCAGATCCTCCATCAAGCTGATGCGGATCGTGAGGCGTACCAACATACCCTAGCTAATATACGAGCACGGTATTTTGGTCTAGGAGATGAAATTCCAGGGGTTGCAATAGGACCTAATAACCAGTTAGACCAACCAGCACCTCACAACATTGAACCAGAAGGAGACATTGAAGAGGATCCTGAAGAGGACCCTGCAGACAGAATAGAGATCGAGGAAGGAATGGACGAAGTGGATGAGGATGTACATAGTGATGTAACTAATGAATAGGTCCATAGCGGGATAAGACTTATAAATTTTGTGTACAAATATCGGAGGGGTGAAATGTATATATAGTAATTAATGAATACAAATAGTAGTACTATCTAGTTGTAGTGTGGTAGGATGTGTGGAATATTGTATATAGCACTACTATCATGAATGTAATCGTCACATTTTGTGTATAAATGATGATTACCTGTGACTATTTGATTTAGTTTAAATGTTGTGTTCTTACATTTTATTGATTAATTATTAATTTTGCAATATAGATGGCCGATAGACGTGGTCGAGGAAGACCCCGATTGAATCGTCAAGATGAACCTCAACGACATCGTGAGCGAACTCCTGCACATGAAGAACCCCAAGCACAGCCACCTGCTACAGGAGACAACCTAACGACACAAGCCTTGCAACAAATATTGCTATTTATGCAGCAACAAGCAAATCAGCCCCAACATCTAGACCCCCGAGCCAAGAATGGTTGCGCATGATAAGATGTTAGAACGATTCCTCCCGAATTCCTAGGCGAGCCGGATGATATCAAGGCCGAGCATTGGTTAGAGAAAATGGAAAGCATATTCTCGGCGTTACAATATACAGAAGAGCAACAAGTTACCTTGGTTGTCTTTCGCCTGGAAGCCGCCGCTCGCAATTGGTGGAGAACAACTGAAGAAAAGTGGAATCGAGAGGGAACACAGAGAACCTGGAATAACTTTGTACGGGAATTCAAGGATCAATACATACCACCAGTGGTTAGAGAAGCTAGGAGGGATGAATTTTACCATTTGAAACAAGGAAGTATGACAGTTGCTCAATATGAGTCCGAATTCCATCGTCTGTCTAAATATGCGCCAAGCTTGGTCAATACGGAAGAGGATAAACTATACAAGTTTATACGTGGGTTAAAAATGGAGATACAAGATAGACTATTATCAGTTGAACTAGATTCGTATACTGCCGCAGTTAGAGCAGCAGCTAGAGTTGAAAGTGGTATTAGTCGTCTTGGGTTACAGAAAAGGGCTGCCACCAATTTTAAACCACCTTCCTTTGATCGATCGGCACGCACTCAAAAATTTTAGCGGGTTAGCTATGGAAATACGAGTGGAAGTAAACAACAAATACGCCCAGAGATACAGGGAAAACCGTGTCCTCATTGTAACAAAACGGGTCATGATCCATCCCAATGTTGGCGGAAACTTGGAAGATGCCTCAAATGTGGAAGCGCTCAACATCAGATAAAAGATTGTCCTATGACGGCACAAACAAGTGACAAGCAGAAACCCGCGCAAGGACTAGGAAATAAAAATGATCATGGGAAAAATGGGCCAAGACCTAGGATTCCAGCACGCGTGTTTGCACTCGAAGGACAACAAGCACCAGAAGACACGAATGTAGTAGAAGGTACGATACTCGTATCTGAAGACTATGCTAGAGTTTTACTTGATCCAAGATCATCACATTCATTTGTGGCCACTCATTATGCACATAAATTGCGTTCACCTATAGAACAATTACCATATTGCCTAGAAGTTTCTACACCGATGGGCACTAGTGGGTGATCGACTCAATATATAAATCATGCGATGTTGTTATTGGCGAAAAACAATTTCCGGCTAACTTGGTTTTACTACCAATCCATGAGTATGACGTCATATTAGGAATGGATTGGTTGTCCCAGCATCACGTGCAAATAGATTGTCGTACCAAAAGCATTTTGTGTGAACCCGGAGACTTGAGGTAGAATTGATAGAGCAACTCTGCTATTGTAGCTCCAATTATTTCAAAGAATCAAAACGAGGAAAGCGCTTTTCAAGGGAGCTCAAAGCTATCTTGCCTTTATTATCAATAAGCCGAAAGATGGAAAAGTATAGATAACATACATATAGTATCCGAATATCCTACCGTGTTCCCCGAAGAACTTACTTCGCTACCTCCGAGAAAGAGAAATTGAATTCACCATCAACGCCTTGCCAGGAACATCTCCAATAGCCAAAACTCCATATCGAATGGCCCCGATTGAGTTGCAGGAACCGAAATCTCAATTGCAAAAATTATTGGATCTAGGATTCGCTCGACCCAAAGACATCCCCGGGAGCTCCAGTGTTGTTTGTCAAGAAGAAAGATGGGTCCCTGCGACTATGTATTGACTATCGAGGATTGAATAACATCACCATCAAGAACAAATACCCTCTTCCACGGATAGATGAGCTTTTGATCAACTCCAAGGTGCCAAGGTGTATTCAAAATTCGATCTACAACAAGGATATTATCAATTAAGCATACGTGAGGAAGACATATCAAAGACAACATTCCAAACCGGATATGGTCATTATGAGTTTGTGGTTATGCCCTTTGGTTTAACTAATGCCCCTACGGCTTTCATGGACCTCATGCATCGAATATTCCATCCTTATCTTGATCAATTTGTGGTCATTTTCATTGATGATATTCTGGTATATTCCAAGACCAAGGTAGAACATGAACAACATCTAAGAGCGGTGTTGGAAAGGTTACAATAGAATAAACTTTATGCCAAACTTAGCAAATGTGAATTTTGGTTAGACAGAGTTACCTTTTTGGGTCATGTAGTGTCAGGTGATGGAATCTCGGTGGACCCCTCGAAAGTAGAAACAATTGTGAATTGGAAAAGACCTGAGAATGTAACAGAGATCAGGAGTTTCTTGGGTCTGGCTGGATACTATCGTAGATTTATCAAAGATTTCTCCAAAATAGCCAGTCCATTAACTAGGTTGACTCATAAACAAGTTAAATTTGAGTGGGACGATAAATGTGAATTTAGTTTCCAAGAATTGAAGAAACGACTTACAACAGCACCTATTTTAGCACTTCCTGAAGGAAATGAAAACTTTGTTGTCTATAGTGATGCTTCCAAGGAAGGATTGAGAACTGTACTTATGCAAAATGGAAAGGTGATCGCGTACGCATCAAGGAAGCTCAAACCTTACGAGATGAACTATCCAACACATGATCTAGAATTAGGTGCTATCGTTTTTGCTTTGAAAAAATGGCGACATTATTTATATGGAGCGTCATTTACGGTTTACACTGATCATAAAAGTCTTAAGTATTTGTTTTCACAAAAGGAATTAAACTTAAGACAAAGGAGATGGATGGAGCTTTTAGAAGACTATCATTTTTCCATTCAATATCATCCCGGAAAAGCGATGTAGTGGCGGATGCTTTGAGTAGAAAAGCAAGTTTGGCTAGACTAATGATCGAGAATGGAAAGCCTTAGGAAAATTGAGTTTTTGAATCCTCGAAATAACATGTACACATCTTTTATGTGCTAACCTCGTCAAGAAGACCTACCTTGTTGGAAGAAATAAGGGTGTCACAAGAGAAAGATCTCAAGTTCGTAAATTAAAAGAGAAAATCGTGCAAGGAATGAGACCTGAGTTTAATATAGGGAATGATGGAATCATACGATTTAGAAATCGAGTATGTATACCAAACGACAAAACTTTAAAGAAAGAGATCTTTTTGTCAAGCTCATCGCCGAGGTATACAATTCATCCAGGTGGAAACAAGATGTACAATGACTTGAAGCAACATTTTCCGGTGGGCAAATATGAAGAATCAAGTTTCTTGAATATGTTTCAAGGTGTCTAACTTGTCAACAGGTGAAGGCTGAACATCAACGACCTTCTGGGCTCCTACAGCCTCTACCCATACCAGAATGGAAATGGGAATATATAACTATGGATTTCGTTACGGATTTGCCTCGAACTAGAAGTAGCCATGATGCAATTTGGGTGATAGTTGATAGGCTTACCAAATCAGCACATTTTATTCCTATTAAAAAGACAAATAGTCTCCATAAACTAGCTCAAATATACATCAACGAGATTGTGAGACTACACGGTATACCTACTAACATTGTCTCTGATAGAGATCCAAGATTTGTATCCCGATTCTGGAAACGCCTACATGAAGCATTGGGAACTAAGCTAAGCTTTAGTACTGCTGCTCATCCTCAAACTGACGGACAATCTGAGAGGATTATTCAAATACTTGAAAATATGCTGAGAGCATGTGCGTTAGACTTTCAAGGAAGTTGGGATTCTTATCTGGCCCTAGCAGAATTTGCGTACAACAATAGTTATCAAGCAACAATCGGGATGGCACCTTATGAAGCTCTATACGGAAGGAAGTGTAGGTCACCCGTTCATTGGGAAATTGATGATAAATGGAATCCTAAGAAGAAAAGTACTACGCCGAAGCTCGATCTAGTGAAAGAAGTTATCGACAAAGTTCAAATAATCCGAGAACTAATCCGCATGTACTCAAAGCCGCGTAAAATCTACGCCGATCAAAGAAGAAAGGATCTAGAGTTTGCAACCGGAGACGAAGTATTTCTGCGATTGTCTCCACGAAAGGGTATGATTCACTCCAAGAAAGGCGGAAAATTAAGTCCCAGATACATTGGCCCTTTTAAAATACTTGAAAGAATAGGAACTGTAGCTTATCGTTTAGAGCTTCCGTCAAAACTTGCAGGAATGCACAACGTCTTTCACGTTTCAAGACTAAAGAAATATTATCCTGATCCAGAACACATAATCAAGGACAACATTCCTCAAGTAATGGATAATTTGACATACGAGGAGAACCCGTTGCGAATAATAGATCGTCATGTTCGAGAGTTGAGAAACAAAAACATTCCCTTGGTTAAAGTAGTGTGGCAAAACCACAATAAGCTAGAAGAAGCCACTTGGGAAACAGAAGAAGATATGCGAAAGCACTACCCGGAACTGTTTCAAGAAGAGAATTTGGAGACCAAATTCTTTTAAGGAGGGAAGGATGTAGAACCCCGAAATTTCGACTACTTGTATAATAGTAAATTTTGTACATGGATTTGTTTTGTGTGGTATTTTCTTATAATATTATGTTCGGGTACATACAAATATTTATTTTAGAGTATATATATAGAATGTCGCGTATCCCGTTGGAAAGCGTTGAAGTCTTGATTAAACTAAGAGACATTTCATAACATTATATATATAAATTAAACAAATACGTATATTCATTTGATGCTTAATTTTATAAACTAGTTCTTTAAATATCAAAATATACATATATTAATATATAGATATGTATGTCTACTTAAGAGTAGTAGGAAAGGTACAACCAAATGCCACCTGTACTTAACTTTACACCTAGTGATTAAGGGTATGATACGTATCATGGCTAAAAGATGAAGGAAATAATTAAGTATTTTTTGTGATAAGGATAAAGCTTGACATTGCTCTTATATATAAAAACCACATAGACCTAACAAGGAAGAAGGAATAGTTGAAGCCAGTTTTAGCGATTCGAAAATTAAGTACTAGGAATTCGTCCAGAACAAGCTAACTGCACGAGAAGTTGAATATTAAGTCTACGGGTGAGTGACTTTTCACAAATAAATCCCTGATTTTTTATCTTGATCAAAATTGTCTAATGTTTTACCTTAACCCTTTTAAAATACATATTAAAGCTTGGGTGATTAAAACTAATATCTTTTATTGACGTGATAATCTTTCTTTCTTCATGCCTAGAATTTAGTTGATTGTCCCTGCAATTATGTTGTGGTATCCCATTAAGTTGTGAATTTCTTAATTAGCCACTTAATCATTCTTAGACGATACATTTCTTGCAAATACTACAATAATGAAACATCTGGTGTTGTCAATCTAAAGTACTAGGAAATTTGGAGTGCTCTAATTTTCCATCCAAATTTTACTAGCTTAAGTTATTTCAATGCAGAATATTTAGTTATAATAAAAGTTATAAATTCCATTAGGTAACCAGGTTTAGCTTAGCTAAGATAACTTATCTAGTACTTTGTAGAGATAGTTAATTTATTAATTTGATTACAGTACTATCTAAAGCAATGACTTTAATATGCCAAGCTATGAGATATTTTATCAATTAGCCCATAAACCCCACTTGAGAATATCCACTATCATAAAAATTAGTTCCCAAGGGACCAATTTAGTGCTAGTTATGATTATAGGCCATTCCTCTTAGATTGTTTTATTAATTAGCCCATAAACCCCACTTGAGATATCCACTATCATAAAAATTAGTTCCCAAGGGACCAATTTAGTGCTAGTTATGATTATAGGCCATTCCTCTTAGATTGTTTTCTACACCATGTGTACGTGTTAACATAACCCATTCGCCTCTTAGCATTGGATGCTCCCCACTATATTATTTCTTTCCATATATGAAATCAGTCTGATTGCTGCAACTTTTAAACTTTATCTTCAATTAAAGTCATTATACCTAATCTAAAAGGTGGTTGCATTCATATTAAATTATTAACTTGCATGGTTTCGGTTGCTAACTAGTAGTGTTTTATTTTCGAGAAACGAATTCGAGTTCAAGCTTTGTTAAATGATTCAGAGTCTTGTTGCATTGTATTTTGCATCACTATTTGATAAATGTCGGGCCCAAGAGTGTGGCGTGGATAGGGCTGAGTTCGGTTGGTCAGGCACGGGCCTGCGGTCTTAAAAGGTTCTTCGCTATCCACGACCAAATCCCACCACCTAAAGACGGAGTGTTCCAAAAGTTGCAGTGGGTCGTAGGATCGGTATATTCCGGAATATGATTTCTCCGGGCTTCGCGAGCCCTAGTGTGGATAGTCGAGCCGTAGTGTGGTGCAATAAGGGGGTAAGGCTTTACGCCAACGCAATAAAGGAGTGATAAGGGAGAACGGGGGTAACTTACTATTAATGAACGGTCCCTCCGTTAATGTGACATTTGAATTAATTGTGTTACAGATTGATTGAGTGCATGTTGTTATGGAATTGAAAATGATTTCACTTATAAAAAAAAATTAACTGAATCTTTCTTAACATTAAATTTTTCTAAAATGCCACACCTGCACACCTGCACCCACTCACGGAGGTTTTCCCCTCACGTATATATTTTCCTAAAAAATATTTCAGGAGATAATCCAGGCGACAACGAAGAGGTTGAGAGATTTCCCTGAACTGATTAGCTAGTGCCAGGACAGAGGCGTTTTGCTATAGGCCTTGACGACATCCTTGTACATATATATATATATATATATATATATGACGTGTTTTGGTTAGAATAATGATTGTAACAATAGTCTTATTTATAGGAGTTGGAGACTTGGTCAGCTTTTCTTCTTTCTTGTAATTTTGTTACGATGTACGTTTGGCTTGTAATAATTATACGAATAGTATGTTGTTAATAGATAGTAGATTTTGATTATTATAATATCGTAAGTTCGGGCGTGACAAGGCGCGAGAGTGGGTCACCTTGTCGTAGTCCCCGTTCCGGCACAAAAAGTTCAGATTCAAAATCCCCATGAAGCACCTTGGACCGGACTGTAGTAACACAAAGCATTAAGAGATCCACCCATTTGATATGAAAGCCCAACTTAAGTAGCATGGCCTTAAGAAAACCCCATTCTATCCGGTCATATGCTTTGCTCATGTCGATTTTACAAGCAGCCACCCCTTCTCTACCTTGTATTTTTCTCTTGAGATAATGATTTATCTCAAACGCCACCATAATATTATCAGAAATTAACCTACCTGGGACAAATGCACTTTGGAATTCGGAGATTACACCCGGCAATACAAGCTTCAACCTATTAGCAAGCATTTTTGAGATAGCCTTATACGCCACGTTACAAAGACCAATAGGGCGAAGATCCGTAATAAGCTCCGGGTTATTCTTTTTCGGAATCAATACAAGATTGGTATCATTAAAACCAGTCGGAAAAGAACAAGAATTAATAAAACGTAAACATGAAGTCGTGAGCTCGGGCCCTGTAATATCCCAAAACTTCTGGAGAACGTCGGATTCATCCCATCAGGACCTGGAGATTTATCAGGAAACATTGAAAATATCGCTTCTTTTAACTCTAATTCAGAAAAAGGTTCCATAAGAGTTGCATTATTCGTAGCACTGACCTTTGCATCAACACATTCAAGGACTGGACTAAAATCACATTCTGCAGAAGAAAATAAATCCACATAATAACTGGAAATGTGATTACCCAAACCCGTGTCCCACGTAAGCCATTCTCCCACCGAGTTGCGAAGCTTATCTATCGAGTTATGTCTTTTACGTGTAGATGCCACCGTATGAAAATACTTAGTGTTTGCATCTCCTCCTTTAAGCCAAGATAACTTTGCTCTTTGCTTCCAAAAATCCTCTTGTTGAGCCAATAAGGTGTTGTAAGAAAGCTCGACTTTTTTAAATTCCGCAACAGAAAACTCGTCCCTCAGCCCGCGGTATTTCTTCATATAAATTCTAGCTTTCTGGATTCTTTTGTTGAAAGAACTACGCAGCAGTTCACCCCATTTGAAAAGCTCAGCACCACAAGATTCGATTTTACCCGGAAGATTTCCATTAAGCCCTTTACTCCAACCCGTTTCCACAATATCCCGACAATCTTTTTCCCGAAGCCACGCATTCTCGAATCGAAACCTTCTAACCCGTTTAATTCGATAAAATATGCCGATATCCATAAAAATAGGAGAATGGTCCGACATTGAAGATTCCAAATTCCAAACTTTGTAGTTTGGGAATAAATTATGCCAACTCTGAGATACAAGACAACGATCCAACTGCCTTCCACCCGGCCAAGATCCACGCCCTCTCCCACGTAGAAGGATACCTGGCATCCCAAGGTCCTTCAAACCACAATCATCTAAAGCGAGTAATCTAAAGCCCGCAAGTAGCCGATCAGGATGAACTGCACCTCCTCTTTTCTCCGACATAGAAAATAAGTCATTAAAAATCCCCCATACAACACCAGGGTAAGCTAGAACGCGATGATAAAATACGTAAGAAATCTCAAGATTGGCATCTTCGACTTCTTTCGGGGAAACCATAAAAACCTATTAATCTATATGTCCCTGTATTCTCTAAACGCACCATAACATCAATGTGATTTGAAGAGTAACTCAGTAGATGGGCCATGTCTTTTTTCTTCCAAAACAGCGCTAACCCACCTCTATGTCCCGTACTACTAACAACTAACAAACCTTCGTATCCCAATTTAATTTTCAGCGATTCCAACTTAGCTTTATGAATCATAGTTTCAATAAGAAAAATAAAAGATGGCTTTTTCACATGGACCAAGTCCAATAACACTTGAACTGTCCGTGGAATGCCAAGCCCACGGCAGTTCCAACTAATGGTACTCATTGTTCTCGGTGGGCTTGGAGACCAGAGCCCACCGCTAACAAGTTTTTTTGGTTCTGTCCCTTAGCCTTCGATGACACAGAAATTGAAGTTTCAACAGACTCAGCGTGCAAATCCGTCCCACCCCAGTGTTGTTTCATATCAGGAACAATCTCAACCAAGTTCTCTTTGTCCTCTGTTCGACGACATTTATTCTCAGAGGTAGCCAACTCCTTACCTTTTCCCGCCACGGAATTTTGAATGTTTCCCTTATCCGTTTCAGCCAAGATTAATGACTTATCATAATTAACTGCCATATCTCCAAAGCTAGAACTTCCTCATAATTAGCAAAACTAACTTGATGGTTTATGTCCGGCACCTGATTACATGGGACATAACTGCTGCAGTTCTTATCCGGAAAATAACTGCCATCACCCTCTTGATTCTGACCGGAATTCTGCATCGAAAAAGACGTCCTCAACCACTGTCCCCCAGTCTGATTTTGTTGCTTCCGTGAAGGTGCTCGCAACCAAGAGCCATAGGCCCGCTCCTCCGAAACAATAGGATTGTTAAAAAGTTTTGCACAGAATTTATCCGAATGTCCAATGAAACCACAATAGAAGCAAAACATAGGAAGACGTTCGTACTTAAAGTGTATCCACACCCATTCTCCGCCCAGAGTCCTTAACTTCATTATACGCTTTAACGGAGTTCGAATATCAAACGCTACTCGAATACGCATATAGTTTTGCCACACTCCCACAAAACTATGTTGATCAGACCCAATGTATACTCCAATAAAATTACCAATACTTTTGCCCACATTTTCCGTCATAAAACCGAACAGAAGATCGAAGACTTGAATCCATAGTTCAACATGAAACAAAGGAACTCTGGATGATTGTTCACCAACTTGTATTCGTTTAGTGATCAGAAGCAAATTGTTGAAAGTCCAAGGACCATTTGTTTGAACTCGCGATATATCCAATTCATGGAAAAACTGAAATAAAAACAGATTAGGACCTAAATCTTTGATGAAAACACCCTTAACTGGTCTCCATATAGAAGCAATGGTGTTTTTCATAGCCACAAAATTCACCTGACGATCTGACAAAAAACGTCCAACGAGGCACCAACGAAGATCATGTGGTGTCCTCATTCTCAATGTTGTCAAGAAGTAAACCGCCCTCTTCCTCCTCCTCCAGTTGCATGCGACACACATCTCATCAATGGATAGATTGTGATCCGCCATTGTGCCGAGAGAAACATACTTTATTGAAGAAGAAAACGGAAAATGAACACAACAAACAATATAGTAGAATTTAAGCAATATATCGAGTACCAAAAAACTTGTTAAGACACTAACAAGACAAAGCGAAAACTTGTCAAAGGACAAGACTTTGAGGATAAATTGTCCACTTATGTTTTGTAAAAATGAAAAATAGTCATAATTTTTGAAAACATGTGTTTGTCATTTTGACACGGTTATATCCTTCTTATGTTCTTTGACGAGGTACTTGATTATATATCAAAAAATTGATGCGGATACGGTTTTTAAAAAAAATGATGCGGTACATTTTTCGCTACCGAGTTATGGACCTGTCCATAGAAATGAAAAAAAGACAAAGTGAAAATTTGGACTCAAAAATGACTAAAAAACATGGTTAAAACTATTTTTATTATGGAAAAGTGACCAAAAATCCGGCGGACTCTTTAAATTAATATTAGTTGGGCCCCCCTACACGAAATTCCTAGCTTCGTTTACAGTTTCCACAAAACAAGAAATTGATGACGAGAACAAGATAGCATTGAGGGTCATAAACATATTGATTATCTATCACAAGAAAGTTGAAATTTTAAAGATTCAAATAATTGTGCACTCAAGATGTCATTTGTGTTGCAAAAGAACAACAAAAATATTATATTATTATTAATAATACCACAAAGTTCCAAAGAATATGTAATGTTATTGGGAGTTTACAAAGAACAATATTCTCAGTACAAGCAAACAAGCCTTAGCGGAAGGCATGATCATAATCATGGTAGCGGAAAGTTTTGTAGATGAAATGAGATGACCATTTTGAAGCCAAAAAGCATAGAACGACCATGGAAACTAGAGTGTATCTTGCAAAGAACAGAGATTACACTGTTTGGCGGTACCGCAACTATTCCGATTGAAGAAATGGAAATAAACCGCAACGCGATCTCAAGCGCGTTCTCGACATTTATGCGCCGATCGGCTACTACAACTTCATCGTATCGTCCCAAAGACTGAGACCATATTTTAGGAAAAAATATCATATTTCATTTCATAATTTTTGGTCCATAGTTTCTTGAGTTTTCATTTCAATGTTAGCAGTAACAAATGTTCATTGATTTTTTTCGGTTTTTAGGTGTATTTTATGATACTCCTTTACATGCATACATACCATCTAGACACCAAGTGCACTTCTTTCGATTTTGTATTTTGTAGTAAAGCTTACATTCATGAGACAACATTTGCTAAGTACTAAGTTTCAAGGTTAAATTATAGAAATTACCCTAAGGTTAGAAAAAATCCAAAATTACAAATACCCCTTCAGAGGTTTGTATTTGCTTAATAGATACCCCTCCTACCCTTGATGGTGCTATTTGTAAAATGAAAACAAATATCAAGAGGGTATTCGTAATTTTGAAAGATAGTTCGGTTTTATTTTGTAATTGGGATCAACCTCAAGCGTATTTTTGTAATTAACGTAAGTTTGAGAAGTGAAATATGTCGGGAGGGAAAATGGTTTTGTGATTTACTCACAAACAAGTGCTCTCTAAAAGGAGTGGTGGCAATAATCCGCTAAATTTAGTTCCCCAATCGACTTGAGCCCCGCCATACTTGTTCAACCACCTTCGGAACGATACCACGAGGGCATCTGCTTTTGTTGGAACATAGCAAGATTTATGCCAATTGAGAGGACCAATATCCATCAGCTTACGCTCCTATTTAGAGTATACATTAATGAATGATTAAATCTCATACACATCTTTCCGAAGCATGATATGCTGATGATACTAGTGCATTGAGCAGTCATGTAATAAAGCTTAACTTACCTCCACGTGAAGAAGATAGAGATCTGAATCTAGGATTAAGTTTTGTCCAATATGAAATATCCAACGTGGTACTATTCGTTCTATCCAGACAGCAAAGTTTCTCGGAGATACAAAGATCAATCTGCTATTACCAGGACTGACAGGAATACAGTAGAAGATAAGGAGAGCTCTTTTCTTGGGGGGAACAGGTGGTAATAGCTCCTGCATGGAAGAAAATACATATTGTTGAAATTTATGGATATCTCTGTAAGAAATGAAGTATATGTAGCAAAGAGCTATCTATTACAAAGAAATTGAAACAAGATTGTAGATTTGCTGAGGCGCAAAATAAACACGTCTCGTATAGTGCTGACGGAAGAGACGTGTTATTCCCAAAGATACAACAGGAGCATTGCAAATTTCAAGCCTCCGGCGAACTGAACTATGTAAAAACTGAGTACACTTATGCTAAATGCATGAAGAAGAAAATGAGAGAAATTGCTTGTGTTTGAACAACTACAATGCAGTCCTATTTATAGGACTCCCAATCAGATAAGACATTAATTTCTGCAGAAGTGGATTGTAACCTCCAAGTAGTGGTCAGGCATCAATTAGTGTAACTTTCAGGTAGTGGCCAGACCACTAACTAATATAATTAGTGTGTTAATGATTTTGACCTTTTCAACTAACTAATCACATAATGTTTTCCATTTGTTTTTCGAGACAAAACAAAAGTACTTTGTGCAAAACTAAGGCCCATCAGGGCCAGACACGATACGGCACGGGCTCGGGCTCGGGCATGGGCACGGGCGCCGAACGCGCGCGCATGTGGCCCAACCCACAACATATCACATGTGTATAGTTCTATCATCTTGCACACTATTCCACACCGATTATTGATATATGAATTTAATCAATATCAAATTCTATGTGGGATGGGTGACTTTTCACCTTCTCAACATCCACTATCCCATTTTCAAGTAACTACTTTGTTCTCACTCGCCACAAATTGGTTTTGACAAGTTAAATATGCTACACACATCTACTCAAAACGTACATTATCATTTTAATATTAATTCCTCTAGAATTAAATAATTAGTCACTAAAACTTTGGTCAAAGTTTGGTTAACACCTAAATGAAACAAAACCAATTTCCAACAATCTCCCACATGAGTGGAAATCAAATGCACATGAAAATGAAGACTCTTGTACTCAGTTTTTAATGAAATCATATTGTATCAGGATAGGTAGTTTGCGATTGTGAACCTTTCTTTGTAAATATCGATATACCGGCGGCCTAGTGGATGCAATGCCTTGAACTATTCCTCCTTCATGTATACCTAGTCAATGACATTTACACAATATGATCTCTAACACATTTCGTTCTTCAGTTGTGTCCTTTTTGGCCATGGACAACACTTTGGATTCATAAGTGTTACATTGAAGTGGCCCACTTCTTACTTATATTGGTGATCTCTATTGACCAAGTCAATAATCATTAAAAGTCCTTAAGACTTAGCCTTATCACAACGGGTAAAATTATTGCACTTGTTTTGCCTTCTACGGATAGGTTAATTGAATTTCAAGTGCTTAACTGAACTTTCAAAGTTTATTTTTCCTATTAAACCAAGTTCTTGGGATCTCCAGTCGCCAAGGTTGGGTTACCACTTTGATCGTTCTTTAAATTGTGGATTTTAGACTCATTCCCTCTAGCAATTTACTCAATTGATCTCGGTTAAGCCCTTTCATGAACGGATTCGCTATGTTATCCTTTGACTTTACATATTCAATGGATAATACACCGTTAGAGATCAATTGTCTTACAGTATTACGTCTACGATGGATATGTCTAGATTTATTGTATACATGTTACTTTGTGCTCTCCCTATAGTAGCTTGACTATCAGAGTGAATCATCACCGTTAGGAAATTTATTGTTTAGATTTTGATGAATGCCATGTAAAACTTAGAATAGGAAGTTGGCACCCCATTTTTTGTTGTAAACCGCTGCATTGTAATAAATAATTGGGTCAAGTCGAGTTAAGTCACCTACGCCCAAACATGCAAGAAACAATCGGAAACTAGAAGGAAGACTCATTTTGCAAGACAGGTCGAGTATGGCAAAGAAGAGTAGACGGGAACTCTATCAAGAAGCGGTGGGATGCGGTGAGTGGAGTATCGGTCCAAGTCAACTCAAGAAAAGCCAAGTCTCAAGTTGAAGTGATGAAGAGTCATCCATGATTGGAAGTCGACTCTAAGTCACCCGGGGAAAGCAAGGAAATGCGATAAGTCGAGATAATCGAAAAAGATCCGTTTTTAAATCAAGAGAATTACTTAAACAAGTAATATCTCCATACTACCTTTCTCGAAGTGCTCACCCGAGGAAGCGTGCAAAAGGAATAAACCGATGGGAAGCACTACACCGTGTCGAGAACTCAAAAGGTGAAGAACAATTCATACGAGGAAATGGTAATTCCAAGGATCGCAACAAGACAAGCCAACGACCACAAGTGACTTTCAAAAATAAGCCTATCTCTTCAACGCGGATTCTTGAAAGATCACTATAAAAGGCCGAGGAATGACTCGAGAGAAGAAGACCAGTAACCACAAACGTTCAAGCAATTATTAGAATCAAACTCGAAATATTCTCAATCCTCAAGCCTACACTACGAAGAACATCAATCCAACACTCACCCGTGAAGGAAAGATAACTTCAATCGGTTGAAGAGGAAAATACCGAAAAATCAAAGCGGGTCTACATTCCACGAAGGATTGTAGGAAGGTTCAAGGTCGAACCAAGTCTTCGAGCTTTTGGAGGGCTTCGTGATCAAATCCAAAGAGCTTGAGCAAGTGAGTTGTAGTAGCAAGTGTTTGCCTGAAGAAGAAGCCGAGTCGTCACGAGAAGCCGGTGAGTGATCAATGCGTCTCTCAGATCGAGTCCCAAAGGATCAAGTCATTTGTGTGATCAAGACTTGTATCCGGATCTGCTACCACTTTGTATACCGATCAATACCTAGTGGATTCCTCCGGGGAGTTGGAGAAGAGAGGAGTAGAAGAATTACCCCATCTTCGAACCTCTATAAAAATCTTATTGTGTCATTTACATTTCAACACTTTAATTCTTGCATCATATCTGTTTATTTCTCACGACATATTTGCTATCCATTAGATAATCTCTAAGTACTAAATCAAGCTCTAAATCTCTACTTAACCAAACTTAAGGGTGTTAAGTCTTCCAATAAAACAAACCACAGTTGAGTTGATTTAGATTTAACAATTTGAGTTATTCAAAGAAATTTCGATTGAGTCTATTGAGAGACTAACTCTCATGATTAACTAAATTGGTCATTCACCAAGACACGGTATGTGGCAAGATCAACTCGAATTTTTAAAAGGACTAAATCAAAAATTTGGTAAGGTTTATTCAACCCCTTTCTAAACCTTACACTTACACCCTTGGGACCTACAAGTGGTATCGAGCGGTTGGTTCATTGAGCCCTCCGCACCGGTTCTTGAACTAGATCTCCAAACTTTTCAAAGTCCGCTTTAGTACTTAAACTTTCAAAACTCTTTTTATCATTAAAATTTATTATCATGGAAGCAAATTTGACACGCATCCCTATGTTCACTATTGAAGAATTTAATGATTGGAAAATTCAGTATCACGAGTGCTCATCTATCAAGATTACATGATGAAATGTGGATAGTAATAGAGGATGGGCCACCGCAAATCTTAAAGGTGAACACATTTTGTAAGAAGAGTCTGAATTTGAAGGTGAGGAGGATGTTGCTCTGCACGGACCCATGGTTGAAAAACCAAGAACCGAATGGACAAATGATGACAGAAAAAAGATATAACCTGGACAATGTAGCCAAGGACATTCTTTACAAAACCTTGGACAAAACCATGTTCAATAAAGTCAAATCATGCAAAACGGCTAAAGAAATGGGACAAGCTAACATTGATTTGTGAAGGCTCGTGAGCAAATCAAAGAAAACAAATTATCGGTGGTCGACAGAAATTTGAGAACTTCAAAATGATCTCAGGAGAAAACCTGGATCAACCGGATGCTCGGTTCACGTAAATCACCAACGAGCTATCTCGCACTTGGAAAGGAATATACACGAAGGAAATGTGTATGAAGATCCTAAAAAGTCTTCGGTGAATGGGAAATGAAGGTCATGGCACTAAGACATTCCATGGACCTATCAAAGACATCCAATCATGAACTATTCTCGGACCTCAAAGCCTACGAGTTTGAAATGAGAAGAAAAGACCAGGAAGAGACGGTTGTACCCAAAACAATTGCTCTAATTGTTAAAGATGGGAAGAGAGCCGAGGTCAAAGAAGCCGTTGATCCGAAGAAGAAATAGCCCCGATGGTTAAAAGGTTCAACAAGTTCTTCAATAAGAACTACAGAGAGGCAAGGGCGAATCTTCCGAAGACACTCGGCTCCTCCAAGTCAAGGGAAGATAGGCCAACCAAGAGAAAGATCATCAAAAAGTCAATATCAAAGGGCCGACAATCCAAGAATGGAAAGAGTCGATCAAAAGGTTGAATATCTATCTTTGGAACTGTAGACAACCAGGTCACTACGCCATTGATTGCCCATATCCCGTAGTCAACAAATACGTAAATGAAGAAGAAAGAAAAGTCTTTGAGAAAGAAGACAAGAAAAGAAAAAGGCAATGTTGGTCGCGGCTAGAAATCATTAAACAAACACCAAGTCAAGAGAGACAAAGTGATTCGCAGAGCAAAGTGAAGCCGACTACTCAAGTGACTCAAGAAAAAGCCTTGATCCGTTTGATGGCCAAGGAACAAGATCAACTCCGACCAAGAAGATGAGGTACACTCTAACTTATCAAACTCGGATTCTAGTGATAGTGACTATGACACACACACTTCATCACCCACTCGATCTTTATGATTCATTAGGCAAAATGATGAAAGATTTTGAACACATTAAATCCTCACACACACTACTAAATGAGGAAAACAACCTACTCAAGAGCCAAAACTCAAAGTCGACTAAGGAGCCGAGTACTCTAAGTCAAATAGCCGATGAGAATGAAAGTTTAAAGGTTTGAAAATGCTAAGTTAATAGCAGAAATAGTTGCCATAGAAAAGAGGGAGAATGACCTCAAAATGTTATTGCCTCATTCACTAAGGCATCTAAATCATTAGATGATCTTATTATGAGTCAAAGAGAATGTGGAGACAAAGACAGCTTAGATTTAACTCCTCCGTGATATGTCAAACTTCGAGAGTAATTTTGGAAAAAGGATCTTCAAGCAATGAAGAGTCTAAAAATCCAAAACTCTAAATGTTGCGCACACATTCACTCCAAAGCACAATTACAAGCAAACCGGCCTTGGTTATAAAGGAAAAGGAAAAAACCGAGTTGAGAGTACTGAAAGGACAAAGTGAGAAAAGATTCACCGAGTTCCTCAAAGCAAACTCCAAACAAAAAAATACTCTGTAAAAGAAGCAGAGCTACCAAAACCCTTAAAATCTATAAAAGAAATACATATGATGAGAATGGTAGAAAATATCCAAGCCAAGCCGATTGGAATGATGTGAACTATCATCATAGACTTATGGAATATAAGCCCAAATGGCAAAGGCCTAGAACTCAAAGAAAGGCCATTCCAAAAGTATAAGAACTTTCATCAGCACACATATGCACCTAGGCACTACACTCAGAGACACCACAATTACCCAAAGAAGGCGATTGCTAAAACTTATACACAGGCATACAGACAAAAGAGACAGCTGTATGAACCTAAAATCCCCAAGCAATTTGCCAAGGTTAATTATGATTATGGCACTGATAGATGGCAACCCCTTAGAGTCAAATCATTTGGCTATAAGTTGGTTGGATCATCTTACAATTCTAACCCCTCAGGACCCAGACAAATATGGGTACCTAAAACTTAATTTCCTTGATTGCAGGTTCAAGGAATGTACCAATGCCAAGGAACCTGGTATATGGATAGTGGCATTCCCGGACATATGACAGAAACAAGAAAAATTTGTCAAAATTCAAGGAAGTAAAAGGAGCAAAAGTCATATTTGGAGGAAATGAAGCTCAGGTGAAATAAGAGGCATTGGATCCATCAAGAGAACGGATTAGAAATCACAGATGTTGCATATGTTGAAGGACTCAACTTCAACTTGCTAAGCATCACCAACTCGTGACAAGGGCTATAATGTTGGATTCAAACATGGGTATATGCCAAATCAAGGATCTTCAATCGAATGAAGTTGTGTTGCAAGGATGCGCACAAAAGAACATGTATATAGTAGATTGGTCAACCGCTACACACACACCAATTGTCTATTAGCAAAGAGCACAATTTGAATCAAGTTGGTTGTGGCACAAAAAGCCGAGTCACCTGAATTTCAAAACGACAATGCTTGCAAGAACTAATATTGTGGAAGGGCTTCGGACTAAAAGATACAAGAAGGAGAGTATATGTGATGCATTTGAAGGGAAAACAGATCAAATCTTCATTCAAAGAAAAGACATGTCCATCTTCAACAAGAATATTACATCCGCTACATATGGATCTATTTGGCCCAAAGTGGAACCAAACCAAAGATAAGTGGAAAGAAATACACCTTGGTGGTAGTAGATGACTACTCAAGATATACATGGACAATATTCATGTGTAAGAAGAAAGAAACTCTACGTAAAACTACCACAAACGGTGATGAAGAGGATTCAAAACGAGAAGAGTCAAACCATTATCAAAATAAGATCGACAGAGGAACCGAGTTTGTCAACGGAATAATAACTCGGATTGTATTGAAAATGGTATTGGTCATGAACTATCGCCAGCAAGGACTCCACAGCAGAATGGAGTTGCGAGAAAGAAGGAACAGAACTCTCAAAGAAGAAGAAGGACCATGTTAGTCAAGCAGTGGTTACCAAAAAGATTTTTCAAGCAATAAACACAACTTGCTACACTCAAAACAGATGTATGATAAAAGACGGTGACAAAGACTCCCTATGAGATTTGGATCGGAAGAAAACCAAATGTTGCGTATTTTAGAATATTTGGATGTAAATGCTTCATCCACAACAATGGCAAATATAACCTAAAGGCCTTCGATGCTAAAGCGAGATGAAGGTATCTTCGGGGATACTCAATCAAAAGCAAAGCCTACAGAGTACTCAACAAAAGGACTATGGTTGCGTAAAAATCCATTCATGTGGTATTCGATGAGCCAAATGTAAATGGAGAAGACATTGAAGAGTCACCGATAAGTCAATCATCCAACCATACGAAGAGTCCCTTTGTCAAGTCAAGTGGAATCATAAACTCGAAGAAGATGAGATAGTTGAATCTCAAAAACAAACCGGAAAATTTGCGGCTAAGTGACTACGAGAGAGCCGATCAAAGCAACACAATTGCTAGACGATTGAATCCACCAACTTACTTCAACCGATGTAAGATGGCCGAGAGACCATCCACCGTAACTTATCATTAGAGATATAAGAGAAGTTGTCAAAACAAGATCCGTAACTCAACAAGAAGCTATGTTCACATGCTTCATCTCGCAAATAGAGCCCAAAGATGTGTTACAAGCATTGGATGACACACATTGGATTCAAGCTATGCAAGAAGAGTCAATCGGTTTGAAAGAAATAAAGTATGGGAATTAGTTCAAAGACCCACACATCAAAATGTTATTGGTACTAAATGGGTGTTCGTAAACAAGATGAACGAGGAATGTTCGTGGGTAAGAAACAAAAAGACTAGTAGCCAAAGGATATTGCCAAGAAGAAGGAATAGATTTTGATGAAACATTTGCTCCCGTAGCAAGATTGGAAGCTATAAGGATGTTTTCGCCTATGCAGCTCACAAGAATTTCATTGTATATCGATGGATGTCAAAAGTGCATTCCTAAATGGTTTATTGGAAGAAGAAGTGTATGTTGAACAACCTCCAGGATTTGAGCAGAAGACTCTTGGAGATAAGGTATACAAACTCAAGAAAGCTTTGTATGGATTGAAACAGCACCCGTGAGCATGATATGATACCTTGTCACAATTCCTAATTGAAAATGGATTCCCAAAAGGAAAAGTAGATAGAACACTTTTTTAATTCAAGACAAAAAAGTATATTGCTTGTTCAAATATATGTGGATGACATCATTTTTGATCCACAAACAAAGAGTCATGTGAAAATTTTCAAACCTCATGCAAAGTAAATTTGAAATGAGCATGATGGGAGAATCGACATTCTTCCTTGGAATCCAAGTGAAACAATCAAGGATGGAACCTTCATAAGTCAAACAAAATACACCGAGAGATTTAATGAAGAAATTTGGTATGAAGGAGAAGTCTTCAGTAAAAATACCAATGAATACATCGGTCAAAATGGACATGGATGCAGATGGCAAGCCTCAGATCAAACAAGATACTGAGCACTTATTGGATCATTGCTCTATCTCACAAAGAAGGTGCCGACATCACCTTTGTTGTAGGTGTATGTGCGAGATTTCAATCGCTCCAAAAGAGAGCCATATGACAAAGAAACTAAGAGAATATTGAGATACTTGAAAGGAAGTCAAGAAGTTGGCTTATGGTATCCAAAGGAAGGTGGATTCAAGCTAATTGGCTATTCGACTGACTATCTTTGGATGCAGAGTGGACAGAAAAGCACCTCGTGCACATGTCAAATGCTAGAAACAGTGACTTCCCGGTTTAGCAAGAAGCAAAATTCAATAGCCACCTCTACATTGAAGGGAATACATATAAGGCAAAATTATTTGTAGCCCAACACCTATGAATGAGACAAAGAATGAGAGACTATGAAGTTGAGGAAAAAGAAACTCCAATCATGTGTGATAACACAAGTGCAATTGCAATCACTCAAAATCTGTGTTGCACTCAAGAACAAAGCATATCGATGTCGATATCACTTCATAAGAGATCATGTTGAAAAGAAGGACATCATCTTGGAATATATCTCAACCGATAAACAATTGGCCGACATCTTCACAAAACCATTATGTGAGTCAAGATTTGAAGAACTCAAGCATGATTTAGGGTTAATTGGAAATGACACTGTAAGAATCAAAGAAAAGAAATGGAACACAAAAAGGGAAAAAGAGTGAACTCACAAATCAACTAAGTAAATCACCGTGACGGAAAGACAACTATACCAAGTCACCGACAAATTGAGTCACAAAGAGGAATGTGAAAAGAAGAGCTAAACCAGTGAGGGCAAAAGTTGAATCATTTATGAGCCAAGTGACAAAAACGTCGTTTTGACTAAGCGGGAATGTTTTTAAGGATTACGTCAAAGATAATTATGACGTGTACAGCAAAAGCCGCACACCAAGCTTATGATTGGATATAAATCTTCGTCGCATTAAATACGAGACATTAAATGCTAAATCGGGCGTGCAAAATCTAAGCCGTTGATTTCGATCACATTTCAAAACCACCCGCACGCCCTTTCATAAACCATACTTAAACCATTTTCGCCCGTTTCTCTCACACACTACCAAAACTGTTTCATTTTCTCTCTCGAAGCAAAGGCAAAAATTTTCTCAAAACCCTATCTATCTTCAAATCAATCTCTAAGTTTTCTTCGGTAAAATCCTGAAGGATGGCACCAACCTATGATTTTGTCAAGTTAGGAAAACAAATCCACACCGGCATATTTTGTGGATTTCGACGGCATGGTGAAACAAGGGTCCGACGACACCCTAGTGATGAAAATTGCCGAGAAATTGGAAACGCCAGCCGAAATCATTTCTCGTATTTGGAATATCCGATGACCTATGTGGAGGAGGTCGCACGCTTCTACGTGAATGCCGAGATTCACGATGAAGGATAAAGTCATCTGCTCACGGAAAGAAGCTCACCATCTCTCGCCAAGGATTTGGCTAAACACTCGCCACTACCAACGGAAGGAGCATCGAAATTAACGGCCGATGTAAACTCGATCATTGCTTGGAAGGAAGGAAATAGCCAAGCCCGACTACACCGAGAAAATAGTTTACACAAAGCAAAAACAAGAGGTGGCCAAGGAGGATTATCACAAGTCGTTGGACATAGTTGCCAAAATGTATTGACATCAAATTTGGCGGCTTTGACCAATCACAAAGCAAAGTTGATCGTGATGGCGCGATCATTGAAGAAAGGAAAATAAACGGCCGAAGTTTGTCTACGCAGACTATGCCGTAATGTAGAGAACAAATCCTTCAAGGAAGATGGCATATTTGGAGGATCCCCAGGATATGGCCTGGTGATTGGCCGGATAATGGAGGTGAAATGAGTCCTCTTAGACATGGAAAGGCGTTCCATGTAAACAAGAGGATGTTCGGATCAAACCCTCTCGGCGCACGTAAGAGAGCCTACGCCAAGAGAGCGACACGAGTGAGGGGAATCGGTGACCCTCGAAGATACAAAGTTGCTTTCCTCTCCACCAAAAAAAAAGAAAGTCGCCTCCGTTTTGCTAAGAAGATCACGCTTCCCGCAAAGAAAGAAAGTCAAACTCGCTCCCGCCTGCCGCAGCAGAGTCACCGCCCCGCAGCTCGTGTCTCCCGCCCAAAGTTAGCCGGGCCGAGAAGGACTCTCAACTACCTTCTTAGATCGTCAAAAAGAGGAGATCTCGATAAGCCAAGACGGCCGCCTCCTCGTAAGAAGACACCAAGACCGCCCCGCCCCGCCAAGACTCGTAAGAAAGCGTCTCTCGAACCGTAAATCCCTCTCGGTACAAACTAGAAGACGAAGAAGAATCATCAAGCGCTCCGAGCTTGAGAAACCGCCGAGTCACCACTCACCGAACAAATACTTAAACTCAAGCAAAGAGAGTCCCCTGATGTAATTGATGAAACAGCCTAAGTCTCGTCAAGGCGATCACAGAGGCAAATCAAGAAATAGCCGTGGTCCGCGCCGCAATGGTGAGACACAAGAAAAGAAGCCGACAGAGCCGATAGTGATGTGATGATCCTATCCCCACTTTACCCGGACATCCAAAATCGCCTGCGAGAGTGGAGGAAGTGGAAATTGAGTCGATCAAGGAACAGTTCAATCGCCCGAATTTATAGAAGAGGAAAAGGAACTATGAACTTCCTCGAGTGACCATTGTGGTCCAAGCATCGATGAAGAAAATCGCACGGATATCTTGCGGATCTTCAAGGACAAGGAGAAGGAAAGACAGCGAGAGAGATAAGCCGAGGCACGTGAGAAGGCCAACATCCGCTCTATCACGGGCACCACGTAACACACACATCATCTCCTTGATGTCTTATCCGATGCGTGATGAGGATCAGGACTCGCCGCCGCCACGTAAAAGTTGCAAATGCAAAGAAGCATTCGCACGAATCTAGAATCCTTCACGAGAAAAGATTGATCGAGGGACCAGGAGAGTCCTCCAAAACACAAATGAAATTGATCCAATGGGAGTGGTTCAAAGAAATCGCCACGTTGTTGCCGCCACCACTTCCCATCTCACTCGGAAGAAGGAATTAAGGAATGGCGATGGCGGGTTAGTGGGGACCCCAGTTGAGCCAACCCCTAACGAAGGTGTCTTACGACCGCCCCAACGGTGAACACTCGAAGAGATACCGGGAGTTTGGAGACGAGTGACCCCATTCAAGTCACTCACCGGTGAGCCACCGAGGGGGAAAACTCCCTCCACCGCTGCAGCAAGGTCGGAGAATGCTGCAGATGACTCCACAACGAATCTAGGAGGCGAAGTGGAGAAAGTACAAACGCAAAACGAACAAAGAAGTTGCCATCAACGAAGCTCGAGATAGTTGAAACTGTCTCACCGAGGTGCCAAATCGCTCAAGGCTATAATGACGCCGCCGATGCAATCGAGGCACAGAAGGAATGTACTCGGGAGTTAACACTGGGGCGATGAAAGTGCGATCCATGGGGTTGAGACTCCAATGGATGCCACCACGAAAGACCCTAAGACAAGTGACATCGCCGAAAGGGACGTCAGTGCCTCATTTGCAAAATCGAGACCGCAGGAGGTAATGAAGGCCACGGGAGGTTGAGACTTCCGGGGCAAAGAAGTCAAGTAGAGAACATCCCTCCCCGCTATCATTGATCCATCCGAAAAAGGAGATAAGCGCTTCATGATTCCCAGGATAATCCCGATGTAACCTTTCCGGGATCGGAAAGCGACGAAGAAGCCGAGTCATCCCCCGTGATGCAGATCCAAAAGACTCACCGCGGATGTTCCCAAAGACGAGCAAGTCTCGATCTCAAGACTACTCACAAACTTTCAATTTTGATGATGAGCCACCAATGGAAATCTCATCATCATCCGATGACGCTCGATAAGGCCGAGGACCATCCACTCAATGGAGAAACGGTGAGACCAACGGTTTGAGATACCGAGGCTCAAAGCAAAGTCGGGTCCACTTCACAAATGCACCCACCGCAAACAGAGTCCACCGCGCAGCTCCCCAAGCCGCAAAGAGTTCGACTCAAAAGGAACTTCACGCGCACCTCTCATCATTGAACAAATACCGGTTGGCCGTGATGATTCCTTTATAGAATCTTTTCCTTTCTCTCCGGAGGTACCCGACCTCCTCAAGAGTCGAGAACGAGCTCGCACGACGCTTCCACGCACCACCTCCCGTCATCCGGTCGGTACCATCGTTCGGTGACTATGACTTTTGACGTCGCAGGCCATCACCGAATCAAGAAACAATTAAGTTCGGGAGGTGTTCAAAGCATTATTTCTGCCGAGATTGAACGGATGGAGAGGCCTGTGCCTCTATGGACATGCGATCGACAACAGAGATGCAATCTTATCGCCGACTTGAGAGGCATAACAATCGAGATCGGGGAATGGTGGCAACAACAAGAAACAATGCGTGTGGAACAAGTTAGATACTTCAGGACATTGTTCAACAAGTCTTGGTATGGAGAGCCGAGAATGCCGATGCAAAAACGAAATTGAGAGAACACATTGAGCACATGCATGAAGCACACACGCCGAGATAAAAGCTGCGAGAGCAAAATAAGAGTGATCTCCAGCGTGCCTGGAAGCAAACATGGATGTAAAATTCAGCCTTTCTCATGGCCGGTGAAATGAAGCTAATTTCAAAGCAGAGTCCAACGCTACTCGCTCTCAATTTCGTGCCGCATACTCCGCAGCACTCGAGACGTAATCCTCGACTATCGCCAGGCTCGACTTCCGCTTGCAAGATGTTTCAGCGTTCCTCTCTCCTTTGATGATGCCAAAAAGGGGAAGAGGAATATCTTAAAGCACATAAGAGATCCAAGTCGAAAAAGAGGATGCAAATTGCGAAGGAAAGACAAATGAGGAAGTGTTGAAACAAAAGAAAGGAAAATCCGTTGAGGGGGAAGGATCGAAAGATGTGACCTTGATGATCGCTGACAAACCTCAACAAGGTCTTGTCACTGGTGACATTATCGCAGAAAGAAACTCCCCGTGACTCGCCACTCCAACACTCGCTATATCTATGGCCGAAAAGAGAAAGACAAGACAATTAAGCGGGGATGGAGGAAGTGGAAGGAAGAATGGATGCCCGAGTTATGAACATCTTGAAACAACATGGAGGCATTCCAAGAGAGACAGAGAAACTTATGCCATCTCGGATGCCGGACAAAGCCACGATCAGTTGATGAATTTAAAACGCCGCATCTCAAGGATACTTTGCAAATATGTCTATGGCTCAAGCTTGGGACTTGTATCGGGAAAAGGGTCTCACGTTATGTGAAGAAGAAGCCGACAGTGCCAGACACCGGCAATACTCACTGGGTCACTCCGCCGGTCACTCACCGAAAGAAGAAGACCCCAAGACAATACACGCCCAGCAGGTAGAGGAAGAAGCGAGTGGTGGAGGAAGAGGTTCGGACCCAGCCTCCGCCCAAAAACATTGAATACGTAGATCCAGGCAAGAAAGGAGGGATCTCATCGGGCTGGTCTTGACCAAATAGCAAATTTGCAAGTGGCTAAAAGTAATCTTGAGTATGCGAAAAGAATAGAAGAAGAAAACAAGAGACAAACTCAGCTATGGGAGGAAGAAAGACAAGAAAGATTAAGAAGAGATGAAGTCGCCAGAAGGCATATGAAAAGAAGAAGAAGGCAAATTGACGATGAGAAAAAGAGAAGAAGAGTAGAAGATCTTGAACAAGATGAAAGAAGGAGACAATGAAGGAGATGAAGTGTTGATGTCCACCCTTCATGTATTTTATTATGTAAATACATACTATGTAAGTCTTCCGCAATAAAGCTATAAATTCTTCATTTTTTTGTGTAGACAAATGTTTGCTCGATACACCTTGTAAACTTGATTGTGTAAAAGAACAAGAATGTTATGATCAATAAAAGGATTGATTCTACGCATACATTCTATGTGAATACACTATCTCAGTATGTATCTTTGCTATTTGCATTTTTGAATGGTTTAAGTTTTGACATCATCAAAAAGGGGGAAATTGTTAGGAAATTTATTGCTTAGATTTTGATGAATGCCATGTAAAACTTAGAATAGGAAGTTGGCACCCCATTTTTTGTTGTAAATCGCATTGTAATAAATAAGTATGGGTCAAGCCGAGTTAAGTCGCTACGCCCAAACATGCAAGAAGACAACCGGAAACTAGAAGGAAGACTCCACGCAAGACAAATGAGTATGGCAAAGAAGAGTAGACGGGAACTCTATGAAGAAGCGGTGGGATGCGGTGAGTGGAGTATCGTCAAGTCAACTCAAGAAAAGCCAAGTCTCAAGTTGAAGTGACAGAGAGTCATCCATGATTGGAAGTCGACTCTAAGTCACCTGGGGAAAGCAAGGAAATGCAGTCAAGTCGAGATAATCGAAAAAGATCCGTTGACAAATCAAGAGAATTACTTAAACAAGTAATATCTCCATACTACCTTTCTCGAAGTGCTCACCCCGAAGCGTGCAAAAGGAATAAACCAATGGGAAGCACTACACCGTGTCGAACTCGAAAAGGTGAAGAACAATTCATACGAGGAAATGGCAATTCCAAGGATCGCAACAAGACAAGCCAACGACCACAAGTGACTTTCAAAAATAAGCCTATCTCTTCAACGGGCAGATTCTTGAAAGATCACTATAAAAGGCCGAGGAATGACTCGAGAGAAGAAGACCAGTAACCACAAACGTTCAAGCAATTATTAGATCGTAAACCCGAAATATTCTCAATCCTCAAGCCTACACTACGAAGAACATCAATCCAACACTCACCGTGAAGGAAAGATAACTTCAATCAGTTGAAGAGGAAAATATGAAAAATCAAGGGGTCTACATTCCACGAAGGATTGTAGGAAGGTTCAAGGTCGAACCAAGTCTTGAGCTTTTGGAGGGCTTCGTGATCAAATCCAAAGAGCTTGAGCAAGTGAGTCTGAGTAGCAAAGGCAAACGCCCCGTGAAGAAGCCGAGTCGCGACGAGAAGCCACCGAGTGAGTGATCAAGGCGTCTCCAGCATCGAGTCCCAAAGGATCAAGTCACCGGTTTGTGTGATCAAGACTTGTATCCTGGACTGTTACCACTTTGTATATCGATCAATACCTAGTGGATTCCTCCAGGAGTTGGAGAAGAGAGGAGTAGAAGAATTACCCCATCTTCGAACCTCTATAAAAATCTTATTGTGTCATTTACATTTCAAAGACTTTAATTCTTGCATCATATCTGTTTATTTCTGTGACATATTTGCTATCCATTAGATAATCTCTAAGTACTAAATCAAGCTCTAAATCTCTACTTAACCAAACTTAAGGGTGTTAAGTCTTCCAATAAAAACAAACCACATTTGAGTTGATTTAGATTTAATAAATGAGTTATTCCAAAGAATGTTACCAAGTTGAGTCGTTGAGAGACTAACTCTATCGATTAACTAAATTGGTTGTCCACCAAGGACACAAAATGTGAAGTATCAACTCGAATTTTTAAAAGGACTAAATCAAAAATTTGGTAAGGTTTATTCAACCCTCCCCTTCTAAACCTTACACTTACACCCCCTGGGACCTACAATCACAGGAGGCACTCGCTTTCTCCAACATGGAATATCCTCTAAGAAATTACAAAGCCATTCAAACCTTCTTGTGACTTTATCAAAACCTATAAACTCATACTCCATGGTGGATCGAGCTATACAAGTCGCTTTGTGAATTTCCATGATATCGCTCCGCCTCCAATAGTAAATATATATCCACTAGTGGAGTAGGTGTCCTCTGAATCTGAAATCTAGCTAGCATCACTATACCCTTCAAGTACTTCAGGGTATCTTGAGTAGTGTATCTCATAACTCAGGGTGTATTTTAAGTACCTTAAGACTCTAGTTAGCGCTTTGTAATTCTATTGGCTTAGAATACTGGTAAACCTACTCAATTTGTTTACAGAATAGCACGGGCTGGACGTGTACAATTTATAATGTACATCAAACTGCTTATCACTTTCGAGTAGATCGCCAATCCGCCCGGCCCGATGGGGCTAAACTAAACCCCGGTTTTCTAATGGGTCGGGCTCTTTTTTAAGGCCTGAACAAAGTCGGGCCTCAAAAGCCCTACTGACCGATCGGCTCGGAGAGGCCCGACTTTTTAGTGAAATTTTTGTTTATAAGTAGGGTTGGGTTCCCATTTTGCGGCCGGTAATGTTTGCTTTGGCGGCCCGATTTTGAAAAGCCCGCTGGCTTGAGCTCGCCGGCCGGTCTTTTTGACTCTACTTTCGAGTACTCCAACCGAGCTCATCGGTTCGCTTTACTAGTCGCTGCATTCATGCTCAAATCAATTGGCGGTTTGGATGGTGGACAATCAAAAGCATTGAATTTCTTGAGCACTTTCTCCGCATGGGATTTTATCAAGCTAATTCCTTCGGATGTTACGCAATTTTGAATAAGAGAATCATATCGGCATTCCCCATTCTTTCATGTCAAAATTCCTTTTAACATTTTCTTAGTGCTATTATTATATCAAGACAAGCGCCCATGATCAACATATCGTCTACGTATAGACAAACTATGACAAGTGCATTTGATGAGCCTTTAACAAAAATAGATTTATCGCATTCGTTGATTTTAAAACCATTTGACAACATTGTTGTGTCAAATTTGAGATGCCACTATTTTGGAGCTTGTTTAAGTCCATATATCAATCTTATTAGTTTGCACACATTTTTCTTACTAGGTGCTTCAAACCCTTTAGGTTGTTCCATATATATTTCTTCTTCCAATTCACCATTTAAAAACGCAGTTTTCACATCCATTTGGTGAATCTCAAGATTGTGCAAAGCAGCTTTGCACAAGAAGCACTCGAATAGATGCAATCCTTGTTATAGGTGAATATGTGTTGAAGAAATCACTTCCTTCTTTCTGTTTGAAGTCTTTAACCACTAACATGACTTTATATTTATCAATAGTTCCATCTGCCTTATATTTCTTTTTTAGGATTCATTTAGATCCTAAAGGTTTACAACCTGCAGAGAGATCAACCAAACTCCCATGTATGATTTGGCAAAATGGATTTTACACTATTGATAGCTTCTTTCCAAAGCGTAGCATTTGGACTGGACATAGCCTCTTTAACTGTACTTGGCTTACCGTCTAACAAGTATGTGACAAAATCAGGACCAAATGTCGTAGCAGTTTTAGTCCTTTTACTTCGTCTTGGTTCTTTACTACCTTGTGACGAACTACTTGCTATCTCATGAGTTATTTTGTTACAACTCATTTCAACCATTTCTTTACAAGGATATATATTTTCAAGAAATATCACATTTCTTGATTTAATAATTGTACCTTCATATATTTTTGGATTTTCTGACTTGTGTACCAAGAAACGATATGCACTTTTATTGTATGCATATCCAATAAAAATACAATCAACCGTTTTTGGGCTAATTTTGACTTGTTTAGATTCTGGTATTGCTACCTTAGCCAAATACCCCCACACTTTAAGGTATTTATAAGATGTCTTATGATTTTTCCACAATTCATAAGGTGTCTTATTTTTTCCTTTAAATGGAATTTTACTTAAAATGTGGTTAGCTGTTAGAATAGCTTCCCCCTAATGTTCTGAGGCAACCCAACTAATCAACATGGCATCATCATTTCTTTTAACATTCGGTTTTTGCGTTCGGCAATACCGTTAGATTGTAGTGAATATAGAGCAGTTGTTTGATGAATTATTCCTCAATGATCACATAATTATTCAAATGGTGCAACATATTCTCCACCTCTATCACTCCGAATTATTTTAATTCGGCTGCCAAGTTGATTTTCAACTTCAGCTTTATAATTCTTGAAAACTTGCAAAACTTCATCTTTGCTTCTTAATAGATATAAGCAGCAAAATCTTGTGCAATCATCAATAAACGTGATGAAATATTTTTTACCACCTCTAGTTTGCACAAATTTCAGATCACATACATCGGCATGTATCAATTCTAGAGGTACTGTATTTCTTTCCACAGAATGAAAATGTAATTTGGCCATTTTAGCTTCAATATAGATTTCACATTTCTTTTGAGAATCAATTTTGATATTAGAAGTAATTCCAAATTCATTAATCTTTTTATAGCATTTAGATTAACATGTCATAATCTAACATGCTAGAAATCAAAATACTCAAGCTTATAAACAGAAGTAGGCTCAAGTTTGTTGCTGCTTAAATCATTTACACGGCAAACTGCCATTACATTCATTTTGGACAGTCCATTATAAAGATAACATTTGCCTAGAAACTCTCCAAACTTAGTCAAAATAAATTTTTCATACTCAAACATCAGTCTGAAACCATGATTTACAAAAAGAGATTCTGACACTAAATTCTTCTGGATTTCTAGGACATGTAGATCATTCTTCTAAAGCAGCTCTTTTCCAGAAGTAAGCTTTAACCACACGTTAAAACCTCGCAACATCGGAGGATGAAGAATTACCCATATTAAGTTTTCAACCTGTACACGGGCTGTAGGTAGAGAATGCATCCTTGTCAGAACAGACATATCGAGTGGATCTAGTGTCAATGTACCACTCTCTTGGATTATCCACAAGGTTTGCTTCAAAAACTACTGCAGATAGATCCATTTCAGTAAGCTTTTGGATCACACCAGTGTTCAACCACATTAGCATTGGGGCTATCTATATTTTGGTTTTCTCGGAAGCCGATAGTCCTTAGCCATGTGATTAGGCTTACCACAATTGTGACAATTTCTTTTTGTTTACGTGCTTCTTTCCCTTGTAGTTGTTGTCACGTTTTCTTTTGTTATTATTAGAACCACCATGTTCTAATAAATTTGTTTTTGCATCAATTGCATATTTCTCTACAATCACCTTTCTCAATTCGTAATCGCTTAATTAGATCTTCAAGATTTATTTCATTTTGCTTGTGCTTCAAATAATTTTGAAGTCTTTCCAACCAGTGGCAATTTTTCAATCATTCAAGCCACTTGGAAAGCTTCATCCGATTGCATTCCTTCAAAGCATGAATATCGTGCGAGTAATCAATCAATTCTTAAACTTGATCCATGATTCTAGAATCCGCCATCTTGAAATCTAGAAACGCCAACCAAGATATTCTTGGAACCAAAGATCCTCGATTCGATATTTCTTTTCCAAAGAGTCTCAAAGCTCTTTGGAAGTTTCATTTCACTATACACATTATATAGGAAATCAGAGAGTCCAATTAGGACGTAATTGCGGCACAAGAAGTCACTCGACCTAAGATCGAACGCAAAGACGTGTTATCCCTAAAGATACATCACGCCTTGAAATATCAAGACGCAAATTTCCGTGCTCCAGCCGAATGGAACGGACTATGTAAAAGCCGAGTACACTTATGCTAAATGCAAGAAGAAGAAAATGAGAGAAATTGCTTCTGTTTGAACAACTACAATGCAGTAACTCCTTGGTAGTGGACTGTAACCTCCAAGTAATGGTCAAACATCAATGAACATGATGGGTTGTGGGCTGTAACTTCCAGGTAGTGGCCAGAGCACTAACTAATATAATTAGTGTAGTAACAGTTTCAACCTTTTTCAGCTAACTGTTTACAATGTTTTTCATTTGTTTTTCAGACAAAACAAAAGTATTTTGCGCAAAACTAAGGCCCCGTCCAGTTGGGACATGGACACGGGCTTGGGCCTGGGCCTCGGACCGGCCGCGCGCTCGTGTGTAGCCAACCCACCACATATCACATGTGTGTAGTTCTATCATCTTGCACACTCTTCCACATCCACTTATTTATATATTGAATTTAATCAATATCAAACCCCTACGTGGGATGGGTAACTTTTCACCTTGTCATCATCCACTATCCCACTTTCAAGTGACTACTTTGTGTATTTTATTTATCACTCACCAGAAATTGGTTTTGAGAAGTTGAATATACTAAACACATCTACTCGAAATGTAGATTTTCATATTAATATTTAATTCCTCTATAATTAAATAATTAGTCACTAAAAAATTGGTCAAAGTTGGGTTAACACCAAAATGAAACAAAACAAATTTCCAACATATATTACTAGAAAAAAAGAAAAACAGAGACAACTACAAAGGGAGTGTTTGCAATCACTAAAACAAAAAATGCTTCCCAGTTTTTGGCTGGAAAGTCACATTTTAGTGTTTGCAAATGCCAATTTCTCGCTTTACTTGATTCATTTAACTAGAATCTAAAAGTAGAGAGATGATTACTTTAGATTCTGATTCTACTTCTGGTTTGACTTTCACAAACAAATAAATACTTTTACAATATTTTCGCCAAACATTCTCAACTTCTAATTCTATTTGCAAACACTACCAACTCTGTTAGTCAAAACACGTATCATACCCGTATAATACCCGTGACGCATTTAATAAATTGAAAAATACTTACGTTTAATGCACACATTTTGAAGCGCCATTAAATACTCTGTTCTTTTGAAATAAACGTTTATTACCCGTATTATAGTTATTCGTATAATACTTGACGAATAATACTTCATTTTAATAATTTTATAATAATTAAATAAATTTAAAAATCATTCAAATTTTATTTATAATTATAATAAAAATATTATAAAATAAATAAATAAGAATATTATAAATATATTAATTATTATTAAATAATTATCTTGAATTAATGTTAAGTTATAATTTAATATTAAAACTATATATTAAATTGTATATAATCTAAGTATAAGTACAATTCACTTAAATTACTAATTTTTATTAAATAATTATTGTTGTTTTGTGTTATCATTTTAAGTTAACTAATAAAATACGTGAAATTAATTTTTATATAATCTAAACATAAGTATAAAATATAATCCATATAAAAATAATGTTAAAATAAGTCGTATTATTACTTCCAAACAATTATTTTATATTCGTATTATACACGTACGTCTATGAATCCGTATTTTAAATATTTTTATATTCTTTGCCGATTTTTTCACCGTAACTTTTAAAACATATTCATAATATACTCGTACGTATTAAACAACGAAGTACTCCCATCCCGTATTTAATTAACAGAGCTACCAACTTCTGATTCTCAATTACTTTCACTTCTGCTACAATAAATCACTTATTCTAAAAGCAGAAGTTTTTGCAAACACTCGAAAAGAAAAGTTCTCAAGCAATTACAACTATATACAATAAAAATTTCAACTACTTACCTCTTTCTTTCCAGCTGATGGTGATGCCTTGTTCATGCTTTGACCCCCTCCTGGACTGAAATAGCCATAGTAGAGACAAGGTGGAATGAAAAAGTTTTCCCCAAAAACTTGCTTTGCAGTGAACCCATTTATATCTAGTTTTTGAATGCTTATTTCGAGTGGTCTACCACCTTCCCTGTCGGCCTTCAAAGTGCATGACATTTGCTGTTAGCCATGTGAAATTCATAAAAATAGGAATAATTACAAAAACTACCCCTGAGTTGTGGGTTAATTATAAAAAAAAACAGAGATATTTGAAAATTACAAAATTCCCTTGAGAGTGGATTCTGTGTCAAATTTAAAGAGGTAATTGTAATATTTTTAAAATGTAAGAGGATGTTTGAAATACTTTTTCATATGAAGAGGGTAAAAGTGGCATGCATAATCAAACCTCAAGGTTTTTTTTTTTTTTTTTGTAATTTTCAAAAATCTCGGAGTTTTTTTGTAATTAACTCAAACCTCAGGGGTAACTTTTATAATTATCCCAAAAAAGTTATATGTAGAAACAAGTCTCGCATAGATTTACTTATCTCTCTGGTACTTTTGCCATTCTCATTATGCCATAATGTGCATATGGAACATGAGCAGGATCCATAAGATTTTCAATTAGAATTTCATACCTGAAAAGGTCAACATAGAAATTAGATGAAGGCGAGACTCAATTTGAAATTTTGATGCAAAAATAACAATTTATTCCTTCCATCCCAAAAACCCATTGCCGTAAAAGTGGTGGTTGATAGCATTTACTTAAAGAGGTAGTTTTGCAACAAAAAAAAAGACCACCAGTTCAATTCAAGGGGATAGTTTTAGAAATTATGTCTTATTTTGGATGCGGATGTCCCAAAAAGGAAATGGGAGTGAGTGATAAATATTCACTGAGTGATATAATCAGAGCTATTCTTTCTCCTTTTATTGCAATAAGTTGCATGCAATGCAAGCAGTCCCCATACGAGAGAGGCATTTTAGGTTGTTCATTACTATTTTTTATTCCAAAAACCCAAGTAGAGTGGTCTGCATGATAATCAGGAGCTAAGTATATTTATACAGAAAGATTTTGGTAGAAATGGAAAATAGAAACATTAGCATACCCATACGGTATGTCCCTGCATATCATCTGATTGGTGTAGGATGGGTCGTCCAGTTCTGGGATATTGTGAGGCTTTTTCTTTGAGAATATGTCTTTATATTGTGGATCCGAATTTGGCCAAAACCAAAGAATGCCATTTTGCACACAACTTGGATAAACAGCTACACACGCTTTCTTGGAAGTGTGAACCTGCACCATAAGTGGAAATTCAATACTTTAAATATAAAGATTCACTGCCTTGAGCCAGTGATTCAATCACTCCTAAAAACAAAAGCAGAGAGTCACATGTCAAGAACTCCTTAAATTTTATGCAACAGGGATTCGAATTAAAACATCGCTCCTTAAAAGTTATAACTGATTTAAAATGCTATTTCAAAAAAAAAAATAGGAGCATGCACTTAAGACACTTGGGTTATAACATTTCCATTTCCTTTAATATTAGCTGTAACAGTTAACAGGTCCTTAGGACTAAAATGCTTGAGCATTCATGACTTGTGGGTCGTTTGAGGTATAAAAACCAATTATGCCCATCAAGCCAAAACTGGTATACGAATCCAAGTGTGCTAAGAAACAAAGATCACAACTTCAACAAGTAATTTATAACCCGTGACATGAAAAGGCCTTAAACCAATTTCACCACATGTTCGGCATGAAGCTTAAAAAACATTTAGTTTTAGTTATCATTACTTTCTTCTTGTAGCTAATATATCCAAAACATTCATTAGACACCAAGAATATATATATTTATAAGATCACTTTTAAATATGGAAGACCGTCTATATGTCGCAAGTCAAAAGAACGCATCAAGACTATTTAAAAGATCAAGCCCCATCAAAAAAAAAAAAAAAAAGATCAAGCACTTAACAAGAGAATAAGGATTATCAAAAATTTAAAACCACTAACTGTTACGAGATTGTTATTTACCGGAGGGCCGTCTCGCGGTGCTTGTGGAATGAATTTGCAGTCTCCGGAGGCACCAAAGCACCAACCATGGTACACACACTGCAACCTGCCCCACTGATCAATCCTCCCTTCAGATAATGGAGCCAATCTGTGAGGACAACTATCATCAAACACCTTCCATGCATTCTCATTCCTATCCCACCAAATCACTATATCCATTCCCATCACTTTCTTCCCATGTGGCCTCCTCTTGTCAAGATCACATATTGGCACCACAGGATACCAGTTTGCATACCAATCGAATTTTTCCTCTTTCTTTTCTGATTCGATTTCTTCATTAGGTGACAAAGATTCCTCAGTTGATGGGGCAGTTGGAGAAATGGCTGTGAAAATCTTGAAATTCGCTTTCTTGCTGTGATTAATGGGGAGAGATTTAGTTTTCTGTTGAGTAGATGGAATGTGCAAAACGGATTTTTCAAAAATGATTCTTGGATTTCTTGTTGAGAGCAGTGGGCGGTGAAAAGATGGAAAAGAGGAAGCTTTGAGAGCTTCCATGGCTGACGGTTCGTTTAGCTACTTAACACTAATATCAGTGTCCAAATTTAAGGGAGATAAATCGACGGATAAATTTATTATGGAAGGATAGTTACTTGAGAACTAATATTGTGTGTGTGGATAGGATAAAAGAGTGTGGCTTCAAATACTCCAGCAAGCTGGTCTGGTTTCTGCATTTTTTCCAGATTGACACAGATGTTGATTGTTGAATGGTAATAAGTATTTAGCTATTTATTTAGTACCTTTTTGGTGGAAGTTAAGAAAGTATGAGTCTATTGTTTTTTAGGATCCATCCAAATTATAAAAAGATATACCACGAAATACTATTTTGTAATTTAATAGTCAATTATATAATTTCAATAACAAAGACTTAGGTAAGACCGTCTAATGGGTATTTTTCGTTAGACGGATCTAACCCGACCCAGGTTTTTTTTGTAATTCCATGCACCGATAATATTTTTGCAATATTTTGGGGCGGTGACATAGGATCTCCGGACCCGTGGCATTTTTGTAATATTCGGGGCCTTTAAAAGTATTAGTTTCTCTTCTAAAAACTATTTATTAGTAACACATCTGAAAAGTATTAGTAGTACATCTGAAAAGTATTAATAATCCCATTGAACAATATTAGGCAGTGAAGTAATATTATGCAACCCTAAGTATTAGTTTTCTCCTTGAAGGAAATTTGATAAAATACCCCTTCCCCTAGGGGTAGTTTTGAATGTTGCCCCCTTATTATTAAAATCAGATTTTTGCCCATTCTCTTGTACCAAAAAGACCAAAATACCCATTTACTTGAAAAAACAAAAAAAAAAGAAAAAGGAAATGAAGAAAATGAAAAGGCTGAAGAAAGAAAACCAAAAGACACACACACGTCTTCTATCGACCAAACCCTAAAGATATTGAAGATCACAAAATAAGAGAAAACCCATCTACTAGTGCTAAAAACATGCAACACAAAAATCTGAAATTTGTTCTTGATATTTGGATCGAAAACGTGCAAAAACGGCTCGATAGTCAGTGGGCATTTGGATCAAAATTATCTATATTGTGCAAGAAAGTTATGGATAAAGGGTAGTTTCCATGGTGTTTATGTTATTCATTGAATTGAAGCTTATTTTCTTTGAAAAATGTTACATTTAGCCAACTTTGTTAGATTTTTGCCAGCTTTGTTAGATTTTTGGAATGGGTATAATTTGTTATTGTTAGATATAGTGTATAGAGTGAATACATAATTGTAATTGTTGTTTAAATCGGCCAACAATGTGGAATCGTTGTTTTCGGCCAACAAAAATGGGGTGGCGGGAGAGTGGGCGAAATGTGGGAAGAGAGAGGTGGGCGGTTGTGTAGAATGTCTAATTAATTATCTTATATCATGGCTTTGTTTGCAGGTGGTACATCATGTCCTATATTGATTGTGTGGGATGAAATTTGGGATTGTGACATAAATACTTATCGTTGGAGGTTTACCGGAAAGCAATCAAAAACTGTTCTCTTCCCGTTCGATGTCACGTATTCCGAATTATTGGAGAAATCTTATGCATTGTGTAAAATCAATCCCGACGATAATGAAATAGAATTAAGCGATTGGTTTGGCTATGAACACATTGATCCATTGCCGCCATGTCCACTCACCGATGATGATGATGTCAAGTTCTAGTTCGTATGAATAAAGAGAAGACTTTATTCAGGCCTCTTTGCTTGATTGCTAGGGAAAAGAACAAGGAAACTTTTGAGTCGGTTAGTAGTAATCATCGAGGATCTTGCGGGCCATTCGGACAAATGAAGCCGTTGTTCCGCAGAATATGCCACGTCTCACATACCACCTTGATAAAGGCAAAGCATTATGGAAGAGAAACCTCATCATCTTTATGATTTCGGTTGGCCTATTTCGGACATTTCCGAACACCCTATGTTTTGGGATGACGTTGATAGTACTCCTACTTTGTCACCGTCACAATCTCAAGAAGACGACGGTGAGAAGCATGGCAGGCAAGAAGACGTGGAAGAAAAAGACATAAATGAGTGTGGGCAGAGAGATGGGCTACATGGTAGGCAAGAAGACATGGAAAAAAAAGACATACATGAGTGTGGGCAGAGAGGTGGGCAGCATGGTAGGCAAGAAGATGTGGACAAAAAGACATACATGAGTGTGGGCAGAGAGGTGGGCAACATGGTAGGCAAGAAGATGTGGAAAAAAAAGACATACATGAGTGTGGGCAGCGAGGTGGGCAGAGAGGTGGGCATGAAGGTGGGCAGGGAAGTGGGCGATATGGTCAGCCAATAAAGAACTCTGTGGGAACAGGTCAAAGTGGTGTGGGTCGTCGTTCAAGTATCCAAACAAGCAGTTGTAAGTCAATTGCAGTAGAAGATGACATTGAAGGAGGACAAGTTTTTCTTACCAAGGACGAACTGTGTCGGCATCTTGCGATAGTATGTATGTTGAAAAATAGGCAACACGTGGTGAAAAAGTTGGACAAAGTTAGATTTGTGGCGGGGTGCTTGGATGTAAATTGTCCATGGATGATACGTGCTACTAGGCGTCGAGATGGGCATATATGGACTGTGGCCAAATATCACAATATTCATGAATGTTCTATTGACTTAAACAACCAAGATCATCGTCAAGCTAAAAGTAAGGTGTTGGCCGAGAGGTCATGTATAGATATAAAGAACTACACATGCATACCCACCCCAAGCCATTATTGCGAGAAGTTAAAGATAAATTTAATGTGCACATAAGCTATGACAAAGCATGGAGAGCGAAGGAGGAGGCAACTAAATTGGTTAGAGGTTCTCTGAAGAGTCTTTCAAACAATTGCCCTCGTATTTCTTAGAGCGAGTTCGACAAGTGAATCTTTGGAATTGTGACGGAGATCGAAGTAGATGACTTTGGTTGTTTCAAATATTGTTTCATGGCCGTTGGTGCTTGTATACTTGGATTTTGGACTTGTATTCGCCCGATCTTAGCAAAGTGGATGGTACACACTTGAAGGGAAAATATAGAGGTGTATTACTAGTGGCTAGCTCTTGGTATGGACGGAATAATCAAATTTATCCTTTGGCATTTGCCATTGTTGACTCAGATAATGATGATTCATGGAAATGGTTTCTTCAAAATATAAATGGTTTCTTGTCAGAGAAGAAGGATTTGGTTATAATCTCAGACCGTCCTCAGTCTATTGCTAATGCCGTGAAGGAAGTTTTTCCCGATGCACACCATGGAATTTGCATCTACCATCTCATACAGAATGTTGTTGCCAAATTTAAGGATGTAGATGTTTCAGCTTTACTCTATACCGCTGCAAATGTATTAAGTTGCATTTTTAATGTATTAAGTTGCATTTTTAATTTAATGTACTTCATTTTTATTGAGAACAGATCGTATATGTGGGCAGACAAGTGGGCAGATGGGTGGGCAGGAGTTTTATTGAGAACAGATAGTATATGTGGGCAGATGGGTGGGCAGGGAGTTTTATTGAGAACAGATAGTATATGTGGGCAGATGGGTGGGCAGGGAGGTGGGCAAGAGTTTTATTAAGAACAGATAGTATGTGGGCAGACAAGTGGGCAGATGGGTGGGCAGGGAGGTGGGCATGAGTTTTATTGAGAACAAATAGTATATGTGGGCGGACAAGTGGGCAGATGGGTGGGCATGGAGGTGGGCAAGCTTATTTACTCACTAAAAATGTACATACCTCAATAACTGAAAATGCACATACCACAATAACTGAAAATGTACATTCCACAATAACTGAAAATGTACATACTTAACATGAAAAAACTGTACATTCTACCAAATGTTTTCAAAACTCATAAAAAAACTTAGTTATGACCAAATCCCCACTTAATATTGTCTTCTTTAAAAAGTTCAGCACAAATTCTAAGTCGATAATCATGGCAACGGTTAGTTTTCAATTTGTCAATCGTGCATCCTGTCACTAATGTCTCCATGTATTTAGAAGCCATAATACCACAATCACTGAAATTTGCTTGTTGTGGAGGGTGCTCGTGGCGATGAACCGTCCAAGCCTCATTCTGTGGCTCGGCGCTCCTTCTTTCAGTCCACACATCTGCTTCATCGCAAATACCGGGGAGCATTTTAGCCATCATGTTGAAGTCCTCAACATACTCAGAAAAGGGATGATTCTGATTCTTTGACAACGAATCATAAATCATAATGGACTGGTTCGGGATATTGAGCTCGTACAACACCCAATGGTTTCCATTCACATGAGCAATTCCATAAACCTTTTCAATGTCAGCCCACGATAGATGGAACCCGTCACGTGGTAGCTGATCGGTGACATAATCCATTAATGCCTCGTCAATTTCCCACCACGACCAACCATGCTTTCCTTTGATTTTGACCACTTTTTTGGCCATTTCTTCGTCAAATTATTCGTATTAGTAAATTCATATAGTTACAAAAGACAAAAAGGAAAAAGCCAAAAAAATTTAACTGTTGCAGCTCATACCCAAAATAGGAAGTCAACTGTGGTCCAGTTGGGCGAGAAACGGTCAGGCCATTTTTTGGCCTTATACACCACCAACTGCAATAGTTTGTCCACTTGCTGCAATGTCAAAAGGATTAGTTCAATTATATAATTAACTAATTTGGTATAAAAATTATATATAGTAAATGGTTTAAATACCACATCATCAAGCCATCCCCTCGAATCTCGAATATTGTTAAACCATGATGCTTTAACCGAGAAGTTGGGTTCAATAGAGCAAGGAACAGTGACGTCTTCATTTTCCTTATTTATTTGCCACCACTTCTCAAATTCATCAATTTGCCGGTGGAAAATAACTCATTGGATCATACATGTTCTTTGGTTTCTTCCCGATATGGTGACTTGGGTCAGTGAATGGCGACTGTAGAGAAGGTCCCGGTTTCCTAGTCCTCTTGCTCCTACTTTTTTTATACATAATTTTGATAGTCATTGGAGCTTTTACTTTGTCACCAACAGTAATAGATTCATCACCATCAAGTACCTTAGTTGATGTTGAAGTCACCAACTCCGTCTTTTGAACCACAGACAATAAAGCATTCATCTTCGAATGGACCTCTTCCTTCATAGATCGGTGGACAGACAGGTGGACAGAGCCAGGAGTAGGCACATCAAAAATATGGGCAGCCAAGTCGGCAAACATGTGGGCGGAGGGAGAGCCAAGGGAATGTGGGCGCCAAGCGCGGACATGTAAAGCGGGAGAGACAGAGGAATGTGGGCGGGAATGTGGGCGGGGCAATTGTGTCGGCTAGAATGTGGGCAGGAGATTTGTCAGAAGATTATTCATTAGCCATTTTCAATGGGTCTTCCTCCACAACTACCTCGACTTCATCAACTTTTTCAGACTTATTGGTCATTTTGGGCGCATGTTTTTCAGAAACTTCAATTGGAAGTGAACATCCCGTTTTATCCATGATGCACTTCAACATGGCCTCCAAACGATCTTGTTTTTTGTAATAGTGGCCTCCATATCATCAATCCTCATTCTCAAACCCTTCAAGTCCCACCGCAATTTTGACTTTTCTTCATAATGTCTGTCGGCGAACTTCTTCGTCTCATTTTCTTCAGCATCTTCATCCTTCTCATCCTGCTCATCCAAATCATCCTCTTCATCAATTTTCACACTTTCCGGTTTCTTTCTTTTCAAGACATTTGTCTTTGTTTTTTCGTTACTGCTATTTTCCTCAATATTCTTGGCCAAACAACAACACTAGCAAACAAATCACCACCAAATTCCGGTGAATAACAACCTGGAAAAATATATAAACAAATCAATAATGATGTATAACAAAAATAATGTGGGCAGGACAGTGGGCAGAGAGGTGGGAATGATATAGTGTCTAGAGAATATGGGCAGACAAGTGGGCAGGAGTGTGGGCAGAGAGGTGGGCATGATTTTTATTGAGAACAAATAGTATGTGGGCAGACAAGTGGGCAGGAGTGTGGGCATGGAGGTGGGCATGATTTTTATTGAGAACAGATAGTATGTGGACAGACAAGTGGGCAGGAGCGTGGGCAGGATTTTTATTGAGAACAAATAGTATATGTGGGCAGACAAGTGGGTAGGATTGTGGGCAGGGAGGTGGGCTTGTTTTTAACATTGATTTGAGTGTATTTATAGAATAATATTTGTATAAAAAGATTGGTTACCTTATCCACATCTCCGGGAAGTAAAGTCTTGAAAACCAATTTTGACAATGTGTCAAATAATACCACAACTTGGCTTGTTGTCCAGCGTAGAATACGTGGCACTCTATTCTTATTTTTTTGAACGGTTTTCGCACATATTTTGGCGACATCTGGGATAACCTCATATGCCCAAACTTGAAGAGCAGGGTGGAAGCCGTATATATCAATATGCTCAAACAGATGGTTCGGCTTTTGCATCTTTCTTTCACGGTAGCCCTTAACTCTTCCTTTCATACAAGTACGGGTCTCCTTCACCAAAAACTCAAAGGCTACCTGACCCCAGGGATATGAATTGAAAGCATCTAAATCCTCAACCAAGTGGATATATTCACTGTTAATTTTTTTGCTTTTCCGATCTCTAATGAGTATAGCACTGTAGAGAAAATACAATAAGGCCAACTTCAAAGTAACATCCCCATCACCTTTTAACCTTTCTGAGCAACTAACCAAAGCGTCTTCCACATCTGATAGACACAATGGTTCAATCCTTCTAAAACATTTATCAAAAATAGTGGAAGTAGAATGAATAATTGACTTAGGACCAAAAGAAAGTCCTGTAATGTCAAGCGAACTCGTTTACTCCAAACTCAACCTCTTTATTGTTGATATGGAATATTATCTTATCGGTTGACTTGGATGTATCTTGCCTAAAAAGCAAATGTAGGTAAAGTTGGCCTTGGAACTTAATCTTTGCCACATTCAAAAAATGACCAAAACATGATTTTTTGAATCTATTGATGTTGTGATCACTGAGACACTCTCTAATTTTTTCCAATGTACTGGTCAAATTGCAACGAGCACTTAGCTTTGCTGGGAACTGATCATTCTTGTGGGGAGTACAAGTGCCATTTTATCAACCTAAAAACAAAATATAGATTTGTTAGTAATTGTAAATAAGAAAATAAGAAATGAGAGTAAATTATGAAGTGGGCATACAAGTGGGCAAACATGTGGGCTAATTAGAAACTAACATGAAAGTAAATTATGAAGTGTGCATACATGTAACAGAAGTGGGTATAACTATGGGCAAACATGTGGGCAAATTAGAAAATCACACATGAATAAATTATGAAGTAGGCATACATGTGGGCAAACATGTGGGCTATTAGAAAATAACACATGAATAAATTATGAAGTAGGCATACATGTGGGCAAACATGTGGACACACATATATACGTACATGAATTTAAACAAGGTATGTGGGCAGAAATGTGGGCAGACATGTGGGATAGGTTAAAATGCATGTTGATTGTGCTTAGGCCTTTTTGTAAAATTACACACAATCATAGTTCACATGAAAAAATTCATGTAAACTAAACAAAAAATACAACTAAAAAAAATTCAATATAGGACTTCCAAGATATAAAGAACTTCAAAACTGAGATGGCCAATATCACTGTAAGCATGATTGGCATAATAACAGGCATTAGCTTCTAATAAACTTCTTTTTAGATTAGCTCTAAATTTAGCATTTCATAAAAAAAAACCCAAACCAAAACCCTAGTTTTTATAATCTTGTACAAAATTACATCAAACAAACGAAAAAAAATTCAATATTTAACATGAAAAAACCCAAACCCTAATTTTTACACACCAGCTTTACAAAAAGTACACACAATCACTATACACACACACACACACACTAAACAACATTATGGAGGAAGATAAAAATACCTTTTTGAAAGAAGAACTTTGGAGCTCGTAGACGAACCGAGGTGCTCGAGAAGGTGGAGAATCTTGTGCTCGTGGCGGTGTTGGAACCAAAGTCTACAGCGGTGGTGGCAGTGGCGGGTGACGGCGGTCGACGGTGGTCGGTCTCGTGCGTGCGGGCGGGCGGTCGGCATAGGGAGTGTTCTTTGCTTTTTTTTTTTTCTGAAACCAAAAAGACGTGTGTGTGTGTGTGTCTTTTGGTTTTCTTTCTTCAGCCTTTTCATTTTCTTCATTTCCTTTTTCCTTTTTTTTATTTTTTTTAAGTAAATGGGTATTTTGGTACAAGAGAAGGGGCAAAAAATCTGATTTTAACAATAACGGGGCAAAATTCAAAACTACCCCTAGAGGAAGGGGTATTTTATCAAATTTCCCAAAAATATTAGCAATTCATTGGAAAAGTATTAGTAATAGGGGTGTGCACGGGACTTGGAGATCACCGAACCCAAACCGATATCCGAACCAAAAATATCCGTTGATTTTTCGACTTTCTCCGAACTTAACCATCCCGAAAATTTTCATGGTACGATTCTGGAGATTTTTCAAATATCCGTACCGAGAACCGTACCGAACCATACCGAACTGTACCGAACCGAATATCCAAAACTAGAACTGATTTTAAAATAATTTTTATGTATACATATATAATATTTTTATCTTATTTATATTATGATATTGAATTAACTAAACATTCCTTTGAAATACTAAAAATTATCAATTAAAAATTTGGCATATTTTATCAATATATCGAATAATAATTGAATATATATTTAATTCACTAATAGTTACGTCATATTAATTTATTTAAATGAACCTAATAAATGATATTATAAAATTATATTTGATTTGTAGAAAATATTTAAATTTGATGATATTTTACTTATTAAGGATAATAACCAAACTCATCCTCTAATCAAGAAAATTAATTAAATTAAAATTAGTTAAATGATTAGTACATTGCACCTAAACTAGAGTAATCGTCTAACTATGAAATTAAGACATTGAGACTATAGATTTTTGTTTCATATTAGTTTATCAAAGTTATTAGTCAATTATATTTTTCCTAAGTCAAGATCCCATAGCAATGTGCCAAGATTATATAATATTATTGTGTAATAGAGGCTACTAAATTTGTCATTCTTTGAGATTCTAGGCTTTTACTACTAATACTTACATAATATCTTAAACATATTATGTTAAAATCCAAAAAGAAAAATCAATACTTTTAACCATAAATTAGATAAAATGATTTAAAAGTTAAATTGATATTAAACTAATATATAGTATATATAGTCTATATCATGAAAGAAAGATTTAGAATTACAATATTAAAAATTTAGCACTTAAATATGTATTAAAGAAATTTCATGTATAAGTTAAATATAAAATATCAAAAAGTTAAACTCGTTAGTACTAATAGTTTTAGTATGTATTTTTGAAATTGCACTAAAAAAAGATTGAAAGTATAACCGTTTAATGATTTTTACACTGATTTTTCTTTTTACCTTTTTTGTATGTTTTATTTGTGAAATATTTGAATCTCTGTTTCTCCGAACCGTCCCGAACCATTCCGTACCGTCCCATTAGTACCGAATCTCCGTTTCGAACCGTACCGAACTTTTGGGACGGTTGGGGGTGGATATTTTTTTTATGATTCGGTTCTGGAGATTTAATTTTGGGATCTCCGAATTTTGGGACGGTTCTGGAGATTTCTAAATCTCTGGACCGGACCGGACCGTGCACACCCCTAATAAGTAATCCCATGGAAAAGTATTAGTAACCCATTGTGTAGATTTTTTAGTAATCATCATGTATAGTATTGGTTTTTTCCCGCAAAAGTATTATAATTCCCCCTTAAACGTATTAAGAATCTTATTAAAAAGTGTTAGGTTTTTCGGTTAAAGGTATTTTAGTATTTCTCCTAAAAAAGTATTAGTAGCCCTCCCAAAAAGTATTAGTACCCTCCTAAAAAGTATTAGCAACGGTCAACGGATGTTGTTGTTGTTGTGTGAATGGTTGTATGGGTCAATAGACGGATTGACCGCAGGTCGGGTATTTGGATCCGTCTAACAAATTAGATCCGTTAGACAGTCTGACAGGAGACTAATCCAATTTCAATATGTTGAATAATTCGATATGATCAAGAAAAGTGAAAAGTTGTGATTCCATTGACACCATTTCACTGCCATACACTTTGGGCAAAAACTCATATTAAACTGTATCACATGTCGCACTCTGTGAGACGGATTCCCCATGACCGTGCTCGGTAAAAAAAGACCGGTGGTAATTTTGTAAATATCAAACTAACATTTGGGTCCGACGATAATTAAAAGATATTGGTTTTTGTTTTTTTCGGAAAAGTATCACTTTTAATCTGAAAAGTTTACATTATCAAAGTAACAAAACTGACATGATATTAAGGAATAAGTAATACTTTTTAATTAATCTTATAATACTTTTTCACTTAAACACATGTAATATTTTTCACTTAAAACTATAATACATTTTAGTTCAATATGTAATACTTTACAGTTCAATGCGTAACACCCTAATTTTATAAAAAGTGCAACCATTAATAATTTTTTCGCTAAATAAAAATATTTATAAATATCTCACAGTTAAAGAGAAATAGACTACTAAATTTAACTTCAAAGAAAAAGAAATAACTTATATTAAAGAAAACATTAAACTATCATCTATATGCGCAAAGAAAAATTAAAATAATAAACATTGTCTGAAAAACCCTCAATAATAATGAAAAATCCTAAAACAACCTTCTGCATGACGATGATCACATCCATCCACCTCCATGCCAAATCAAACTCCAATCTTGAAATTTTTTAAATAAAGGGGGTGAGTATACAACAACTTACTGGGGACGCATTATCTAAATTAAATACGCAGGCATAATAATCATTGTACACACACCTATGATTTTGGCATAATAATCATTATACACACACCTATAATTATCTACAAGACGTTGGACAAGGCGATGTTCAACAAAGTCAAGTCATGCAAATCAGCCAAAAATATCCGGGGATAAGCTAATCCTAATTTGTGAAGGACGAGCATTAAGAAGAATAAATTAATCAATCATTGTTTAAAAATTTCAAAATTTTAAAATGCTTGCAGGTGAGAGTCTGGATCAGTTGGATGCCAGATTCACAGAGATAACAAATGAGCTTTCAGCTCTTGGGGAAGAGTACACTCAGAAGGAGATGTGCATGAAGATACTAAGAGCCCTCCCAGCTGAATGGGAAATGAAGGTCATGGCTCTGAGACATTCAATAGACCTCTCAAGAACACCCAATCATGAGCTATTCTCAGACCTCAAAGCTTATGAGTTTGAGCTGAGAAGGAAAGAGCAAGAGGAAACAGTTGTACCTAAGACAACTGCATTATTGACTAGTGATGGGAAGAAAGCTGAGCCAAAGGAGACCATTGACCAGGAGGAAATTGCCCTCATGGTTAAGAGATTCAACAAGTTCTTTAACAAGAACTATAAAAGAAACAAGGGTGAAACCTCCAGGAGACATTCAACACCTTCTAAAGCAAGGGAGGACAGCCGCCTAGAAAAGTCGAACATCGAGAGCCGACTATCAGAGCCGACTATCGTAGAGCCGATAATCAAAGAACCAAGAGAGCGATCGGAGAGCTAAAAAACTGTGTTGGATCTGAGACAACCAGACACTTTTTGTTGATTGTTCCTATCCACCACCAACAAATACAGAAATGAGGAAAAAAAAAAGAGTCTTGAGGAAAGAAGACAAGAAAAAAGAAAGCCATGTTCTCGCCGAGATTTCTTGAACCAACCAAGTGCAAAGAAGAATGACTCGGATAGTAGTGAAACCGGCTACTCAAGTGATCTGAGAGAAAGAGGCTTTGATCCGCCTCATGACCAAAGAACAAGATCAACAAGATCAAGAAGATGAGGTACATTCTAACTCATCTCATTCTCGATTCAAGTGATAGTGATTGTGATACACACACACACTTCATCACCCACAGAGATCTTTATGATTCATTAGGCAAAATGATGAAAGATTTTGAGCACATTAAAACCTCACACACTTTTGAATGAGGAGAAATGCCGACTTAAAAGCCAAAACTCACGGTGACAAAAGAGTCGAGTACTCGAGTCACATAGCTAATGAGAACACTAAGTCAAGGTGAAAATGCCAGATCTTAGCAGAGTTAGTCACACGAGAAAAGAGAAAAAGATCTAAAAATGTGATTGCCTCATTTACAAAAGCATCTAAATCATTGGATGAACTTATTATGAGTCAACAAGAGTGTGGAGACAAGACAGGACATAAGATTCAATTCCTTTGTGCATAGTCAAACTCAAGAGTGATTTTGGAAAAAGGATATTCAAGGAATGAAGGAATACAAAAGCCCAAAACACCATATGTTGCACCCACACCAAAACACAATCACAATCATACTGGCCTTGGTTATAAGGGAAAAGAAAAGAAACCAGTAGAGTATGCTAAAAGGACAGATGAGAAGAAATTCAGACAGTCCATCAGCGGACTCCTAACAGAAAATACTCTGTAAGAGCCAAATAGAGCTACCAAAAGCCCCAGAAATTTCATTAAAGAAATACATATGATGGGAATGTTACAAACTATCCAAACCAAGCTGATAGGAATAATAATGTGAAATATCAACAAAGACCTATGGGATACAAACAAAATGGCAAAGACCTCAACCTCAGCAGATGTCATTCCCAAGACAAAAGAGTTATTATCAGCACACTCATGCACACCCAAGCACTACACTCAGAAATTTCACAACTACCCCAAGAAAGCAGTTGCTAAAACAAACACACAGGTATACAGACAAAAGAGACAGCTGTATGATCCTAAAACCCCAAGAAATTTGGTAATGTGCATTATGATTATGGTATGCGATAGATGGCAACCTCTTAGAGTCGATCATCCGGCTATAGGTTGGTTGGAGCATCTTATAGCACTAACCCCTAGGACCCGGGCAAGTATGGGTACCTAAAAACTGATTTCCTTGATTGCAGGTTCAAGGAACAACTGAGTGCCAAGGAACCTGGTACATGGATAGTGGCTGTTCCAGGTATATGACAGGAACTAAAAGAAATCTGTCAAAATTTAAGGATATTAAAGGTGCTAAAGTCATATTTGGAGGTACTGAAGCTCTAGGGGAGATCAAAGACACAAGATCCATCAAGAAGAATGGACTAGAAATCACAGATGTTGCTTATGTTGAAGGTCTTAACTACAACCTGTTAAGCATCAGCCAACTCTGTGACTAAGGCTACAATGCAGGATTCAACATGGGGATATGCCAGATCAAAGATGCTGAATCTAATGAAATTGTGCTGCAAGGAACAAGACAAAAGAATATGTATGTAGTAGATTGGTCTACTTCTATACCAAGCACATGTCTGCTAGCAAGGAGTACATCCGAATCCAGTTGGCTGTGGCACAAGAAGCTGAGTCACCTGAATTTCAAGACAATCAACAAGCTTGCAAGGAGTCATCTTGTGGAAGGATTGCCAGACTCAGTGTACAAGAAAGAAAGCATATGTGATGCATGCCAGATGGGAAAGCAAATCAAATCATCATTCAAGGATAAGCCAAGTCCTTCTTCAACCAGGATATTGCATTTGTTGCATATGGATTTATTTGGTCCTATTGAGCCAGCTAGCATCAGTGGAAAAAACACCTTAATAGTGGTGGATGACTATTCAAGATATACATGGACAATTTCATGTGTAAAAAGAAGGAAACATCGAGAAGTTACCTCGGTGATGAGAAGAGTTCAAAATGAGAAGAGTCAAACCATTATAAAGATAAGATCTGACAGGGGAACGGAGTTTGTCAATGGGATTATAACTCAGTATTATGTTGAAAATGGTATTACTCATGAGTTATCAGCAGCAAGGACTCCACGTGAGAATGGGAAATTTGAAAGAAGGAACAGAACTCTCAAGTAAGCTGCAAGGACAATGTTAGCTGAAGCTGGATTGCCTAAGAGAATTTTGGGCTGAAGCCATAAATATAGCATGCTATACTCAGAATAGATGCATGATTAATAGGCAACTAACCAAGACTCCCTATGAGATTTGGACAGGGAGAAGGCCAAATGTTGGAAATTTCAAGATATTTGGATGTAAATGCTTCATCCACAACAATGGCAAGGACAATTTGAAGGCTTTTAATGCTAAAGCTGATGAAGGTATCTTCTTAGGATACTCAGCTGAGAGTAAAACCTATAGAGTGCTAAACAAGAGGACTATGGTCACAGAAGAGTCTATCAATGTGGTGTTTGATGAGCCAAATGTGAATGTAGAAGATATTGATGAGTTAGCTGATAAGCAGAATCAGCCAACTATGCAGAAGAGTCTTTATGTTGGAGCAGAAGTGAGAGCACTCAACCCTGATGATGATGAGATAGTTGAATCCCAAAGACAGCTGGAAGGTCTGCAGCTGAATGATGATGAAGAAGCTGTTCAAGACAACTTAGCTGCAAGACGGCTAAATCCAACAGACTTACTCCAACCTGATGTGAGATGGTGAAAGACCATCCACTGAAAGTTAATTATTGGAAATGTTAGAAATGGCATAAGAACCGGATGAAAGAGCACATCATGAAGAAATGTTCACGTGTTTTATTTCCCAAATAGAGCCTAAAGATGTGTCTCAAGCATTGGAAGACACACATTGGATTCAGGCCATGCAAGAAGAGATGAATCAGTTTGAAAGGAACAAAGCATGGGAATTAGTTCAAAGGCCAACCCACCAAAATGTTATTTGTACTAAGTGAGTATTCAGAAACAAGATGAATGAGTAATGATCTGTTGTAAGAAACAAAGCAAGATTGGTAGCCAAAGGGTATTGCCGAGAAGAAGGTATAGATTTTGATGAAACCTTTGCTCTTGTTGCGGATTGGAAGCAATACGGATGTTTCTTGCTTATGATGCACACAAGAAATTCAATGTATATCAAATGTATGTGAAAAGTGCATTTCTAAATGGACTGCTAGAGGAAGAGGTCTATGTTGAACAACCCTTCAGGTTTTGAGCAGAAAACTGTTGGAGATAAAGTCTACAAGCTCAAGAAAGCATTGTATGGATTGAAACAAGCACCAAAAGCATGGTATGATACATTGTCTTAATTTCTAATTGACAATGTATTCACTAAAGGCAAGGTTGATAGAACACTCTTCAAGATTCAAGATGGAGAGAGTATACTGCTTGTTCAAATATATGTGGATGACATCATCTTTGGATCCACAAACAAAGAACTGTGTGACAAGTTCTCAAACCTCATGTAAGGCAAATTTGAGATGAGCATGATGGGAGAGTTGGCTTTCTTCTTATGACTTCAAGTCAAGCAATTGAAGGATGGAACATTCATAAGCCAAACCAAGTATACCAGAGATCTAATGAAGAAGTTTGGTATGGAAGAGAAGTCATCAGTAAAGATTCCTATGAATACATCAGTCAAGATGGACATGGATGCAGATGGCAAAGTTGTTGATCAAACTAGATATAGAGCCCTCATTGGATCATTGCTCTATCTAACAACAAGCAGGCCAGACATCACATTTGCTGTAGGTGTATGTGCCAGATTTCAATCTGCACCAAAAGAGAGTCACATGACTGCAACTAAGAGAATCCTAAGATATTTGAAGGAATGCCAAGAAGTTGGCTTATGGTATCTAAAGGAAGGAGGATTCAAGATGGTAGGATACTCAGACTCACACTATGCTGGATGTAAAGTTGACAGGAATAGTACATCAGGTACATGTCAAATGCTTGGAAACATATTAGTTTCTTGGTTCAGCAAGAAACAAAATTCAATAGCTACATCCATAGTCAAGAGGAGTACATACATAGGCTGCGGCTATATTGTGCCCAAGTCTTATGGATGAGACATCGGTGAGAGACTATGATATTGAAGAAAGAGAGATTCCAATTATATGTGATAACACTAGTGCTATTGCAATCACTTAGAATCCAGTGTTGCATTCAAGAACAAAACACATTGATGTCAGATATCATTTTATAAGAGATTATGTTGAAAAGAAAGACATCACCTTGGAATACATATCAACTGACATTTTCACAAAGCCCTTATGTGAATCAAGATTTGAAGAGCTCAAGAATGAGTTAGGGTTAATTGAGCTGAGTTAAGACACTCAGAAGACTCAATCAACAGAGTCAAAAGAAGAGAGAATGGAAAATGAGCAAGTTTCACATTTCAGCCAAGTAAAATAGCCTAGTAGGAGAATCAGCTGTATCAAGTTAGCTGACAGCTAAGTGATCTATTATGAAGAGAGAAGCAGAGTTAAGTCACTTTGGATGGTAGCTGAATCATTTATGACCTAAGTGACAAAAACACAATCGTTTTATTCGAGCGGGAATGTTTTTAAGGATGACGTTAGCATAATTATGACTCTCAGTACAAAAGCTGCACCGTAAAACATATGATTGGATATAAATGCTGCTGCATTTAATGTGGGGAAATTAATGCAGTTTTGAAGGCTCAATCCTGACCGTTGATTTTGATCAAGTTACTAAAATTCCAAAAATCGTCCTTCCAAGTCTCATATAAACCAAAATTTACATTTTCTCTCTCCTCACATAAATACTCTCGTCTTCAGCAAGCAAAAGAAATTCTCTCTGCAACTGTTCGAAACCTTACCTTCAAAGATCAAGATTTTCGCATATTTCACTGTTTAATCTTTCTAAAAATGGCTGCTACACACGATTTTGCTAAGCTTTCAGAGAAGATCCTCTCTGGTGCTTCAGTGGACTTCAAAGAGATGATCAAGCATGGCGCTGATGAGGCCCTAGTGAAGAAGATTGTAGTCAAGCTTGAGAAGTCCGGTCTGAAGGACTTTCTCTCTATGGAGTTCACCCACACCTACTTGGAGGAAGTCTTTATGTTTTACGTGAATGCCGAAGTGCATGATGATGAGATTCCCTCATCCGTTCACGACAAGGACATCAAAATCACTACAAAGGACCTTGCTGAGCATGCAAGCTGCCGACCGAAGGACTGAAAGACATAGTCGAGAAGGACGTAAACTTGGCTGCAGCTCGGAAGGAAATTGCCAAGCTCGAGTTTGCTGCGAAAGCTTTCTATACATCTAAGAAAAAACTGATTAAGGGTGACCACCACAAGCTGATGGACATCGTGTCCAAGTGTGTGGACATGAAATTCGGGAGCTTCAACCAACTATGACAGACTAAGCTGATGGTGATGGCTGCTATCATAGAGGAAAATAAAGTAAACTGGGTTGAGTTCATCTTCAGCCGAATCTGTCAGAATGTAATCAACAAGTCCTTCAAGGAGGATGGGACTTTTGGTTGCTCCCTGGGGTATGGCCTGGTGATTGGTCATTTGATGGAGATAAAGGGGATCGCCCTGCGCCATGGAAAGCCGTTTCATTCAAACAAGAGGATGTTTAAGGCAAACCTCTCCAAGACTCGAGAAGAAGGCTCATGCGGAAAAATCGATACAGTGAGGGGAATCGGTGACCCTGCTTGAAGATACGTTGCGATCGCTCCTCTCTCCCTAAGCTGTTTGAAGAAGAGAGATGCGGAAGCTAAACCGGTCCCGCCCAGTAGCCAAACCCCAAGCACTCCGCCCAAGTGCCGAGTCACAAGCCCCCCTTGCCAAAGTATGAGAGGCGAGGATGAACCCCTACTTCTTTCTCAAATCGTGAAGAAAAGGTACACTGCCAAGTCTCGTAAGGCAGTTGCGTTGAAGAAAAGGGATATTGAAACACATGCCTTCACTCTTGAAGAGCCTCAAAATGTAGAGCCAGAGATTCCCCTGGTTGCTACAAAATGAAGATGGTTGTTTAAGTTGGAGCCGGAGAAGCTTGAACCGGCCTCACCAAATAGGAGAAGCCCAAAAAGATTGTTGATGCTCAAGAGGAGCGATCTCAAACATGTTGATGAAACCTAAGCTGGCGATGCGAGATCATCGAGTGTTGAAGACCCGTTTGCCGGGAGACGATCGTGGAGATGGACGGGCCGAGACACCAAGACTCGAGAAAAGAAAAAGTTGTCTCACCCCCTCGTGATGATGCACTTGAACACGAGGAGGAGCAAGCTCCGCGGCTACAAATCCGGAGGACGGAGAAGATGGCGATGATGTGATAATGCATTCTCGATCTATCCAGGACATCCAACAGAGGCTAAGGGAATGGAGGAGATGGAAGCTAGATCGCTTCTCTGACATGAAGAATTCGCTCATCCGAGTTCATCGAAGAAGAAGAAGAGCTTCTCGCTTTCTAAGAAATGTCACTATCCATTATGCCCTCAATGAGGAATTTCGTATGGATGCCCTCCGTGCTATTAAAGATGATGAGAAAGAGAAAGCCCTGGAGAAATCCAAAGCCCTCGAGAAATCCAAGATATGTGTGCATACGAGGGACCCATGAGCATCTCATGGAGTCAATCGACAAAGAAACGACCAGGAAGAGATGGACTCGGTGCGGTAGTTAAAAAGGCCAAGTTCCAATAGGCCATTAAAGAATCTCGAGCCATGAACGAGCAACATCTTCAGGAAAGTTTTTCGCCAAAAATTTATTTTGGTTTATACAACTGCAAGTGTACTATGTAGTTTATAGGATAATGGCAAGCAATGTCGTATTCCTCAGGGATTGAAGCTCGAAACACTTAGGCTATAATAACATTGTATTCCAATTTTATTGAAGCGACCAAAATTTGAGTTTATTTAATCCTAAAAATATAAAATAAAGAAAATAAATAAAATAAATTTGTGAACCCCACAAGTATTTTCAACATCTTTAGGAGCAACCTTAGGCACATAATCTCAACATGTTTCTTCAATATTAAATGCGAATAAAGTTTTAAAAACCAATTCATGCAATTCTATGGGTTCAAATTCCTAATATCATTTACTCCCCCTCCCGGGTGGTGCGTAAACAGTTGATTAAGAACAATTGTAGTCCTCCCGGATCGTTACAATCATTAATAACTCCAAAAGATTTGTGAATTGAATAACTCCCCACAAACACGCCTGTCGCACATGTTTCATGTTTGAATTCGATTTTCGTCTTACTAAAACTCACCTCCCGGATTATAGACTAGAAGTATGACATGCAAATTATTGGCCAAATAAAAAGCAATTATAAATAAGCACTCGAATTCATAAAATAGAACGCATGAAGCAATTTAGAAAACAAGTAATCATATTTAATACAAAATCCACAGTTTCGATTATGCCCCTAAGATCCAAAAAATATGCCAAACATTGATTACAAACTCATAGACAAATTCGAATCAACATTAAGACATCGTTTAAGTACAGACAAGAGTTCTTAGACATAGAAAGAAAACTCCTTCTTGTCGGGATGGATTCCCTTCCAAGCCCCGATAAGAGGTCTTTTTATGCACGTTTTATGTGTATATTTGAGTAGAATTCGAGTTATTTTATTGTTAGTTTTGTAAATTTTTGATTATACATAGTTCATATTACTCCGAGGTGCTTTTATTGATGTAGATTGACCATTCGGGGCTAATTTTGGTGAATTTCGGACCATGGATTCATGTCAAAACATACCGGGAGTTTAAGGATGCAAAAACGCTCGAAATTCCAAGCCAAACGCGTCATTTCGGGGCCTTTTGGTCCAACACGGGCGGGGTGTCGGGCAACACGGCCGTGTTCACGGAGCTAAAAACTCGAATTTTTTTGCAGAAAACAGCCCCGAACACGGCTGGGCGTGTCGCATAACACTGGCCGTGTCATAAAACACGGCCTGGCCGTGTCGTACAACACGGCCGTGTCATACAACACGGCCATGTCGTGACCATTTTTTTTTGTGCAAAGACGGGCCTGTCTTACGCCCAACACTGGCGTGTCAGGACCTCTTTTGCAACTTTTCTTTGCGGAATTTGGGGAAAACTCACCAACCAACCCATTTTGGCCACTTTTGTACACTTTTAACACCCTATTTTCTTGAAACATGTCTCCATGTCTCCTCCTCATCACTTGAATACAAGAATTCACCAACCAACAAGGAAAATGGAGGCAATTGTTTAACAAAAGAGAGTACTATCAATGTATTGGTTGCCTATAAAAGCCAAGGGTTGAAGTTGGGAGAGGCATTCAATTAGATACTCGAGAAAATATTCATTGTATTCATTTCATTAAGTAAAATTGGGGTCAAAGGGTTGGAGGAGTAAGCTCGAGGCAACATTGGGGAAGAAGGCTTGGAGCAACATCATCAAGTCAATTGAGATTTTGATAAAGATAAGTACACCATGTCTACAATGTTTACATCTTCTTGTGTAATTTATTCTTTGGTCAAAATCATGTGTAGCTAAACTCCTAGTGTTTGAATGTAATGAACTCTAGAATGGATTTGTGATTAAGGTGTGTATGTTTTTAATAAAATCTTCATATTTTGTGTGATTCACTTATATTATGCTTCGTTCATTCGAATTGATATATGCGCAATATTGATTTGAAGTTTATTTTTCATCAGGAAATCGAGAGATTCATGGTGAAATAGAACCTATATAAGTGAAAAGAGTTGCATGCAATCCTAGATATAGGACGACATAAATCTTCTGGATTAGGGTCAAACCTAATATGGGAATTCATAAATCGTTATAATGCAATCTTGGGGGTTTTAACTAGAAAGAGATTTGATTAATCAACTTGAGATTAGGAGTTTTTCGCCTTGAGAAAGGGATTAACTTAAATCGGGAATTTCTACGGTCCACATAGCATGAGATTTTATTAAAAGAGGTTGGTTTTTGCTTAAGGGCTTATGGTTGAATCTTTTAACTTGTCAAATCACAAAAACATTCTAGAGGGATTTACATTCAAACACACTTCTATCTCTTGATTTCTTATTCTACAAATTTTACTTCATTTTTACACTTCGATAATTTAGATTCTTTATCAAACAAAAACTCGAAAATTGTTAGATTAAATAACAAAAAAGACGGTAATTACTAGTACTTACAATCCTCGTGGGAATGACACTCGGTACTCAATAATCTATACTATAAAACGATAGGTGCACTTGCCTACGGTTTTAAAGGTAGCTTTTGAGCCATCAAGTTTTTGGCGCCGTTGCCGGGGATTGTAATATTAAGAACACCTTATTTTTGTTAATTTAATCATTTTTTTTATTTTATTTCATCATTTGTATTTCTTTTTATTTTCTTTGTAAGTCTTGGATTACACTTATCCTCTTTATTTACGCAATGCATGCCTACTCGTCGCCGAATTTGGAAGCAGCGACACCGCCGATAGCAACACAGAGAAAGTATTAATCTGCACCACGAGGAGGATATTAACAAAGGCAAGGATCCCAATATGGCGGATGAACAAAGAAAGAACCATGTACGACTATGCCAAGCCGTCTATGGACGGCACATCATCTAGTATCGTAAGGCCCATTTGTTGCCCAATAATTTTGAAATCAAACCGAATGTCATTCAAATGGTGCAACAATTTGTTCAATTCGACGGCCTAGGATGAAGATCCCAATAATCATATCGCGAATTTCCTTGAAATTTGCGATACCTTCAAAATAAATGGAGTCTCGATGATGCCATCCGTTTACGCTGTTCCCATTTACTCTCCGGGGACGGGCTAAACAATGGCTAAACACTTTACCGAAGGAACAATCACAACATGGAACATTATGGCGAAAAGTTCCTTCAAGTATTTTCCACCCGCCAAAACCGCACGATTGAGGAATGAGATCTCTTCATTCACTCAAGAGGACGATGAGACTCATACGACACTTGGGAGAGATTCAAAGAATTGTTGCGGAAATGCCCACACCATGGCCTACCTATTTGGATGCAAGTCCAAACATTTTATAATGGGCTACTTTACGCAACAAGACAAATGATCGATCGGCATGGCCGGGGAACTCTTAATAACAAAACGGAAGCCGCTCAGGATTTGATTGAGGGAATGGCCATGAACGGCTACCAATGGCAATCTATACGAGGTAAAACTAACAGTCGGTTGGTGTGTATAATGCAGATGCGGTAGTTACGCTTTCGCACAGTCGAAGCATTGACCAAAAGATCGACGATCTAGCAGCTCCTAAACCACCACCACCGCATGTTTTATCTTGTGAAACTTGTGGGGATTGCATAATCATCAGGATTGCCCACACACAATACCTCACACCGAACATGCTAATTACGTTGGGAATCAAGGCAAAAATTACCCAAGTAATCCTTACAAAGAACACATATAATCCTGGGTGGCGACAACATCCAAATTTTGGTTGGGGAAATCAAGGTCAACCACGACCTAATCCGATCTACACACGTCTCCCGATTTTACCAAATCAAGGTAAGCCTAACTTGGAAGATCTTATAACAAAATTTGTGCAATCAACGAGATACCCGATTCAGCGGTGGAAACATCCTTGAGAAATCAAGAGGCATCTATCCATAATCCGGAAAACCAAATAGGCAGATTGCGAAGATGATTTCGAAAGGCCACAAGGTAGTTTGGGTATCGAGCCAAACCAAAGGAGCACGTAAAGGCAATCACCATCGATTCTCCACATGAGCATGATTATGCCAATGCCGCCATGCGTAAATACGTGGAGGATGACATGTCCAAAGAAAATCTCATGAAAAAGGAGGTTGCGATACAAGCCCAAGATCCCTTAGGAGTTTAAGCTGAAGAAGATAGAAAGGAGGACAAATTTGGTAAGTACCTTGAGTCATTCAAGCAATTACATACTAATATTCCATTTGTTGACCCTCCTTCAAAGCATGTTAGGGATCTTAATGACATCATTCCTAGTGAAAATAAGCTTAACAAATTATCAAATGTGCAATTGAATGATAAATGTCCTTCCAATGAACTACCACAAAAATTTAATGATCCAGGAAGCTTTATTATTCCTTGCACAATTGATGGTTTACTGTTGATAGGGCACTAGCCGACTTGGGAGCTAGTATCAATGTGATGTCTTATGAAACATTTAAGCATGCGGGATTAGGTGAACTTAAACCTATTAGGATGGACATTCAATTAGCCGATAAATCGATTAAACATCCTAGAGGTATTATTAATGATGTGTTAGTCAAGATTGATAAATTCATGTTCCCGATTGATTTTGTTATTCTTGACATGCATGATGATATTGATGTTCCCTGTAATTCTTGGGCGTCCTTTCTTGGCTACGGCGAAATCTCTCATTGATGTGCATGATGGAAAGCTTACTTTGAGAGTAGGGGTGAACAAGTTATCTTTAAAATTCCTTTGAGAAATCCTATAAATGATACTTGTTTTCCTATAAACTTGATTGAGACAAGGATAAATGATTCTTTGCTTGATATGTCTTCTAATAAATCCTTGAAAGTATGTGATGTTCAATGTGCAAAAGTTTCCTGAGATAAATCCCATTTTGAGAATAACATGCAAAAAAATAGGACCATGAAGGTCAATTGTTCGAAAATCGATACGGGTGGCGATGTTGTTCAAAGAGATAAAATTTTCATAAGTTCAAGGCTCGCCCGATTAAATCTTCACATTTAGGTGAAATGGTCCAGCTATACGACGTTAAGCGCTAACCGGGGAGGCAACCCGATGTTTGTGTGCAATTGTTTTCATTTTTTTTTTTTTTTATTTTATTTCAAAATAATCACAAGTCCTTAGAGTCATTTTCAAATCAAAAAAAAAAAAAAACTCTTGAGCTTCTTCTTGCTTGTCCTAATTGGGAATATTTGAGATTTCACGGTATTCGAGTTGTGTGTTGCTTAACTTTGATTAGGTATGAAGATGCCGTTGAAGGTCCGTACCAAAACAACCCAATGGTCGCTCAACACCGATTCCACTATTGTAGTAAGGTCGTATTTTTTTTTTCCACCTCTTTTATATCATTCTAATTTCTTTGTTTTTTTTTTGAGTGTTTTGTGTGTGTTTGTCCATTTCTTTCTTTCACATTGAGGACAATGTGAATCTTAAAGTTGGAGGTGGGTACAATAACATTTTCGGAATGCTTGTGTGTTTGTTTTCAAGAGATGTTTTTTTTTTTTAACAAATTGAGTATTTGCTAGTCAATAACTTGGCCCAATTATACCTATATTAACTTGTTAATTTGTGTTTTCATGTGAAGCAATTGATTGTCTAGGATAGATTGCGTGGATACGGGCTAAATTTTGACGAGATTTCCAACACCATAAATATTTGATGTGTTAAGGCATATACGACGGTACTTAGTGCTATGAACTTCCGAGAACTCATGATTTAGTAGTGGTTAACTAGTTGTTAAACCAAGCTTGTGAATAAAAAAAAAGAAAAAAAAAAAAAAAACGGACCAATCGAGGTTATACTCCTCTATTTGTTGTTGCTTAGTAACTAGGAGCATTCATGAGCCCCATGTTTGTCTTTTACGTAAAACGGCGACACGAATATGAGTATGGGAAACCACCTAGGAGTGTTTGAACAGAAATTCAAAATATAAACCTAGTGGAAGCATGTCTCGAAAGGTCCCAAAAAAAAAAAAAAAAAAAAAAAAAAAAAAAAAGGGAGAATGAATACTCCTTGACTTCTCTTTCCAATAAAGTTCAAGAAGCTTGGTTATATGACTAGTAAGCTAACTACTATGATCCATTGAGTTCTTGTATTTTCATAGCATTATTGAATTGAAGTTGTTCATAACTATCAATATTTGTGGGCGTGATGATTTCAAGTCTCAATAATGCCTATCGATATTACGGTCTTTCTTGATCGATCGCTTTGCAAAATAATTTTTTTTTGAATGGTTAATTCGGGTTGAGAAGGCTAAGAACTTGATTGCTTGTGTTCAATGTGTTGAAAAAGAAAAAAATTTGTGTTGTGATTTATTGAATCCTCTTTTTGATATAATGTTTTGCTTGAGGACAAGCAAAGTTCAAAGTTGGAGGTGGTTTGATAAGGGTCTTTTTATGCACGTTTTATGTGTATATTTGAGTAGAATTCGAGTTATTTTATTGTTAGTTTTGTAAATTTTTGATTATACATAGTTCATATTACTCCGAGGTGCTTTTATTGATGTAGATTGACCATTCGGGGCTAATTTTGGTGAATTTCGGACCATGGATTCATGTCAAAACATACCGGGAGTTTAAGGATGCAAAAACGCTCGAAATTCCAAGCCAAACGCGCGTCATTTCGGGGCCTTTTTGGTCCAACACGGCGGTGGGTGTCGGGCAACACGGCCGTGTTCCGGGAGCTAAAAACTCGAATTTTTGCGAAAACCGAGCCCCGAACACGGCCTGGCCGAACGCATAACACGGCCGTGTCATACAACACGGCTGGCCGTGTCGTAACAACCGCGTGTCATACAACACGGCCTGGCGTGTCAGATAACACGGCCGTGTCATACAACACGCCTGGCCGTGTTGTACAACACGCCATGTCGGACCATTTTCGGTTTTTTGTGCAAAGACGGCTGGCCGTCGGCCGCCAACACTGGCGTGTCCGGGACCTCTTTTGCAACTTTTCTTTGCGGAATTTGGGGAAAACTCACCAACCAACCCATTTTGGCCACTTTTGTACACTTTTAACACCCTATTTTTTGAAACATGTCTCCATGTCTCCTCCTCATCACTTGAATACAAGAATTCACCAACCAACAAGGAAAATGGAGGCAATTGTTTAACAAAAGAGAGTACTATCAATGTATTGGTTGCCTATAAAAGCCAAGGGTTGAAGTTGGGAGAGGCATTCAATTAGATACTCGAGAAAATATTCATTGTATTCATTTCATTAAGTAAAATTGGGGTCAAGGGTCTTGGAGGAGTAAGCTTGAGGCAACATTGGGGAAGAAGGCTTGGAGCAACATCATCAAGTCAATTGAGATTTTGATAAAGATAAGTACACCATGTCTACAATGTTTACATCTTCTTGTGTAATTTATTCTTTGGTCAAAATCATGTGTAGCTAAACTCCTAGTGTTTGAATGTAATGAACTCTAGAATGGATTTGTGATTAAGGTGTGTATGTTTTTAATAAAATCTTCATATTTTGTGTGATTCACTTATATTATGGTTCGTTCATTCGAATTGATATATGCGCAATATTGATTTGAAGTTTATTTTTCATCAGGAAATCGAGAGATTCATGGTGAAATAGAACCTATATAAGTGAAAAGAGTTGCATGCAATCCTAGATATGGACGACATAAATCTTCCGGATTAGGGTCAAACCTAATATGGGAATTCATAAATCGTTATAATGCAATCTTGGGGGTTTTAACTAGAAAGAGATTTGATTAATCAACTTGAGATTAGGAGTTTTTCCTTGAGAAAGGGATTAACTTAAATCGGGAATTTCTACGGTCCACATAGCATGAGATTTTATTAAAAGAGGTTGGTTTTTGCTTAAGGGCTTATGGTTGAATCTTTTAACTTGTCAAATCACAAAAACATTCTAGAGGGATTTACATTCAAACACACTTCTATCTCTTGATTTCTTATTCTACAAATTTTACTTCATTTTTACACTTCGATAATTTAGATTCTTTATCAAACAAAAACTCGAAAATTGTTAGATTAAATAACAAAAAGACGGTAATTATTAGTACTTACAATCCTCGTGGGAATGACACTCTCGGTACTCAATAATCTATACTATAAAACGATAGGTGCACTTGCCTACGGTTTTAAAGGTAGCTTTTGAGCCATCAAGCCCTCGAATCTCTTGTGCTCCCTAGATGCGAAAGCCTTGTGGTGTTCTTCGCGACCTAGCCTTTTGCTCTCAGAAGCTCTTCGATTCTTTGGTTCTGTGTTATTTGATGTGTTTTTGTTGTATAAAGTGATGTTGGATGATGAAAATCCGTTCAAGCCTTGGTCCCCTTTATATAGATGTTTGGAGAGGTCACTTGTAGAGTTTGAATGGGAGAAAAACTCTAGAAAAAGCGCCTGGCAGAGTCCCACATGGCCAGGCCGTGTGGAACCACACGGTTGTGTGGATTTTAGCCCTTTTCCACATGTCCGTGTTGTCTCACACGATCGGGTCGTGCGGCCCTGGTTCCGTCCCCTAGTTTCGTACCTTTTTCACACGGTTGTCATTCCACACGGGCAGTTTCACAAGGCCGTGTGACGTGTTTTTGACCGTGTTATTGTCCGAATTAGCTCCTGCGGTCTTTATGAACGTTGTAGAACTTTCTCTTGTCTTTCCATAGGCACTTGAATCACCTCAATAGAAATTCTGTAGAGAACGTTATGGCCCAAATACTAAACCCTATTAGTGTTATAAACTGTTAGCGCATTTGGACGTTTTTGAGGAAAATTTCCTTTTGTTTTGACCTTCCATGCTTCTCTCCTTCATATTTTTGCTCGTACATTAGCTTTTGACCTATACTTTGGAACGTGATATCTCTTTTTGTCCAATTTAGCTCCATTCTCTGCAAAATTCACAAGAGTACGCAGTATCACGCCCAACAAAGGAAACCAAGTAAAATACACCAAATATGCGTACAAATGCATCAAATATATATCATTTTAAACTCTCAAATGCACGTATATTTTACACTCATCAAATACCCCCAAACTTAAAGCATTGCCCGTCTTCGAGCAAATTAAGAAAAATAATATAAGGAGTAAAAACGAAAGAACACCCAAGAACACTATAAACATTAAATAACACTCGACTCCATACTTAAGAAAACCATGTAATTCATAATCAAGAAGTCATCATTCATAAACTCGGCATAATCAATACTCTCTTGGGTACTTGTGTAATACCCGAGCCTCTCACTACTCACCCGACCAATATAGCTTATGTATTTCATGTTATCTACATAATATTTGCATTGATATTGACATCGCATGACACACTTCATATTATATAGTATTTTAACCAAAAAATAAAAAAGCTTTTACATGATATTAGTGCCTAGCTTCTGATCGGTTGATCGTGTATTCAAATAGGAAGGTTTAGGTGTCAAACTATTAAATATCGGTAGCTTACACGTGGTAACATTTGGAAGTATAAGAATTACAAAGTTACACATGGGAAACTTACTTGGAAATAATGGCATCGATGTGTGTACACGGGAACATAATATGTGAACAAATTAAATAGAGAATAATAATAAGAATAATAATAATCACCACACGAATTGGAAAATGGGATAAATCACGCTTAGAAATGATGTAGGGCCTTAAGCTAAATGCCAAATGTATTTTCTACCAATTAATTAAGTAATTATATATGTAACGTGTAGTTAATAATTAGTTGCATATATGTAAGTGTAATCTATATATATTATGTAGGAATGCGGGTACAAATCATAAGTCTACAAAATATACATATATACACACTTTGAATCTCAACTGTGAAGCTAAGTAAATATTAAAATATATAAATATATGTTTCTATAGTTGGAGTAATCACTGCTTCATGAAATGGAATTGATATATAAACAAATTTACTTATCTTATAAATGTAATATAAATAGAGATGTTAAAAGGGCCGTGGCCCGTTTAAACTGAAAAAAGAGAGGGATTGGGTCGAATTATTTTAGCCCATTTAAATCAAGGCCTTTTTGGCCCGGACTATTTAAACCGAAGCCTGTTAGGGCTAACCCGAAGGTTAACCGGGCTAGCCCGCTATTTTTATTTTTTTAAAAATAAATATAATTCTAATATTTTATATCTACTTTTATTACCTATTACTAGTAAATTTATTTTTCAAATTCACATCTCCCTCATCTTTAAGTTTAAATTTATTAAACAAGCTATAAATTCTTGAATAATTTCTTTTTTATTTATTATTTAATTCAGTTTTTCATTTTTATTTTGAATAAGAAAATGTCACGTATCTTATTAGATTATTTAGAATATAAATTATATTTCTAAATGGTGCTAAATCTAATTTTATAATTTTGTTAATGCAATGTAATTATAAACTATGCATGACTTTTTTTTTATAATGAATAGATTAACTTTAAATGTTAAACTTAAATGTTATATATGCTCAAGTTTGAAATTTTAGATTTAAATATCTTATTTCGAAAATTTTAAATGATAGTCATATGAGTAATTACGAGAAAAATATGTTAATTAAGGTAGCATTAGTTATTATTATTTTATTTTCAAAATTTAGATCATAAAATATTTAATTTTATAAGTTTGTTAATGCAATGTAATTAGAAACTTTGCATGAATTTTATTTATGACGAATAGTTTAACTTAAAATATTAAACTTAAATGTTATATATATTCAAGTTTAAAATTTTAAATTTAAATATATAATTTTTAATGTTTTGACTTATAGCCCGATAGTGGCCCGTTTAGGCCGAAGCCCGCTAGGGTTAGGTTCCAATATTGCCAGCCCGTTTAACACCGGCCCGTTTAGCCCGAAGCCCGCTAGGGCTGGCCCTATAGGGCTAGGGCCAGCCCGTTTAACATCTCTAAATATAAACATACACGGCTACACATATAATATATATATATATATATATATATATATATATAGGATATGGATCAAATAAGTCCTCCTACTTGGGGTGAGTCCATGAGGACACATTCTAACCATAGATTAACAATTTTGGGTGGTCCAGATTTTTAGGGGGTTTTTATATTTATTTTTTTTGTTTCAGCAACTAAGAAGGGTAGGGTGGTCATTTTGCATTATAGAATTAGTTATTGAGATTTCATTCCCTCTTTCACGTGATTTCACCCACTCTTCACGCACACTCTCTCTCCAGCGTTTCAGTTTCAAAAACATTTCTCTGTTGCTTATGTAGTATAAGGTTGTTGCTTATGACTTGCTTAAGTAGTTAATGTATCTGTGATGCATGTGTAGTGTATATTCGTTGCATATGTAGTATATGCTTATCGCTTATGTAGTATGGGTTTGTTGTTTATGACTTGCTTATGTAGTTAATGTATTCTTGGTGCATACGTAGTGTATATTCGTTGCTTATGTAATATAGACTTGTTGCTTATGTAGTATGAGTTTGCCGCTTATGACTTGCTTATGTAGTTAATGTCAAGTGGTGCATACGTAGTGTATATTCGTTGCTTATGTAGTATAGGCTTGTTGCTTATGTAGTATGGGTTTGTTGCTATGACTTGCTTATGTAGTTAATGTATTCGTGGTGCATACGTAGTGTATATTTGTTGCTTATGTAGTATAGGATTGTTGCTTATGTAGTATGAGTTTGTTGCTTATGACTTTCTTATGTAGTTAATGGTATATAAAAGCACCATGACACATCTACACAAGCAACAAATTACATCTTCATAAGTAAACTTCGAATCAAGTCGAGCTCAGCAACTATGGCGAATTGTCTGCAATCTTTTTCACACAATAGTGCATTGAAGAAGAAGGATGAATGATTTCTTCTGCATGTTACTATGGCGAATTGTCTGCAACTTTAGTATTCTCCACAAAATTACGGAGCACAAATGGTGTTCAACTCAAGCTAGTGATGCCGGTTCACCTTGTTTCATGAGAAGCGTTCGATGAAGAAGAAGGAAGAGAAGGAAGAGATCTGTCTGTTCACGCTGATTTTGCTGGATCGATTTGGAGAGATGATTATAAAAGTTAACATAATCCATTTTCGTTGGGTAATTTTGTAGGAATACTAATTTACCTATCCCTCTATTTTCCAGCATTTAATTTGTAATTTTAGCTCTAAAATCACAACTATTAGAAAATCTAGATATGTAGGATTTAGGATTGGTTTTATAGCTTTCAATTATGAGGTGGTCCATATAACCCCCTCCATATATATATATATATGGATAAGGTATAACAAAATATAGATATATGTGTAATCATGTGTGTAAAGTTAGATGTAATTTTATAAAAGAAAAAATTGCACATGCTTACACCTCTACCTCATAGAAGGATGTGGATTGTTAATATATTAGATTAGATGTTATCCCATCCCCATTAACCGACTTAAAATTTGAAAGAATCAAATGCTTGCTAGTATAAATATATTAACCCCGATAAACTATTAAACTTACACGGCTGGAAAGAACAGAAAATAGATAGTTACAAATAGGGTGACGACTTACGAAGGGTACCATTCAGTAAAGTCTCTGATCAACTATCTTCTTTTTTTTTAAATTCATAGCTATATTAATATGGGTGTTAAATATTGATTCTGATAGTTCGTAAATTAGATTAATCAAATATGAAGCCTCAAATAATTAGTTGGTAATAAAATAATAAGAAAATCAGATGACTGGTGTTAAGTTACAAAAAGGAAGAAAATAGTAATTGAGATTAATGCTAGAAACTGCATATATGACAACCAGTATAATTATTTTTATAGAATCAGAAATAATCCGATTTCATATAAATATTTTTGACTTCATGTCCTAGGTTTACCATATAAACATAAATGAAAGAATTGTTCGACACTTGGGAGTGATGAAGAATTTGAGTTAATTCATGAAAGTGTAATTTAAATTAGAAGGCTTGGTATAATTTTATTGTTGTAACCAATAGATGTTCTTTTAGTTTTTAAGACACGTAAAGTAAATGGGTCATTTAATTACAATTAGACTCGTTCATTAAAAAAAAATGAAACAGCTAATACTTATATGAGTAAGATTTTAAGATTCATGATTTTAAAAAAAAATGAAACAGCTAAGATTTCGGTAAAGTATATTGTCTAAATTGTGAGTGACATTGGTACTCCATATTTTACTACAGACTGTTGTGTATCTAGAGTTGAAGCGTTATGTACCAAATTTATAGGTGAGGCACAAACAAGTGTCAGGTAAGTGAAACCCCATCTGCAACTACAATGCATGAACATAGTATTTCTTGTCTTATTGATACTAATGCGATTCTTGTGTCTTAATGGATGCATTATGGAAACTTTGATGTTTCTATGTTTCTTGGTGGATATTGGATTGTGATGACTATTGGTGCATTGAGCATGTCGTTCATTGGCATTTGCACGTGCATGCAAATATATGAGCATTGTTGAGATGAGGCATGCACGACATGATAACTTTCTTTGAAAAGAAAAGATTTTGGTTGACCACTGCTAGTGCACCGAGGCATGCAAGGCGTGCTTTTATGATATATTTTAGGATGAAGTGGGTGTTACTCCGAAGAGGATCATAGGGGTTGACAGGGGGTGTGCCTCTGATGGTCACGAGGGGGCGGACCACTTGACTGTATCCTTATTGACACGCCAGGAGAAAGACTCCTGGGGGATCAATGGGGAAGACAGGGGTGGACTTCAGGTGGTCCCGGAAGATGGCCCTAGGCGGTGTCAATATGATTATGGCCTTGTGATTATTGATATTGTGTTGAGCTCTTTCCGGTGGATAGTAGGTGGGTAAAGGGCCCTATGTAAAGAAATGATTATAAATAATATATTTCAATGCATTTTGTGCACTTCTGGTAAAATATCTTAGAATGCATTTGTATTACATTGTTCAATAAGCATGCATGATTTTCGCTTACCGAGTATTAGCTCACGTAGTTCATGTATTGTAGGTAAATCTTGTGATGCTGGATTTCATGGGCTTACTGGGCAGGTGCTCCTACAGGTTACTGAGGATAGTGTACATGGATGACGACCTACTGGGCTGTGTTGATGGGCCACCTTTCCCTTCTGGTCTTGTATTATGTTTTGGTTTAGGGTTGTACCCTCTTTTGAAAACTCTGATGTAAATATGTACATGTAAATAACTGGGTGATGTGGGTTATGCGTTTGATCATGTGGATGTATGTTGTGTTTAATAACAGGGTTGGTTACCTCTTTTGTTTGTAGACATGGCTTGTCCTTATTTTTTAATTAAAATGATTCTTACTTGTTTGTTGTTAAAATGTCACAGGGATTAAAAAACAATTGTTACAAATTTTAAATAGAGTATTATGGCCAAGTTTTACTATTTATATATTTTCCAGTAGTAGCAATAGGGGTGGGCGTGACAGAGTGGTATCGAGATTCTACGCTGGGTTTCAGAGTTGTCCATGTACATGAACTCAAGACTTGTGGAGCACAACCACGCCAGTAATCTCTGATGCATTTTATGTTTCATGAAATTATATTGGCCATGTGTTATTAGGTTTCTCCTAAGATAGTGATTCAGTTATTTGGAGACTTCTATACGAACTGGTGATCGAGATAATGTCATAAATCGACTTACAGAGCTCATCCAACGACAATCTGAACAAATTCAACAACTCATCCATCAGAGGGATATAGCTAGAGAACAAAGAGTAAAAATGAATCAACCACACCAAAGGGCGTATCAAGTCGAGATAGTAGGGGAAAGATTCCAGAAGCTAAATCCACCAACCTTTGAAGATGCAGTAGATCCAGCAGCTGCAGAAGATTGGTTGCAAACTCTAGAGGATATGTTTTAGTACAATAGGGCCCCAGAAGATGAGACTTTTCTAAGTTCAGCAATAGAAACCCACAGCAATGGGAACAAGTTAAGCGCCAAAGAGCTGATTAGAGTAAGGCAGCCATAACAATACTTTTTCCCTATGTGCTAGACTCAACATACTAGAAGTGTTTTGGTAAATACCGGGAGATGTGTTACGTGTGGGATGTCAGGATATTTTCCTGATGTGTGCCTAAATAGTCCATATCATATACGACAAAAACATGTACCAACCAAAGTATTTACTCCAGAGCAGACGCAAAGGCGAACCCATCAGTAGGTTATAGGTAAACTTCTTATCATTGACACCGCAAAAATTTGTGCTTATTTGATTCGGAAGCTACGCATTCATTTGTATCCATTGAGTCTTTGAGGAGACAGGGTACAACACCAGATGTAGCTGAAATGGGTTACAATGTAGCAATTCCCTCGGGGAATTCAACTAATCAAATTTTGAGAACTTGTGTTATTCCAATTGAAAATAGGGAACTTTATGCGGATCTAATTGTGTTAGCCATGAACGACTATGATTTCATTTTGGGTATAGATTGGTTGTTGAAGTATGGTGCTATAAATGATTGTTAGATAAAGACAATGACATTTCAACCCCTAGAAGATGATCCATTTACCTTTGCTGGAATCACGATCCGCATAAAATTTCCAATAATAATAGCACTAAAGGCACAATGTTTAGTGGACGCTCGCTGTGAAGGATACTGCGTAAGTGTCACGAGTATCGGCGAACAACACCAACCAAACCTTGATGAAGTTCCAATAGTGAGAGAGTATTTCGATGTATTTCCGGATGATCTTCCCGGATTACCACCCGACCGCAAGATTGAGTTTGTTATTGACCTACTTCCAGGAGCATCTCCAATTTCTAAAACTCTGTACCGCATGACTCCACTGGAATTGAAGACACAATTGCAAGAATTGCTAGATAAAGGCTTCATTAGACCTAGCTTTTCGCCATGGGGTGCGTCTGTCATGTTCCTGCGAAAGAAGGATGGTACGATGAGATTGTGTGATCGACTATCATCCTGGTAAAGCCAATGTTATAGTAGATGCGTTGAGCCAGAAATCAACACATAGCAATCCAATTGCGATTTGCATTCGGTAACCAGAGTTAATGGATCTTCAGAAAATGAACATAGAGGTTGTATCATTAGGGTCCGTTGAAGCTAAGTTAGCAACGTTAATACTTCGACCGACGCTACTTGATCGAATTCAACAAGAACAACAAGGTGATGATTACTTTGTTAAAGTGAAGGAAGATATTACCTTGGGAGTGTCTTCTTATTTCAAAATATTCGAGAATAGAGTACTGCTATTTAGAGAACGATTATACATGCCTAATAGGGAAAATCTCCTAGATAATGTTCTAGCAGAAGCGTCAATGCCATTTTCTGTACATCCAGGAGCTACCAAAATGTACAAAGATCTGAAGATGCATTACTGGTGGCCAGCTATGAAAAGGGATATTTCACAATACGTGGAACAATGTTTAACCTGTCAACAAATAAAGGCAGAACACAAAAGGCCAGCTGGAACGTTACAATCTTTGCTTATACCAGAATGGAAATGAGAAAGAATTACCATGAATTTTGTGACAGGTTTGCCCAAAACTGTCAAGGGACACGATGCTATCTGGGTGATCATAGATCGATTAACCAAATCCTCTCATTTTATTTCTATTTGCTCAACCTATTCCATGGACCGATACGCACAACTTTACATACAATAAGTGGTTAGACTTTACGGTGTGCCACTATCTATTGTTTCAGATAGAGATTCTAGGTTGTTGTCTACGTTTTGGAGGAGTCTACTGAAGGCACTAGGAACACGATTGTCATTCAGTACTGCTTATCACCCTAAGACCGACGGACAATTAGAACAAACCATACAAACTTTAGAAGATATGCTTAGAGCGTGTGTGCTGGATTTTCAAGCACAGTGGAGTAAATATCTACCTTTGATAGAATTCTCATATAACAACAACTATCAGGCTACAATCAAGATGGCTCCATATGAAGCACTATATGGTAGAAAGTGTAGATCGCTAGTCCATTGGGTCGAAGTTGGTGAAAGGAAGCTTTTAGGTCGAGAAATGATTCGAGAAATGACGCAAGTTGTGGCACAAATTCGACAGAGGATGGAAACTGCTCAGAGCCAACAGAAAAGTTACTCAGATCAAAGAAGAATAATGCTAGAATTTTCTGTAGGAGATCGAATATTTCTTAAGGCAGCACCAATGAAAGGGGTAATGCGATTTGGAAAGAAAGGAAAGCTCAGTTCTAGATACATTGGCATGTTCCATATCACATAAAGAATTGGTGATGTTGTTTATAGACTTGACCTACAAGCATCAATGTCTATATATGATTTATTTCACATTTCTATGTTGAGAAAATACGTTTCAAACCGATCTCGTATTTTGAAACACGAACCAGTAGAATTTAAAAGTTGGTTTGAGCTACGAAGAGATACCTGCGGAGATATTGTCACGAGAAGTAAAGAAACTCAGGAATAAGGAAATCCCATTAGTTGAAGTACTTTGGAGAATCAATCAGAGAGGAAGCTACTTGGGAAAGAGAAGACGAGATGAGAGCTAAATATCCTGAGTTATTTCGGTAAGTTAAATTTCGAGAATGAAATTTTTATAAGGATGGGAAGATGTAATACCCAAGCCTCTCACTACTCACCTGGCCAATATAGCTTATGTATTTCATGCTATCTACATAATATTTGCATTGATATTGACATCGCATGACACACTTCATATTATATAGTATTTTAACCAAAAAAAAAAAGAAAAGCTTTTACATGATATTAGTGCCTAGCTTCTGATCGGGTGATCGTGTATTCAAATGGGAAGGTTTAGGTGTCAAACTATTAAATATCGGTAGCTTACACGTGGTAACATTTGGAAGTATAAGAATTACAAAGTTACACATGGGAAACTTACTTGGAAATAATGGCATCTATGTGTGTACACGGGAACATAATATGTGAACAAATTAAATAGAGAATAATAATAAGAATAATAATAAGCACCACACTAATTGGAAAATGGGATAAATCACGCTTAGAAATGATGTAGGGCCTTAAGCTAAATGCCAAATGTATTTTCTACCAATTAATTAAGTAATTATATATGTAACGTGTAGTTAATAATTAGTTGCATATATGTAAGTGTAATCTATATATATATTATGTAGGAATGCGGGTACAAGTCATAAGTCTACAAAATATACATATATACACACTTTGAATCTTAACTGTGAAGCTAAGTAAATATTAAAATATATAAATATATGTTTCTATAGTTGAAGTAATCACTGCTTCATGAAATGGAATTGATATATAACAAATTTACTTATCTTATAAATGTAATATAAACATACACGGCTACACATATAATATATATATATATATATATATATATATATAGGGATTGGTTCAAGCAATCCCTTTAGGTTAATCCATAAGAACACTTATGAACTCTTGATTTAAAATTTTGGATGGTGTAGATCATTTTAGTTAATTTAGACATATAAGGATATAATTGTACTTTTATATTTAATTAGTTATGTTAATTGACGGTTATTAGTTATTTTTAAGGAAACATAATCCTACCATTTCAGTTACCCGATTTTTAGGAGGAGAAAAATCATCAACTTCAAGCGTTTTTTTCAAAATTGATACTTCTTTCCGCCATATTTGTGAACAGTTGTTTTATTGTATACTTAGTTGGTGGAGTTGTATACTTAGTCATGTTTTATTGTATATTTAGTTCGGTGGATTTGTATACTTGGTTGGTGGAATCATATTCTTAGTTATATAAGTAGTTTAGTAAGTAGTTTAGTGAATTTGTATACTTACTTCTATGGATTTGTATAATTAATTCAATGGAATTGTATACTTAGTTATATAAGTAATTCAGTATTATTATATACTAGTTAAATGTTTCTGTATACTTAGTATTATTTTAATGTATAGTTAGTTCAATGTAATTGTATATACTTAGTTAAATGTTTATGTATACTTAGTAAAGTTTTAATGTACAGGTAGTTTAGTGTAATTGTATATTTAGTTAATTGTTTATGTATACTTAGTAATATTTTAATGTATAGTTAGTTTAGTGTAATTGTATACTTTTCATTAATTGTTGCACGATTTTGTTGCCATATTTGAATAATTTGCAACTTCGAATGGGAAGGGAGAGAAAGGAAAGGTGAATCGGCATATTAGAAAGCGGTTACTATATTTAATTTTCTGGATTCCTATTTTATCCCTTATGTTGTATACTTACTTATGAAATGTTGTATATATTGTAATATATCTTGACCATTGATTTACTATTTGGATGGTGTAGATTTAGTCCTATGGACTAACCTAGGAGGGTGGTCTCACAGGATCCCTTCTCTCTATATATATGGATAAGGTATAACAAAATATAGATATATGTGTAATCATGAGTGTAAAGTTAGATGTAATTTTATAAAAGAAAAAAATGCACATGCTTACACCTCTACCTCTTAGAAGGATGTGGATTGTTAATATATTAGATTAGATGTTATCCCATCCCCATTAACCGACTTAAAATTTGAAAGAACAAATGCTTGCAAGTATAAATATATTAACCACGATAAACTATTAAACTTACACGGCTGGAAAGAACAGAAAATAGATAGTTACAAATAGGGTGACGACTTACGAAGGGTACCATTCGGTAAAGTCTCTGATCAACTATCTTCTTTTTTTAAATTCATAGCTATATTAATATGGGTGTTAAATATTGATTCTGATAGTTCGTAAATTAGATTAATCAAATATGAAGCCTAAAATAATTAGTTGGTAATAAAATAATAAGAAAATCAGATAACTGGTGTTAAGTTACAAAAAGGAAGAAAATAGTAATTGAGATTAATGCTAGAAACTGCATATATGACAACCAGTATAATTATTTTTATAGAATCAGAAATAATCCGATTTCATATAAATATTTTTGACTTCATGTCCTAGGTTTACCATATAAACATAAATGAAAGAATTGTTCGACACTTGGGAGTGATGAGGAATTTGAGTTAATTCATGAAAGTGTAATTTAAATTAGAAGGCTTGGTATAATTTTATTGTTGTAACCAATATATGTTCTTTTAGTTTTTAAGACACGTAAAGTAAATGGGTCATTTAATTACAATTAGACTCGTTCATTAAAAAGAATGAAACAACTAATACTTATATGAGTAAGATTTTAAGATTCATGGTTGTTCATCAGATTCGGTAAAGTATATTGTCTAAATTGTGAGTGACATTGGTACCATAGGCGGAGCTAGTGTAGGCCGAGTGCGGTCTATGGACCTGTTAACAATGAAGATAAAGAGTACACATATCATGAGATGGAGAAACCAAAACTTGTATTATTCATGATCTATAGGAGCTTATATAGACAGGAGTGCAGCTACAATTAACTGTAACAGAAAACAGTTACATACAAACTCTGTAACTAACATTTCTCTAATACGCCTTCCTCAAGCTGGAGTGGGTCAGGGAGATATGGAAAACTTCTGACAGAGGTACTAAAACCGGGAAATCGACAATGGCTTGGTAAGGATGTCTGCGACCTGGTCCTCAGACGAAACATAGCGGATATCAATCTCATGCTGCTTACTACGATCACAGATGTAGTGAATATCAATTTCTATATGCTTGGTCTTGGCATGGAACACAGAGTTAGAGGCAAGAGAGATAGCACTCTCGTTATCACACCAAACAACCGCAGGAGAATGAAGATGCACCCCAAGTTCCGAGAAAAGAAACTTAATCCAAGTGACCTTTGTGGAGACAGCAGCAAGAGACCTATTCTCTGCCTCTGTGCTGCTGCGAGCCACCACGGGTTGTTTCTTGGAGCTCCAAGCAATCAAGTTGGGTCCTAGGAAAACACAGTGGCCACTAGTGGACTTACGATCATCAAGATTACTCCCCCAATCACCATCAGAAAATGCTGTAAGAGAAAACTGGGAAGAAGCCTGAAAGAGAAGACCAGTGGTGGAAGAGCCTTTAAGGTATCTGAGGACTCTCTTGCAGGCAGTCCAGTGATTGACAGTGGGGGCTTAAGAAACTGGCTGAGCTTGTTGACAACAAAGGAGAGATCCGGCCTTGTGATAGTAAGATATTGGAGTGCACCAAAAGTGCTTCTATACAGAGAGGGCTGAGAGAAGGGTGCACTATCCTGAAGTTGGAGCTTCTGATTTGAACAATAAGGAGAGGAGCAACGGGTACAACCAGTCATATTTGTCTTTTCCAAAAGATCTGCAATATATTTTGTCTGATTGAGAAGCAGCCCATGACAGGATCTGTGAGCCTCAAGTCCCAAAAAGTAATGCACCTCCCCAAGGTGCTTAAGAGAAAAGGCTGCATTAAGTTGCTGGATAACTGAAGCAATGTGACCATCATCATCACCAGTCACAAGTAGATCGTCCACATAGACCAAGATGATTAAGAGAGAGCTCCCAGTTTTCAAAAAGAAAAATGAGGAGTCTGAATATGATTCCAAAAATCCCAGAGATAAGAGAAAAGCCTTAAGCTTTTCAAACCAAGCCCGAGGGGCTTGCTTAAGGCCATAGAGCGCTTTCTTTAAGAGACAGACATGAGAAGGTTTAGTGGCATCAATATAACCCTCAGGCTGCTGCATGTAAACTGGCTGAGAGAGATCTCCGTTCAAAAAAGCATTGTTTACATCGACTTGCTGAATCTTCCACCCCTTAGACACAACCAAGGTAAACACAACCCGGATTGAAACAAACTTGACAACGGGACTGAAAGTTTCAAAATAATCAATACCAGGACTTTGTTGAAACCCCTTCGCAACAAGTCTGGCCTTGAACTTGCCAAGAGATCCATCAGATTTCTGTTTCACTTTGAATACCCATAATCAATACCAGGACTTTGTTGAAACCCCTTCGCAACAAGTCTGGCCTTGAACTTGTCAAGAGATCCATCAGATTTCTGTTTCACTTTGAATACCCACTTATTCTGCAAGACATTCATGGTAGGGGATAGGGAACTAGATCCCAGGTCTGATTTCTGAGTAAGGCTTGAAACTCAGCATCCATGGCAGCCCTCCAATTAGGATCATTTAGGGCATGAGAAACATAAGAGGGTTCAGGAATGGAAGAAATGGTAGAGAACACTTTAGGTTTGTAGATGCCACTTTTTGACCTGGTAGTCATAGAGTGAGATGGCTGAGATGGAACAGGAGGAGGAGGAGGAGGAGGAGTAGAGTTTGTGAGGGGCGAGAAGAGACCGGGAGGAGAGGGGGAAGAATCAGGCAAAGGAAGAATAGGCAACTGAGAAGAGACAACAGAAGAAGTAGTGTAGGAAGAGAGTGGAAATAAAGAATCATAGGGAAAGTCAGCTTCATTGAATGAGACAGTGCGAGCAATGTACATGCGACCTGAGGGACTAAGGCATTTGTAGCCCTTATGAAGTGAATTGTACCCCAAAAAAATACATTTCTGAGACCTAAATTGAAGCTTGGAGGAGGTGTAGGGGCGAAGGAATGGATAGCAAGCACACCCAAAAACTTTAAGAAAAGAGTAGTCAGGTGGTTGCTTAAAAAGATGCTAAAAAGGAGAGGCGTTCAAGTGTAGGAGTAGGTAGCCTATTAATGGTGAATACAATTTGAAACAAAAGCATCAGCCCAAAATTTGGAAGGAAGGTGGGCAATGGCAAGAAATGTGAGTCCCATTTCAAGTATATGTTGGTGTTTGCGTTCAGGTTTGCCATTCTGCTGATGAGTATGAGGACAAGAGTATCGAATTTGGATGCCAAGTGAAGTGAGAAGAGGTTTAAGGGGTCTATACTCACCACCAAAATCTGATTGAAAAGATTGAATCTGACAATTAAAATGAGTTTTAACCAGGCTATGAAATTGAACAAAGGTGTTATAAACTTCACTTTTAGTTTGAAGAGGATACAACCAGGTGTAATTAGTGAAATCATCCAGGAAAATGACATAATATTTGAAACCATGTGTAGAAGGGACTGAAGCAGGTCCCCACACATCTGAGTACACCAGCTGAAACGGAGTAGTAGTATGGGATTTAACTGAAGGAAAATTCATATTATGCATCTTGCCAAGCTTACATGGTTCACAGAACCATAGAGACTGAAGAGAACTAGTACAATTTATTTGTCTAAGAACTTGAGACAGAATAGAGTTACATGGATGACCAAGCCTTTTGTGCCACATATTGACATCTTTATTAGTACAAGCAAAAGTACAAGGAGAATGTGGAGACTGATTGAAAAGATCTGAGAAGAGGAGGCACCAAGAGAGTTGGAGGGAGATGAAAAGTGCCTCAAGTCCAGCTGGTAAAGGCCATCCTTGAGATCACCCTTCAGGAGGATTTGATGTGTATGTTTGTCCTTGATAAAACAGGAAGTAGGATGAAATTCAACAATAACATGATTATCAGAAGTAAATTGAGATATACTTAATAAATTCTTAGTTATATCTGGAACACAAAGAATATTATTGAGCATAAGAGATTTGATGGGAAGAAGACTAGGAAAAGAGGAAGTGCCAGTGTGAGAGATATGGAGTTGAGAGCCATTACCTACTGCCAATTTGGAAGAGCCAGTGTAGGGAGATGCTGAGGTAAGATTTAGAGGAGTGGGAGTAACATGGGAGGTAGCTCCACTATCCACATACCAATGATTATCTAGTGCAGAATAAGAGGGACCAAAATTTGCAGAAAAACTGCTCGGAGAACCAGGAGATAAAGGAACATCATAGCCAAAAGACTGAGGAGCAGCTGAACCATATGAAGGCATGGAAAATCAAGAATTGCCAAGGTGCAGATTGGCTAATTGCTAATTGAGATAAGCCATAGGAGGAGGAGACGTACCAATTCCTGGAAAATTGGTATCAAATCTTTTGAAGCATTTCGAAGCCAAGTGATTTTGTTTCCCACATATTTGACACATAGGTCGAAATCTATTGAAGCGACCACGTCCTCTGCCTCTAAAGGGACTTCCACCATGATTAAAAGATCCACCACCTCTGGAAGGAAAGGAATCAGAGTAACCAGGACGTTTACCATCCGCATGTGTGTTAAAAACAGCCTGAAAAGGCATATCGGTACTAATACCATTCAAGATCGAGTCAAGCAACCTCACTTCATGAGATTGTAGGGCAAACCAAAACGAACCGGGAATAGTGAGAGTCTCATTTCGAGATTGTAGATTAACAACTACTGATTAAAACTCGAGATCCAAAACCCGGCAAGTATGTAAGACACGGATCATCATCAGGAATATGCTTACCTGCAGCCTGTAAGCTATCCGCAATTCCAACCATTTTTAGAATATAATCTTCAACTGATAGGTTACCCTTTTTGGTAGATTGGAGCAGAGATCGAAGATGATTAACACGAGCCTTTGACTGTGTGCGAAATAAAGTTTCCAATACAGACCAAACCTCAGCGGCCGTGGAACACCGAGTAACATAACCAAGCATACATTCCGCCATTGAAGACAACAATCAGCTCATAAGGAGTTGATCACGCCACATCCAATTAGAATATGTAGGATTAAGGCTGCATAGTGAACCAGTGGAAGATCCATCAAGAAATTGAGGAGGAGCAGGGGTAGAACCAAACAAAAACTCCTCAAAACCGTGAGCACGAACCGTAGTAAGCACCTGAACGAGCCAGAAATTATAATTTATTCGATCCAATCTGAGAGTAAGAGTTGTGAGAGAAGGTAGAGAAGAAGAAGTAGTAGCCATAGCCATGGCAGAGAAAAAATCAGAAATGAGTATCCTGTGCTCTCGATACCATGTTAACAATGAAGATAAAGAGTACACATATCATGAGATGGAGAAACCAAAACTTGTATTATTCATGATCTGTATGAGTTTATATAGACATGAGTGCAGCTACAATTAACTGTAACATAAAACAGTTACATAACAAACTTTGTAACTAACATTTGTAACCGCTTTAACTAACTATCTTCTAGAACACTCTAATAGGACCGCACTCATTAAAGTTGAACCATAGCCATTATTATATTATAAATATAAAAATATTATTTTCTTTGCATTCAAAACCAAAATAGCCCGCACTCAGGAGACAAAAGGGTCTTTTGGAAAATGTTTTGACAACTTTTATGATTTTGTCATTTTGTGAAGGAACAAAAGACACAAATTAAAAGAAACTAATTAAATATGACCCAAAGATATATATTCTAGACTTATGGAGGATAGTGGACTAGGGAATTGTATTAATGGGAAAATAATATAAGCGATTATTTTATGAAGTAGAAATGCATGTTTCTTTTTTTTCTCTCTCGATATATATACATGTATGAATAGATGTTAAACATCATAATAGAACCATTTTAAAGTCTGAAATTCTTATTTTTTATAACAACAAACAAATAGATAATAATTTTAATGGCTTGGAAAATCAAGTTTTAATTGTATATTTGTTGTAAGGTATGGCTTGCTTATTTTTATTATAATATATTTTTTTATTTATTAAAATTTTGACCCGAAAAGAGCAATACAGAAATGATGAAATTTTCGACCGCACTGGTCGGAAATCATGGCTATGCCACTGATTGGTACCCCATATTTTACTACAGACTGTTGTGTATCTAGAGTTGAAGGTGAGGCACAAACAAGTGTCGGGTAAGTGAAAACCCATCTGCAACTACAATGCATGAACATAGTATTTCTTGTCTTATTGATACTAATGCGATTCTTGTGTCTTAATGGATGCATTATGGAAACTTTGATGTTTGTATGTTGCTTGGTGGATATTGGATTGTGATGACTATTGGTGCATTGAGCATGTCATTCATTGGCATTTGCACGTGCATGCAAATATATGAGTATTGTTGAGATGAGGCATGCACGACACGATAACTTTCTTTGAAAAGAAAAGATTTTGGTTGACCACTGCTAGTGCACCAAGGCATGCGAGGTGTGCTTTTATGATATATTTTAGGATGAAGTGGGTGTTACTCCTCAGAGGGTCATAGGGGTTGACAGGGGGTATGCCTCTGATGGTCACGAGGGGGCGGACCACTTGACTGTATCCTTATTGACACGTCAGGGGAAAGACTCCTGGGGGATCATTGGAGAAGACAGGGGGTGGACTTCAGGTGGTCCCAGGAGATGGCCCTAGGCGGTGTCAATATGATTGTGGCCATGTGATTATTGATATTGTGTTGAGCTTTTTCCGGTGCATAGCAGTTGGGTCAAGGGCCCTATATAAAGAAATGATTATAAATAATATATTTCAATGCATTTTGTGCACTTCTGGTAAAATATCTTAGAATGTATTTGCATTTGTATTACATTGTTCATTAAGCATGCATGTTTTCCGCTTACCGAGCATTAGCTCACGTAGTTCATGCATTGTAGGTAAATCTTGTGATGCTGGATTTCATGGGGCTGGTGCTCCTACAGGTTACTGAGGATAATGTACATGGATGGCGACCTGTTGGGCTGTGTTGATGGGACACCTTTTCCTTCTGGTCTTGTATTATGTTTTGGTTTAGGGTTGTACCCTCTTTTGAAAACTCTGATGTAAATATGTACATGTAAATAGCTGGGTGATGTGGGTTATGCGTTCGATCATGTGGATGTCTGTGTGTTTAATAACAGGGTTGGTTACCTCTTTTGTTTGTGGACATGGCTTGTCCTTATCTTTTAATTATAATGATTCTTACTTGTTTATTGTTAAAATGTCACAGGGATTAAAAAAAAATTGTTACAAATTTTAAATAGAGTATTGTGGCCAAGTTTTACTATTTACATATTTTCCAGTAGTAGCAATAGGGGTGGGCGTGACAACTTGACATCGCGACTCACAAGAAGATAGTGTATCACTCGATTCTCAAAAGTGTATGAATAGTGTTTACGCTCAAATTCAATTCAGTGAATGTAGAACTATGCTTGCAAATCATCTAACATTTCTACCACTTTTGTGTGCACAATCTAAGAATCAAAAAGGACTTTTATTAGGTTGTAATGTAGGTTCTTTGGTACGGGTAGGAAAATTTGGATTATGTGACTTGACTTGAGCAAATAGAAATTAAGCACACAGACTTGCAATTCACCAACACAGTTTTAATATAATATCAGTTTTCTTTTTCAACTCAATTCCACCTTTTATTTCTCTTTTTTCATTCTTAGGCTTTTTTTTTGCCTTCTTTTCTCTCTCTCTCTTTTTTTTAATAACTTCAAGCTCTCTCATTTTTCCTAATTTTCAGAATTTTTCTCTTTTTTGCTTTGCTCGATTTTCTCTGTACAACTTTTCAGAGATATTTTCTTTTTCGAGCTTCATGTATTTTTCATTTACATAGATACTGCTCATCCCTCTTTCTTTTGCCAACTTTCTCTCATTTTCATAAATTTTCACCACATCTCCCCCAAACTTATTCATTTTCTATAACCTCAAGAATTTTTAGTGATAAAAACACGTAAATGTTAAAGATCAATGTGTCTCAGAATAATAGTTTTGGCTCAAACTTGGCTAACTATGGAATTATGAGTTAATAGGTAGGCTTTTTAGGCTAAGTAGACTAAACAAAGATGGCCTTAGATCATTTTCAATAATTGCACACACACATGGCTTCAGTGAAGATACCAGAACAAGTTCTAGAGTTCTATCAATCATCAATGACACACTCAAGAAAGAAATAAGTCTGCATAATATAAAGCAGTTTAAGATACAAAAGCTCACAGGCTTATTTTTCGCAACATGCTCAAATACCCAATTTTCTTAACACATGCCAAGTAAATAAACTTTTCTCCTAAGAATTTATTAAATTATCCCCCAAGTAATTTATCCCATGCCATAAAATATTCATAGTAAAATCATAGGGAGCGGCCGCCTAGGCCGATTTTTCGAGATGTCTGGGTTGCCTCCCACAAAGTGCTAAGTTTTTTTTCTTTAGCCAGACTCAGATTTCTAGCATCGCTTTCGTTGAACCGCGTCAGTTGAAATCATTGAGCCCTCATATTCTGTACCATCCATCCGACGAATGGCGTTGCTCTGTTTTCTCGGATTAAGTATCGCCTGTGAATTTGTTCTTTTGATGTTAGCCTCCCAATGCAGCAGCGATTTGGGCTTCTTATATCTCCAAAGATTCCAGTCTCGCACTCAACAAAAACGATATTAGAAACGTAGAAGAAAAAAATAAAAAAATCGAAGAAAGAGTAATATATATATATATATATATATCTACAAAACAATATGCTTCAATTAAGATTGGACTACTTATTACTATATCTAAGTAGAATCTAATCAATCCCGGCAATGGCGCCAAAAACTTGTTCGCCAAATATTTGTTTTGGTTCATACAACTGCAAGTGTACTGTGTAGTTTATAGGATAATGGCAAGCAAGGTCGTATTCCTCAGGGATTGAAGCTCGAAACACTTAGGCTATAATAACATCGTATTCCAATGTTATTGAAGTGACCGAAATTTGAGTTTATTTAATCCTAAAAATCAAAAATAAAGAAAATAAATAAAATAAATTTGTGAACCCCACAAGTATTTTCAACATCTTTAGGAGCAACCTTAGGCACATAATCTCAACATGCTTCTTCAATATTAAATGCAAATAAAGTTTTAAAAACCAATTCATGCAATTCTATGGGTTCAAATTCCTAATATCATTTACTCCCCCTCCCGGGTGGTGCGTAAACAGTTGATTAAGAACAATTGTAGTCCTCCCAGATCATTACAATCATTAATAACTCTAAAAAGATTTGTGAATTGAATAACTCCCCACAAACACGCCTGTCACACATGTTCATGTCTGAATTCGATTTTTGTCTTACTAGAACTCACCTCCCGGATTATGGACTAGAAGTATGACATGCAAATTATTGGCTAAATAAAAAACAATTATAAATAAGCACTCGAATTCATAAAATAGAACGCATGAAGCAATTTAGAAAACAAGTAATCATATTTGGTATGGGCGTAATCTACTCACGCACCATAATAAATGCGTGGAACATAATTGGTGCATTGATATGGCTTGTAGAAGATTTCAGGAGCATAAAGATGCTAGCATGGCCTACACGTTGCATGCTCCTCGAAGATTGGTGGCTGAAGCTTGGGAAAAGCCTCCTCCTCACCAATTTAAACTCAACTCAGATGCCTCTATTGTACATGATCAAGGCACAAGCCTGGGAGCCATTATCAGAGACCATAATGGCTATGCGGTACAGGTTTTGTCCAGACGAATGGCTGAGGATATGGAGGTACACATAGCGGAATCGATAGCGTGCAGAGAAGGGGTGCTCATGGCGTTGGACGTGGGAATTCAAGATATAACATTAGAGACGGATAACTTCCAGGTATACTAGGCTCTTTCCAAAAACTCGACTGATTTTTCCTACCTGGGTAATATCATCGAGGATATCAAGTTACTTCTACCCCGTTTTCGCACTTGTTCGTTTAATTGGGTCAGACGTTCTAGTAATATTGTGGCGCATCATTTAGCGTGTTTTGCTTTTAATTTAAGTACGTTAGATTCGGTTAGAGGTGGTTTTCCTCAAGACATTGATGACTTGATTGTTGAGGACGCTCCTCATTGATATGTTGAATGAAATAGTTTATCCTTCTCAAAAAAAATCATATTTAATACAAATCCACAGTTTCGATTATGCCCCTAAGATCCAAAAAATATGCCAAACATTGATTACAAACTCATAGATAAATTCGAATCAACATTAAGACATTGTTTAAGTACAAACAAGAGTTCTTAGACATAGAAAGAAAACCCCTTCTTGTCAGGATGGATTCCCCTTCCAAGCCCTCGAAGCTCTTGTGCTCCCTAGATGCGAAAGCCTTGTGGCGTTCTTCGCGACCTAGGTTTTTGCTCTCAGAAGCTCTTTGATTCTTCGGTTCCTGTGTTATTTGATGTGTTTTTGCTGTATGAAGTGATGTTGGGTGATGAAAATTCGTTCAAGCCTTGGTCTCCTTTATATAGATGCTTGGAGAGGTCACTTGTAGAGTTTGAATGGGAGAAAAACTCTAAAAAACGCGTCTGGCAGAGTCCCACACGGCCAGGCCGTGTGGAACCACACGGTTATGTGGATTTTAGCCCTTTTACACACGCCCGTGTGGTCTCACACGATTGGGTAGTGCGGCCCTGGTTCCGTCCCCTGTTTTCGTCCCTTTTCACACGCTTGTGTCATTCCACACGGGCAGTTTCACACGGCCGTGTGATACCACACGTTACGGCAGTGTGATGTGTTTTGGACCATGTTATTGTCGAATTAGCTCCTGCAGTCTTCATGAAAGTTGTAGCCCTTTCTCTTAGCTTTCCATAGGCACTTGAATCACCTCAATATCAATTTTTTAAAGAAAGGTATGGCCCAAATAATAAACCCTGCCAGTGTTAGAAACTGTTAGCGCATTTGGATGTTTTTGAGGGAAATTTCCTTTTGTTTTGACCTTCCATGCTTCTCTCCTTCATATTTTTCCTCGTACACTAGCTCTTGACCTATACTTTGGAACGTGATATCTCTTTTTGTCCAATTTAGCTCCATTTTCTGCAAAATTCACAAGAGTATGCAGTATCACGCCCAACAAAAGAAACCAAGTAAAATACACCAAATATGCGTGCAAATGCATCAAATATATATCATTTTAAACCCTCAAATGCACGTATATTTTACTCTCATCAAGGTCCAGGAGAGTCTTCCCAAATCTCTCCTCGATATGATCCCTTGGGAGTGGCACAAAAGATTGGAACTGATATTGATGCGACCACTACCCCTGTGCAATCTCAAGATGGCTCTCAAGGAAAAGACGATGAAGTTGGGAACGCGGGCACCCTAGCCAAGCCTACCCCCAAAGAAGGTTTTGAGACTCCTGCCCCAACGGCTGACTACTCAATAGGAAACACAGCTGTGTCTCAGGAGTTGAGTAACCCCACTATCGTTCACTCAGCTGGTGTGTCAGCTGATGAGGAAGCTCTCTCCACCACGGCTAGGTCGGAGGACATTGTGGGAGACAAAACTTTGCAGTTAGGAGGCGAAGGAGAGCAAACAACTGATACGCAGAGTGAAATTAATGAAGCTCGAACGGTTGAAACTATTCCAGCTGAGATTTCCTCTTATGTGCAGGCCGATGAAGCTGCTGATGCAGCTAAGGCAAAGGATGGGAAAGAGGCCACATGAGTTGAAACTCTTGGCCATGAAACTGCAATCCTAGGAGTTGAGACTTCGAAGGATGCCATTGAAGACCCCAAGACAGCTGAGTCTATCGTAGGGAATGTCAAAGGCCCCACAGCGGTTGAGACTGCTGGGGGTAATGAAGGCCTAAAGGAGGTTGAGACTTCCTTAGGTAAAGAGCCGGAATAGGAGAACATTCCTCAAGTGGAAGGAGCTGGTGAAGAAGAGGAGATCAACGCCCTTTATGATTTCCTAGAACACATTGATACAACTTTTCTGGTATCAGAGGATGAAGCCGAGTCCACACATCATGGAGATTCTACGCAGGACGAGGCTGAGGATGTTTTTAACTCACGGAGCAATATTAGTGATAAAATAGCTCCGATGAGATTCAATTTTGATGATGAGACATCCCCTCTGGCCACATCACACTCTGATGACGCTATTAAGATATCTGAGGACCCGTTGACTCAAAAGGAAAAATCCACTGAGACCGACGAAGGCCGTTAACACAATCGAGGCTCGGTCAGAAAACCAACACAATCGCTCGGTGAACACACGGTGAAAGGCTACCACTGTTGCTCTAGCGAGAGACAAAAAAAGCTCCATCGCAGGCTCCCACAGCTGCGTTATCTGCCGACGATGCTGGCTCAGCCGAGGCACATAGAGCTGATACATTGCAACAAGAGAAGGGAAAGGCCCCCCATCGCGGACCTTCGGGGATCCCTCTTATTAGAGATGATGTTTTTGAAGACATCTTTCCTTTCACTGCTGAACTGCCTGATATCGAGGCCGAATATGCTAGAGAATAGGCAAAATACACTGTGCAGGAAGAGCCCATCATTCCATCTGATATGATTGTGCCGATGGGATTCGACTTTGATGCCGTATGGCCGGAAGTAGAGTCAGCTTCCACAGCCGAGTTCCGTAATGCGTTCAAGAAAATATGTGATAAAATTGAGAAAATAGAACGCCATCATGCATCATTAGATCTTCGATTGGACAACCGTGATGCAACACTCAGTGTAGATATTCGAGGAGTTGTCTTACGGATCAGGGAGTGGGCCGCACAGCAGACTGCAATGCGCTCAGAGCAGGTCCGTTACTTCAAAGCCTTGTTTGCAAAGCTGTTGGTTTGGAGTGCGGATAATGTCCAATTTCAACAGAGTCAAAAGGAATTTATGGTCAGGATGGAAAATTCTCCCAAGTCGTATATGGAGTTGCTCAAGCTGCATCATCAGAGTGAAATTGCACGCCTGGAGGACAACATGAACCAGAAGTTCAGTCTTCTTATGGCAGAAATGAAGTTGCTAGCAGTTGAGTCAAAGGCTAGACGGCCAGGGTTCCGGACATCCTACTCCAAAGCAGATATCAAGAAGAATTCAACAAACAACCGACTGGACTTCATTCTGAGTGGTTTGTTCTGCATCCGACCCTTTCATTTGGTGATGATGCCAAAAAGGGGGAAGATGAGGCCTTAAAGGAACTGAATGGAGAAGCAGAAAGGAGTAATAAGGAGGCGAGGAAGGGAGAATCTGCAAAGGGGGAAGTAAGCTTGAAGAACCCCCCTGTGAAACTTATGTTTGCTAAAACCCCCCAGCAAGGAGAAGCCACATCTTCGATTCTCAGCAAATTTCCAAAAGAGCTGTCGATGGAACAGAAAAATGAGATGGCAATGAAAGAAACAAGAAAAGCCATCGAAGCTGAGTTTGAGAAGATAGCCGAGAAGCAGTCTGCGCGGTTTAGAATATCAGAAAATAGTATGATGGTCCTCCAGCCGGAAAGATTACCCTGCAATAAAACCTCCGAGAGATATTGCCATGCCTGATGCTCGATCTGAGCCCAGATCGCTAGAGGAATTCCAGACTCAAGAAGCAGAAGGATATTTTCAAGATATGACTCTACCACAAGCCTGGGATTTGTACTGGGAGAAGGGACTTGGATTGTGCAATTTGGCTGATAAGCAGCCAAGTTCAGCAGTCACTCGGCTAGAAAATCAAAAGCTCCAGTGCAGTACACTCCCAGAGAAAGGGGAGCTGAGTCGGGAAGGGAAAGACATGGTGGCAGTGGGATAAGTGTTCAACCACGGCCAAAACCAGAAGATATCAAGTATGTGGATCCGCAGAATAAGGGACTCATATACTGGGCTGGATTTGATCATCTTGCTAACTTAGAAGTTGCACACAAGAATGCTGAAGCAATAAAAAGGCAAGAGGCTGAAATAAAAGAACTGCTCGAGAATAGGTGGAAAGGCAGCGTAGGGATGACCCTGTTGCGAAGCGAGCATATGAGAAAAAGAAGAAGGAGGAAGAGGAAAGGAAAAGGAGGAGAGTGATGAAGACAAAAGAAGAGCTGATGAATAAGAGAGAAGAAGGAAGCATCCAAGGCGTTGAAGACGGCTGCAAACCCCTTCGTGTATTTTACTTAGGTGTAAATGCTTAACTGTAAGTTTTCCCTGTATTATAGCTCTGATAATTTCCTTGTAATATTTATCTTCTTTGTAACTTAGCTCAGATACACAATGTAATGCAATACTTGTATAAGCTTTGTTGCCTTTTGTAAACATCTTTGTAAAGGACAAGAATGCTATGATCAATAAAATTGATTATTTAAAGCAACATTCTTTGTTACTGCACTGCCTGTGTTTGCTGTTTACTTGTTGTTTGTTTAAGTTTTGGCATCATCAAAAAGGGGGGAATTGTTAGGAAATTTAATTGTTAGATTTTGATGATACCATGTAAAACTTAGACTAGGAAGTTGGCACCCCATTTTCCTTGTAATTCTATGCTTTAATAGATAGGACTAAAAGAGCTGAGTGAAGTCAGCTAAGTCAAGAATGCAAGAAGTCAACTGCAGACTAGAATGAAGACTCTGTTGTGTGTCAGCTGAGTATGGCCAAAAAGGAAGACAAGAACTCGATTGAAGGAGAGCCAGCTGATGAACAACTGTGTGAAGTATGAGGAAGTGTCAGTCAAGTCAATGAAAGGAGCCAAGTCTAACAATTGAAGTGACAGTTGAGTCATTCTCATGATTGGAGCAGACTCAAGTCACAAAGGGTAAAAGCAGCAGTCAAGTCAAGACAACTGACGTTGATCCATTGGAAGGAAGTCAAGGATAATACTCAATATAGTAATATGTCCAAGCTGCCAGGTCATAAAGTGTTTAGCCTAGAAACACGCAAAAGGAATAAGCCAATGGGAAACACTGAAGCTTGTTTCAGACCATGTAAAGCTGCAGAGCCATTTAATACGAGGAAGGGTCAACATCACAAGTGCGACAGACCAAGAAAAGACAAGCCAACGAACAAGAAGTGTCATTTGAAGATAACCTATCTCTTCAACGGGCAAATTTTCAAATGAGAACTATAAAAGGCTGAGGAAGCAATTGAGAAAAGGTTACCTGAACGTAGCACAAACAAATCAAGCAAGTATAACACTCAATATTCTCAAGCTTATCTAGAAAATTCCTCAAGCCTAAAACTCGAAGGAATTCAATCCAACACACGCTGTGAAGGAAAGATTACTTCAACCAGTTGAAGAGGAAACATTTAAAGAACAAAAAGGGGTCTACACTCCAAGTTGAAGGAGTTGTAGGAAGGTTCAAGGTCGAACCAAGAGATTCATGTTTGTTGGAGGGTTGTGTGATCAAATCCAAAGACTTGAAGGGAGCTGTAGTAGCAAGGCAGCTGTCTTGTGAAGAAGCTGAGTCGCAGGAGAAGCCAGCTGTGTGATCAAGGCTGTCTCTAGACTGAGTTGGAGAAGAGTGGATTAGAGGAATTACCCCATCCTCGAACCCTTATAAATTACTTGTGTAATTTACTTTCAGCATTTACTTTCTTGCTTATAATTTTCATATATGCTGTTAAGTTAATTTGCTACCCAACTGATTAAATAACAAGTGCTAAAACAAGATTTAAAAATGAGCTTTAATCAAATAAAGGGTGTTAAGTTTTCCGCTGTTAAAAACCAAATCAACTAAAGTTAAGTGTTAGTTGACACAACCAAGTTATACTATCAACAACTCAAGTCGAGTCTGTTGAGTGGGTAACTTAGCTGAAGATAACCAACCTAGTTGTCCCCCAAGGACACAGCTAGTCAACTCTGTTGAAATTCTTAAAAAGACTAAAAGTGAAAATTTGGTAAGTTTTATTCAACCCCCCCTTCTAAACCTTACACCATACCCCTTGGGACCTACATGTGTGAAAAGATACTTAAGACTTTTATAGTCCATGAATATTTTGCACCTTTTTCCGTATAGGTAGTGTCATCATATCTTTAATGCATGCACTACATCAGCTAACTCCATATCGTGAGTGGGGTAATTCAACTCATGCGACTTTAGTTGTATCAAGGCATAAACCTCCACTTTGCAGTGTTGCATCAAAACACATCCCAAATCTTGTTTCGATGCATCACTATAGATGATAAATTCCTCTGTAGGATCAGGAATCATCAATACGAGCAGATGTTAGTTTACTTTTCAACTCTTGGAAACTTTCTTCACCCTTATGAGTCCATTCAAACTTCTCTCCTTTCCTAGTTAATCATGTCATAGGCATGGCTATCTTCGAGAACCCTTCGATGAACCTTTTATAATAGCCTGCTAGGCCTATAAACTGCGGACTTCACTCGCATTTCTAGGCGAGCTCCAACACTTACTGCTTTAACCTTGTCAAGGTCAACTTTGATCCCTCGTGCAGTGACCACGTGTTCAATAAACACAACTCGATCCCACCAAAATTCACATTTCTTAAATTTTACGTACAACTTCTCTCTATGAAGTGTCTCTAGTACAATCTTAAGATGCTCTTCGTGTTGCTCTTTATCCATCGAATACACCAGTATATCGTCTATAAATACTATGACGAATTGATCCAAATATGGGTGAAACACTCTATTCATTAAATCCATAAAAACTGTTGATGCATTACTCAGACTAAAAGGCATCACTACAAACTCGTAGTGCCCAAAGCGGGTTCTGAATGTCAACTTTGGGATGTCACTCTCTTTAATCTTCCGTTGATGATATGCTGACCTCAAATCAATCTTTGAAAATATGTAGGCTCCCCTTAATGGATCAAACAGATCTTCGAATTTGGGTAACAAATATTTGTTCTTCATTGTAAGTCAGTTCAGCTCCGTATAATCGATCCACATTCTGAGTGATCCGTCTTTCTTTTTCACAAATAGGACTGGCGCGCCCAAGGTGATACACTTGGGCGAGTAAAACCCTATCTCCAATAGCTCTTGTATTTATACCTTCAACTCCTGCAATTCCTTTAGTGCAATTCCGTAAGGTACTTTGGATATTGGTGTTGCTCCCAGTACCAAATCAATGGAAAACTCTACTTGTCGATTGGGTGGTACTCCTGGCAAGTCTTTCGGGAAAACATCCACATATTCTTGAACTATAAGGACATCGTTCGGTGTCAACTTAGTTGTTGGGATTCTAACTATGTTCATCAAATATCCTTGACAATTACATTTTTTAGCATGTTCAATGCATTCATTGCAGATATAATCCTAGGTGTAGTTCTAGTCTTAGTCCTATAAAACCTTATTTCTCCGACTCCCAGTATGTGAAATTTTACCTATTTTTCTTGACTCTTACTCCATACTTACTAAGCCAGTCCATGGCTAAGATTATATCCAAGTCCCTCATATGAATCATATATGTTAGGAAATTTATTCGATAGATTTTGACGATACCATGTAAAACTTTAACTAGGAAGTTGGCACCTCATTTTCCTTGTAATTTGTATTATAATAGATATGACTGGAAAAGCTGAGTTAAGTCAGCCATGTCAAAGATTACAAGAAGTTAACTGCGGACTATGTGAAGACTCTGCTGTGTGTCAGCTAAGTAAATCCATAAAGGAAGTCAAGGACTCGACTGGAAGAGAGTCAACTGAGGAACAGCTGTGAGAAGTGTTAGTCAAGTCAACTCAAGAAGCCAAGTCTAACAGTTGAAGTGATAGGTGAGTCAATCTCATGATTGGAGCAGACTCAAGTCACCTAGGGTAAAGGCAGCAGTCAAGTCAAGACAACTGACTTAGATCCATTGATTAAAGTCAAGAATATTACTCCATTTAGTAATATGACAAGCTGCTAGGTCTAAAAGTGTTTGGCCTAGAATTGTGCAAAAGGAATAAGCCAATAGGAAACACTGCAGCTTGTGTCATACACCTGCAAATGCTGGAATGTCATTTAATACGAGGAAAGGTAAACATCACCAAGGCTGCAGACCAAGAAAAGACAAGCCAACGAAAACAAAGTGACATTTGAAATTAGCCTATCTCTTCAACGGACAAAATTTCAAATGTGCACTATAAAAGGCTAAGGAAGCTATTGAGAAGGGGTTATCTTGATTACCTGAACCACGAACAAACAAGCAATATTCAAGCAAGCAATCTGCAAATATTCTCATAGCAATTCAAGCAATTCCTCAAGCCTTAAACTCAAAGAAACTCAATCCAACACAAGTTGTGAAGGAGAGAGAACATCAACCAGTTGAAGAGGAAACTTTTGAAGAAACAAAGGGTCTACTTTCCTAGTCGGGATTGTAGAAAGGTTCAAGGTCGAACCATTATCAAGTTTGTTGGAGGGCTTCGTGATCAAATCCAAGAACTTGAGAAAGTGAGTGAGCAAGGCAACCGCCTGTGAAGAAGTTGAGTCGCAAGAGAAGCCGTTTGTGTGTTATCAAGGTTGTCTCTAGGCGATATAACCGCTTGTAAACTGATCTGTTACATAGTGGATTCCTCCAGGAGTTGGAGAAGAGAGGATTAGAAAAATTACCCTATCTTGAACCTCTATAAAATATTTGTGTCATTTACTTTTCAAAGAAATTTGCATTCCCGCATATTTACGTATATCGCGTTAGTTTATATTTGATATCCAACTGATAAATAACCAAGTGCTAAAAATCAAGTGTTTAAAACAAGCTTAAAATAAATCAAAGGGTGTTAAGTCTTCCGCTGTTAAAAACCAAATCAGCCAAGTTAAGTAATTGACTTAAGCAGCCGAGTTATACTATCAACAACTCTATCGAGTCTGTTAAGTGGGTAACTTAGTTGAATAGCCAACTTAGTTGTCCATCGAGGACACAGTTGTTTGAGTCAACTCTGTTGAATATTTTAAAAGGACTAAAATAAAAAATTTGGTAAGATTTATTCAACCCCCCTTCTAAACCTTACACCACACCCCTTGGGACCTACAATATATAAATCAACCTTAAGATTTTTCCCTCCTATGTTAACTTCTACATCCTTAACCATTGAATCCGTGAGAATTGTTTTTCACGAAGGCAAACTAACTTCAAGTGGTTCGTCGACCCTAATATTACTACGTCCAATTATAGCATGAAATATTGTAGACATAAATGAGTGCGTAGCACCAGTGTCAAACAATACAAAAACATGTACTCCAAATACCGTTAACATACCTGATATTGTGCCTAGATTCTGATCAGCTTCATTCTGAGTCATGGAATAGAAGCGAGCTTTCCCTCCAGAGCCTTGTCCTTTCATTACCTGTTCATTTTTCAGAGTAACACATTCCATGTTGCATGCCCTGGCTTCTTACACCTAGGCAACCATATCTACCCAACAAAAAGTCTCCATGATGATTTTTCCCATACTTGGCACACAATGGTTTAGCAATCTGGGTGTTTGGACCAGATTTCACTCTAGTTCTTTTTTGTTTGTTCTGATTTCCTTTCTTATCTTGACATCCCTTCTTGCTTCAAATCCCAAAACTCGCGCACCATTTGCTCCCGATAGTGTTGGGACAGTACATTTCCATTACTATCTCCTTAAACCATTCCCATGTTAGGACTATTCGTTATGTTATAGACTTCAATCTCCAGTAACTCATCCATCATCGACCAACATTTTGTACCAGTTGATACTAGGAACAAAAAATAGTTGTGCCTCAGTACATCCGATTAATTCAAACGTACTGTAACGACCCAGATTTTTATGTCTTAATATAAGATTTTATTAATCATGTTATTTACTTATTTTATGGAATAATAATGGAGATTTAGAAATATATTAATGATTTTTCAAGATAGTTAATTTATCAATTTACAGAAAATAAAAGAGTCTTTTTAATTGAATTGGTTAATTATTTAATTTGGGCCTTATAATGAATAATTGGACATTTAATTAGTTTAGAGTATTAAATCAGATCCATATTGTTAGTAAGTTAATTATAAGCCCATGTACTCTAAACTTAGCCCAAATAGTAGTAGGTTAAAACACAGATTTAAGACACGTAAAACACACACGGAGAACACAAAAATACACGATAGAGAGGCGCAGAGAGAGTAGAGAGAGATCGGCCAGGAGAGAGGAAAGAGAAGAAACAAAAGTGACTTCCTCAACGCGGTTGATTCGGAAAAGGATTTTACTACCCCTAAGTTGAACAGTCAAGTAATCTTTCTAGTCTCATATAGAATTAGGGTTTAAGTTATGGTTATTGATTTCTGTGTTGGATTGAACAGACTTGGTGCTTAAATTTCATAGATTGATATAATTGTGTGAATTAATTATATAATTTCCCTACGTGAATGTTGACAGGCAGTATACATGATCTATGGTTTAACAAATAATTTTTAAGAAACTCAAATCGTACGAAATGGGTGTCTGCAGAGTTGTGTTCTAATGCATGCATATTTATATGAGAATCCTTACTCTATTTTCATTGGTCCTTGTGATGCATGTTAACTGCTGTGAGGATTAAAAAGGAAAAATTGCGTATCTGTCAATTGGTTTTGATTTATATGTATGTTCATCATTAATCACGTTATGCTTGTAAGTAATTATTAAATGTAAAATTGCATGATCCATACACCTTTTGGCTTTACATTGAGCTAATACCTTTTAATGCTATAATTAGTTGTGAATTAGTAGTCTCAGCATATGCGTTGGGCACTTTTCTATCCTTGAATAGACTATGGTTCATTTTCTTTATGTTTTCCCTTATCTAATTGAATGTGTAGGGGTTTTCCTTGATTAATTGAATATAGGGTTTTTCCTAACTAATTGAATGTAGGGTTTTCCCTTGATTATTTGAATATAGGGTTTTCCCCTAACTAATTGAATATAGGATTTTCCCCTAACTAATTGAATATAGGGTTTTCCCCTAACTAATTGAATATAGGGTTTTCCCTAACTAATTGAATACAGGGTTTTCCCTTGATTAATTGAATGTAGTGTTTTCCCTTGAGTAATTGAATATAGGATTTTCCCCTAACTAATTGAATGTAGGGTTTTACCTTGATTAATTAAATATAGGATTTTCCCCTAACTAATTGAATGTGGGATTTTCCCTTGACTAATTGAATATAGGCTTATCCCTTAACTAGTTGAACGTAGGGTTTTTCTCTAACTAACTGAATATAAGATTTTTCCCCAATTAATGTTGAGTACCTTTAATGTAGGTTTATCATCCTTTACATGTTTCAAGTGATGTTTACTTCTAATACGTTTGCTAGTTAATGTGATTTAATTATTATGGTTATGCTCTTTAAGTTTATGTTCGTATTTAATTGAAGTTGCATCACTTAGGTTCTTGCATCATCTTAATGTATGTTCATAGCATTTTACGAGCATACAATGATTAAGTAAAGTTAAGTTTTAAGGTTTATATTAGTAATGTTATTCAAAAAGAAATGGGTGCACATTGTTCTATGATGCTAGAGTGAGTGGGAAATGGGCGCAGGGGACCGGCGTTCCGACAATGTGCCGCTTGCGGCTAATGTTAATGTTCAATGAAATGGGCCTTCGGGCAAAGCGAATGGAAATGGGCCTTCGGGCAAAATGAAAGAAAATGGGCCTTCGGGCAAAATGTTAATCAGGTTCCAAAGAATATTTCATGCAACGAAAGTCAAAGTTTTATGCGAAAGTCAAAGTTATAAGAAATGAAAGGAAGTTTTTTAAGCAAGGAAAACATAAAGCCTTTTTAAGTTAGAAATGTTAAGATATTGCATTAGACATGCATCCATGCATGAGATTACTTGTTGAGCTCCTTTAGTTCATTCCAGGAATGTTAAATTTTTCAGATGAGAATGCAGAAGAGGAAGGAGATGGTCGGGCGCAGTGACTCGGGGAACCCATGTCAATAGAATTATTTTATTTTCAAAGTTTGACTTTTTAGTTCATTAAACATTGAATGTCATTGTGTTTTCAGTACGAATGTTTTGACTAGTAATTATTAGTATTTATTCCGCTGCAAAGTTTTCGTAATTGAGATATTTTTTTTAAAGTGCTTCTCTTTATTTGATTATTTTTCGCATTAAAATTTAAGTAAGCTAGAAAAGGGCGCTACATTTAGTGGTATCAGAGCACAGGGTTTTTCAAATCGGTTTTGTAGACTTTAAAATGATTTAATTTATGACAAGTTTAAAGTCAACTAGTCATGGGTCCTGAGTCGCGCTTCGAGCATCTCCCTCCATTATATGGTAAGGTTTACATTTAGTTTAATTATGCATGTATGATATCGTGTTTATGCTTCATGTTTTAAATTGCAGATGAGAATGTGCCTTGGGTAATATAGATTATTTGATACAAACATATATGTTTCGTGGATTGTTACTGATTTCATTTCTTGTATTTGATTAACACTTCAATGCTTTGTCCCACATGAGTAAATGTTTTTAAATCCAGTATATATATTTGATTTGGATAGGTTGTAAATGACACCCTAAAACTTGAATTTTGCATTTATTGTTTCTAATATATGATTTTACATATTTCTATTAATGTCTCAAAACACTTGTTCATAACTTTGAATTTATCCTTTTATCACTTTAAAATTTTCTTTAAGGACAACCTCATCACTGACTCTCCATTTTATTCAATTTTGATTCCACAAAAAAAAAATTAAAAACCGATGTTAATGCCAACAATCTAGAAATCTAAATGGTTTTGGCTTCCTTCAAAATGATTGAACAATAGTCAGAGATGTTTCTTTTCAACTACTCTAAAAAGTAATTCGGCCGTTTTCATCCACCTATCTGACATTACAATTATATCTAACTGTCACAAATGTCATCACATTTATACCAAGTGAATCTTCTTCTTAAGACAGAGATCAATAACTTCACAATTTCTAATAAAACTATTTCTTTCGTTTCTCTATTGTTCACATTACCCGCATTCTCTTTTCTTTCCCAATGAAAATTGCTGATATTAAAGTCATCATCAATACACTTTCTTTTTTTCTTTTTTTTTTTGGATTCATTGCCTGAATTTTTATGTATCTCCTCCCAAAGTTTTATTTTCACAGTTAATAAATAAGGTGAATAAACCTGAAAATTATTATTAACTCGTCTTGATTTCTTCATTTTCTTGTTATTGTTGAACATCCTTGATAAACCTATCTTTGACAAAATTAAATACTTTTGTTGTTCTGTCCAATCCCCCTAATGCTACTTGAGAACCCAAGTATTTCCATCCAAAATTGTCGTTTTGCCTCAACTTTACACCAATCACTCTATCAATTTTCTCCATTTTGTTTTTGTAGACAAGCAAAGTCTACCCATTCCTTCCTAAAAATTCCTCTAACCACTCTTTTCTTAACACTCCCCTTGACATTAAATTATAAAATCTAGAATTCAAATCCCCAGCAATGCATAACTTTTTTTTTTGTCCCGCTGATTGAATCAATTTTGTGATATTATCCCACAATTCTCTTTTCCCATTTAGAGAATATTTTGAATAAATATTGATAATCACCACCTCTTTTGCTCCATACCCCAATTTCCTTTGGTAGCTAACCACTGTCCAAAGTCCAACAATCATTTAACACAAATTTTCTTTTGTTCTAAATACTTCGTATTCCACTCGAGGCTCCTTGTGAACTCAAGAATTTCCAGTCGAAGTCATCGTCAGCCTAAATGTTTCTACATAAATTTCTATCTATTTCCTCTGTTTTGGTTTCTTAGATACTGGCAAAGTCTATCCACTCTTTTACAAATAGACTTCTTAATTCCTTTTTCTTCATTCTCCCTCCTAGCCCTCTAACTTTAAAGCTTGGTAAATTCATTTCTTACCTATTTTTCCTCCAGCCCGTGTGGATGCTCTTCACTACTTCATATTGTTGTTTCACACTCCCTTATTTCAAGCTCTTTTATTCTTTCAATTATCTCCAGATTATTTTCTTCCGCTTTCAAACCCAAGCATTTTCTAAAGTTCCAAATTTTTTCTGTCTATTCTTTGATTATTTCCTTGCAAAATACTCTATTACAATTTGTTATGTCATTATCAGATAACGAATTTTTCATTTGGTTAAGTAGGGATTTTTTTGGATTTCCTCCCTACTTTCCTTCTTCCTCCCTTTTCAGTCTTTCTTTTGTCTTCTTCCTTTTCTTTGATGCTCCTTATCTCCTACTATATTCACGAGTTAATTTTTGTCTTCTCTAATTTGCCTCTCAATTCACTTTTTCTCTTCTTGATTTTTCTCTCTACTTTACATTCTTTTTGTCTCTAACTTCCATCTTCTTCTTCTCTCTAAAATTGAGTAATTTGTCAAAATTGAATGGATCACTAAGTCTAAATGAGCTTTTCTGCAATTGATTTTGGGCCTCGTCATCACTGTCCACATTTTTGAGCTTGCTATATTTTTCATCAGATTTTTCGTTTAGTCTTTGACCCATGTTCTCATCCGTTTTGACATCTTGGGCTTGCTAACTATTCCTGTCTTTTTTGCTTCTCTTTAAAAACTATTGAATCCTCAAAAAGGGCTCAGGTTCATATGGATTATATCCATATCTGATAAAACATTTCTCAACTATTGTGTGAAGCCTACCTCTGCTTCCAATTCTTTTACTTTCTTAGTCGCCCTCATTTCTTATTTGTCCTTTCAATTGTTTTTTCAACTTTCATTTCTCTGTGGTTATTTTTACCTTTTCCATTGGGATTCTTGATTGAGCTTATGTTTTTCTCTTTTCTTGATTCAACTCCTTATCCGATATTTTTGTTATCTCTATCTATCTTTGTTTTCTTTTTTTTTTTTCATTCTTCCTCTATTCAACAGAGGCTCAAGTTGAAATGCGTCAATATTTTTAAAGCTACCAGTAGACCCATGTCCTAGTTTTTCCTTGGGGGCTCACAAAGATCGCACTCTCTCATTTGGGCTGCCAATAATATTGGGTTATTCATTATTATAATTTATTTTCTTAATCCAATTTTCGTCTATTTTAATTTCCTTTTTGTGAACTCTGAACTTGTTCGGGCCCATTTATCCCATCATCGGCTTCTCCTCTTTATAGTATTTGAATTGAATTTTGTATTCTTCATGAGTCAATGACCTAAAAATATTATGGCTTTGAAATTCACCATTCATCCTCAATCAATATTCATTATTATCCTCTATGCTTAGCTGATGAGTTTCTTTGTATCCATCAACTTTTAACTTCGATAAATTTACAGCTTTTGTTGTATCCACCATATTTTTGGTCTGGTGATATATTATCTACTTGCCAAGATGCGTTGTTCCTCAAAGGATTATCATAAATGTTGGTTGGTGAGCAAAGTTTCTTATTTTATCTAAATGTGCAGTGTTAAGTATCTGCATGATTGAGTGCTTAAAATCCAAGCAATATATGTTTTACGTTTGCGAGTTCATACTTGTTCAGTACTCTTTTTCTGTAGTTACTTATTAATTTCCTGATTTATGTCTGGGATGAAAAAAAAAAGAATTTAAAGTTGTTTTTTACGCCTTAGCATATTATGTTTTTTTATATTTGACAAGTTTCGAGGACGAAACTTTTATAAGGTGGGGAGAATGTAACGACCCAGATTTTTATGCCTTAATATAAGATTTTATTAATCATGTTATTTATTTATTTTATGGAATAATAATGGAGATTTGGAAATATATTAATGATTTTTCAAGATAGTTAATTTATTAAATTACAGATAATAAAAGAGTCTTTTTAATTGAATTGGTTAATTATTTAATTTGAACCTTATAATGAATAATTGGCCATTTAATTAGTTTAGAGTATTAAATCAGATCCATATTGTTAGTAAGTTAATTATAAGCCCATGTACTCTAAACTTAGCCCAATTAGAAGTAGGTTAAAACACAGATTTAAGACACGTAAAACACACACGGAGAACACAGAAATACACGATAGAGAGGCGCAGAGAGAGTAGAGAGAGATCGGCCAGGAGAGAGGAAAATGAAGAAACAAAAGTGACTTCCTCAACGCGGTTGATTCGGAAAAAGGATTTTACTACCCCTAAGTTGAACATACAAGTAATCTTTCTAGTCTCATATAGAATTAGGGTTTAAGTTATGGTTATTGATTTCTGTGTTGGATTGAACAGACTTGGTGCTTAAATTTCATAGATTGATATAATTGTGTGAATTAATTATATAATTTCCCTACGTGAATGTTGACAGGCAGTATACATGATCTAATGCATGCATATTTATATGAGAATCCTTACTCTATTTTCATTGGTCCTTGTGATGCATGTTAACTGCTGTGAGGATTAAAAAGGAAAAATTGCGTATCTGTCAATTGGTTTTGATTTACATGTATGTTCATCATTAATCACGTTATGCTTGTAAGTAATTATTAAATGTAAAATTGCATGATCCATACACCTTTTGGCTTTACATGAGCTAATACCTTTTAATGCTATAATTAGTTGTGAATTAGTAGTCTCAGCATATGCGTTGGGCACTTTCCTATCCTTGAATAGACTATGGTTTATTTTCTTTATGTTTTCTCTTAACTAATTGAATGTGTAGGGTTTTCCCTTGATTAATTGAATATAGGGTTTTCCCCTAACTAATTGAATGTAGGGTTTTCCCATGATTAATTGAATATAGGGTTTTCCCTAACTAATTGAATGTAGGGTTTTCCCTTGATTAATTGAATATAGGGTTTTCCCCTAACTAATTGAATATAGGGTTTTCTCTAACTAATTGAATGTAGGGTTTTCCCTTGATTAATTGAATATAGGGTTTTCCCTAACTAATTGAATGTAGGGGTTCCCTTGATTAATTGAATATAGGGTTTTCCCCTAACTAATTGAATATAGAGTTTTCCCTTTATTAATTGAATGTAGGGTTTTTCCTTGATTAATTGATTATGGGGTTTTCCCTAACTAATTGAATGTAGGGTTTTCCCTTGATTAATTAAATATAGGATTTTCCCCTAACTAATTGAATGTGGGGTTTTCCCTTGACTAATTGAATATAGGCTTATCCCTTAACTAGTTGAACGTAGGGTTTTTCTCTAACTAACTGAATATAAGATTTTTCCCCAATTAATGTTGAGTACCTTTAATGTAGGTTTATCATCCTTTACATGTTTCAAGTGATGTTTACTTCTAATACGTTTGCTAGTTAATGTGATTTAATTATTATGGTTATGCTCTTTAAGTTTATGTTCGTATTCAATTGAAGTTGCATCACTTAGGTTCTTGCATCATCTTAATGTATGTTCATAGCATTTTACGAGCATACAAAGATTAAGTAAAGTCAAGTTTTAAGGTTTATATTAATAATGTTATTCAAAAAGAAATGGGTGCACATTGTTCTATGATGCTGGAGTGAGTGGGAAATGGGCGTGGGGGACCGGCGTTCCGACAATGTGCCGCTAGCGGCTAATGTTAATGTTCAATGAAATGGACCTTCGGACAAAACGAATGGAAATGGGCCTTCGGGCAAAATGAAAGGAAATGGGCCTTCGGGCAAAATATTAATCGGGTTCCAAATAACAAGGCCCACTGCAACCCTGATTAGAACAATGTGTTACCAAATGAGCTCGCGTCCTAAGAATATTTCATGCAACGAAAGTCAAAGTTTTATGCGAAAGAAAGTTATAAGAAATGAAAGGAAGTTTTTTAAGCAAGGAAAACGTAAAGCCTTTTTAAGTTAGAAATGTTAAGATATTGCATTAGGCATGCATCCATGCATGAGATTACTTGTTGTGCTCCTTTAGCTCATTCCACGAATGTTGAATGTTTTAGATGAGAATGCAGAAGAGGAAGGAGATGGTGGTATGATGACTCGGGGAACCCATGTCAATGGAATTATTTTATTTTCAAAGTTTGACTTTTTAGTTCATTAAACATTGAATGTCATTGTGTTTTCAGTACGAATGTTTTGACTAGTAATTATTAGTATTTATTCCGCTGCAAAGTTTTCGGACAAAGTGAAAGTTTTACTATTTTGTAATTGAGATATTTTTTTTAAAGTGCTTCTCTTTATTTGATTATTTTTTGCATTAAAATTTAAGTAAGCTAGAAAAGGGCGCTACACGTACGGTCTATAGAAATGAGCCACTCATCTACAAAAGTAGGTCCTTCTTGTCTGTTAAAGATTGGGGCGAGAAGCGGTGAAACTACTCCACCACTTAGGTTTAGGTTAACTCGGGTGCTTGGTTGAATGCGTGATCATTCTCGATATTCCCTTGGTTCCTTGCTGGCATTGGATTTGCCTCATTGTTTTGGTTCGTGTTGTTGTTAGTAGCAACAGTAGCTCGGGCTCCAGTTCTACATGCTAGAATCATTTTCCTATAAGCATATACATAGTGTTTCTTACTACTCTAAGTAAGTTATCATACATCATGGATTGAAATGTTATATATCTAGTGGTGCGAACACTAATACTGTCATACTCATGCAATTGGTAACTTCTATAAGCCATCAATAACACAATTCATTAACATATCATTTCAATCATCTTCCTAAGAGTTTGAGTTTAATAAGTATTGGCCATCTAGGTTCATGCAATTAAGACCATATGGTTTTATCATAAATTTTTCTTGGATATAAAACAAGGTAAACATGAAGACATGTATCACATTATAACAATAGCACATGTTTTCTCATAGTACATGACATTTGTATAAAGCTCATGGGTAAACATGATCATGATGTGATAAATTGCATCGTACATGGCATCACCATAAAGCTCATAATTCATAACATGAAATGATCATGACATGAAAAAATATGCATACCTTAGAGTCGACATGGTACGACAGAGATGGATGATCATATATATTTTAGAATATATTTGACTCTCTTTTCTTTTTAAGAAATAATACTCTCTCTCTCTCTCTCTCCCGCCCCTTTTTACAAGTCTACAGAAATGTAGACCTGCTCGGATACCACAAATGTAACACCCTAATTTTATTAAGAGTACAACCATGAATAAATGTTTCGCTAAATAAAAAGGTTTATAAATATCTCACAGTTAAAGAGAAATAGACTACTAAATTTAACTTCAAAGAAAAAGAATTAACTTGTACTAAAGAAAACATTAAATTATCATCCATATGCGCAAAGAAAAATTAAATTAATAAATATTGTCTGAAAAACTCTCAATAATTATGAAAAATCCTAAAAAAACTTTTGCATGATTGAGATCACATCCATCCGCCTCCATGCCACATCAAACTCCTATCCTAAAAATCGTTAAACGAAAGAGATGAGTATACAACAACTCACTGGGGACACATTGTCCAAATTAAATACACAGACATAATCATCATTGTATACCTATCTATAGTTTTCATGGTTTGATCAAACAAGCCCGAAGGCCAAGCCCGGAGGCTAACTATGGGTGTACAATTAAGTACATTCATGTTTGTACAATTAAGTACCTTTGTATTTTTACAATTAAGTACCTTCGTGTCATGTCATGTTTAACGTGCTCATACATATAACAATCATAACAAGACATTTAAAATAGAGAAAAGCAGTAAACCCCACCTTAATATGTAGTTCCTGACTTGGAAAAAAATATGAAATTGCTTGAACTTGAAAATCCTAAACCTTGAAAGTATCGTTTCCTAAAAATAAAAAATAAACTTCACTTAGTACATGACTTCAAAAATATAGGAGCGAATTGGATAATAGAAAAAGAGAATTAGAATGAATTGAATTTGGAGTCTAATCTTTCAAATAATAAAGTCCACGGGCTAAGCTTAAAGGACTTTGAAACTGAAGGGACAAAAGGGTAATCCTATTAATCTTGGGAAATTAAAATCCTCAATCTAGAACCTAAACACAAATTGCAAAATTATCGTTCTCTTCAAATAGCCCCCATAGTCCCCAATTCTCGCAGCAAACACACATCCTCTGTACTCTATCTCTCACTTTTTTCTCTATATCTTTTTTCTTTTTCCCTTTTATTCTGTTCTTCTTCTCAAAAACTCTTTTTATCTCTTTCTTGGTCTCACACTCTCTCTCGGAACTCCCACTGGTGAAAGCGGCAAGGAGGCAAGACAACGATGTAGGCGACACTTTAGGCTTTGGGTTTGAGTTTCTGGCGGCTGGGTTTAGGGTTTCAGGTTTATTTCTCGTTGTTGTTGTGTTTGGGTCGACGACTCGGGGTTTGGGTATTGGTTTCTTGTCTGATTCTTCTTCTTTTTTCTATTGTTTGACTGGACTCGTGGGGATTTTCAACTGAGTAGTCCGATGGGGTTGCCAACGACGATAGAGGATGTATACTTGGTCGGGTTAGTATTTGGTGTTGTAACTTGGATTTGGTTTTGACAAAAAACTGAAAAACTTGTTGAATGCTTATCTTGACTGTGAACTTGGGGATTGGATGGGACTAGAAAACTCGAAGAATTGTTGGAACTATAGATTTCACGTGAGTTTTGTTAAGGGAGAGATAATCTGGCTGTGAAATTATGAGATTGCAGAGAGTACTGTGATTCACGTTAGATTTGCTGAGAGTCCTTATTGTATTAGGTCGTGTATTATGTTAAACCTATTGAATATGCACAAATAAAATTTATTTTCTATCTGATAATGATTTTATAAAATATGAGGACTTACTTTTTCTGATAAAATTTTGCAGATTTTAAAATAAAATAAATACACATATGGGCCTTAGTAAGGTGGGCTTGTAATAGGCCTATCAATGTAACAATTACAGGGCTTGTAAAAAGAGAATTCTATGTTGGGCCAAAATTAAAATTCTAAGAAGTACAAAATCACTATTTTACTTAAATGTGTACTCCATTCGTTCCAATTATATACTCCAGTATTCTTTTTTGGGATGTCCCAAATATATAGTCTATTTTCCATATTTAATAATACTTTTTCCATTCTTTTACTATTATAACCCTATTTAATATGCATTTTGTAATTTACATTATTCATTAAATGAGGGCAAATCAAATAATCTTTTTACACATTTGTAATTTCCAATACTTTTTATTAATTTGTGTGAAAAGTCCAATTGGACTATATGACTGGGACGGATGGAGTATTATTTTTTAGTTCAACATTTAATACTTCCGGCAGTGGTTTCTAGCTATCTTTTTCTTTTTCTCTTTTTTGTTCTATTTTTTTCCCATCTTTGTCTCCACCTTTTTTCTTTGTTGTTCTTCTCATTGAATTCTATGTCTATTGCTTCGAGCTTTATATGTATTAAAGTAGAATACATCTAGGAGGCAATAATGATGAGGGCGTAAGGTTGTTAAGGTTTTGCATGCAAAAAGGGAAATATGGTAAAAGAAAGGAAAAGAAGCGAAAGAAACATCTTTACTTGTTTTTTCATTTTACTAATTGTCCTTCACTTTCTCTGATTAATGCTCACCCTACCTTTAATCACCAGTGATAAACGCCCTCTTAAATAAAATTAGATTTGAAAACAAAAAATAAAAGGAACAAGAAAGATAAAGGATGGTTGCAGGAGGTTTGGGGGAGTGACGACAGGTAAGGACGGAGTGGAGAGAATGTATACGTCTGATATCATTAAATTGGAGCATTTTAGAATTGAAGTGGGTTTCCAACAGGTTTTAGTTCTTTAAGAAGTTGAATCATATTGTTGGAGAGAGTAAATAGAGAAGTGTTTTTAGAAAGAGAAAATGAAGGGTATCTAGTTGGGGACGAAAGAAAAAACAAGGAAGAAGGAAGAAGAGAGAAAAAAGGAAAGGAGAAGAAACAGATTGCGGTTTCCACTTTTCTTTGTTCAGTTTTTTTATTAGTTCTTTAATTTGATTGGATTTGTGTTTGGATGTAGGTGATGAGGTTGCGTCTCATGGATTTTGATCCATAAGAAGGTCTCACAGAAGACCTAATCACAATTTAGAGCCCATTTTCATATGAAAAGCTCACCAAATTTTGACTTTTAATGTCTTTTGCATTCACTTTATGATAGTTTATCATTGTTATTTGATTTTTCGATCATTAGGACAAGACAATATGTCAATACTTGTAGGTTTTACGATAAATTGGAGTCACATCTATATATATCTATATATATAATAACAAATTTGTTTCGATAATTATTTTTCCTATCTAAACGCACTTGCTAAAAATGTAATCAATATTTTTTTTGGTTAATGAAAAATATTTATAATATTCACGGATGGAAATATAATATTCACAGTTGGAATATGTTAATCATTGGTTTTTGCAAATAATATTTTTGGTATGATTATCAAATTAATTTAGGAATTGTTATTGCATAATTATACAGTCTCGTTATATATAGATTTTTTTTTATGTATATCAGTCAATATTTTTAAATACAATGTTTATATTAATTTTCATAAACCATTAATTATTTTCATCATAATTATAGTATAATTATCAATCGATTGATGGGTTAGTCGATGCTACCCACTTGGGTAGGTACCCAAGTGAGTTCTATACCATTAGATTAACACACACCCATGTGGATGTGTGTGTATATGTGTTGATCTAACGGTATAGTAACTCACTTGGGTATATCTAAGTGGGTAACATCTACTTACCCCGATTCATGCATTGTGATTAGATAATGAATTACAATGTCGATATATGGCAAGATTGGATAATAATATATTCAGTATCAATATTATAGTAATACAATCGTCAACATTTAATAGTAACGTTATATATTGACTTCCATGTTGCGACAGATGATAAAGGAAAACATAGTGAATTTCTGGCCAAGTAACATATACACAAAATTAATATTAATTACATGCATATATGTGATTATAATAACTGAAAAATAAACATATATCGCATATCCAAAAATTATTTTTTTCAATATTATTGTAGATACATAAATTATATAGTACTCCCAGATTGTAATTTCTTTTAATAAGTTGGGAGTATTGGTTGGAGGGGATGGGATAAATTTAAAAGAAACTAAAATATACCGGGTTCGAACCCCGATCAACACCCTTACAAAGGGTGAACGATATCACTTGAGCTACAAGCTCGTGGTTCTCCCAGATTGCAATAATAAAGGAAAGATTCATAATCTAAAAAATTTACATATTGTGCAATAATCAACATAGATCGCGTATCCGAAAATTAATTTTTTCCATATAATTACAGACCATACATAATAAATTATTTAATACTCATAGATTGCCATAATAAAAGAAAGATTCATAATGAAAAAAATTTACATATATATTCTGCAATGCAAAAAATTTAATATAAATAATTAATTTATTACATGTCATAATTTATGATTTACCAAAAAAGGAAAACATAGTGAATTACTGGCCAAGTAACATATACACAAAAGTAAATTTTCCCCACATGTATGATTATAATAACTTGAAAATCAATATATATCGCAGGAAATTAGTTTTTCCAATAAAATTACAGAACATAAATAAATTATTTAATACTCACTAATTGCAATAATCAAGGAAAGATTCATTATCGAAATAATTACATATTCTGCAATGCAAATAAATAAAATAATTTTATATTGCCATATTACCAAATTAATCTTCTTGGTTCCCTATATATATGTCATTATAAACTTACGCATTTGTAGTACAAAAAACATATTGATGTAGCATATAAATATCAGAAAAGGGAAAAACATAATATACCCTCCAAACTATAGGTATTTAATACTCAACTTTCACTGTTTTTCCAAAAACCCATCTGAGCCTCGCGACGGGAGATTTTTCTACCGGAATTATATCTCGTGCCTCGCACGTCTGTTTTTTTAAGGATAGTTTTGTCTTTAACCATTTTCAAAATGTGGTCAAACTTGTCATCCAAAAATCAATCGTTATTCAGGTTTGGATTTGCGCACCTTATTCTCCCATTTCAGTCCATATGAAAGGTTCAATTTTTGTATTAAAATTTAGAGAAATGTAATATCCATGAATTTCGAACAATTAGGTGGTTTTTCTCAAATAAAAAAAAAACTAGATTCGAACTAGGGACTGAAATGGGATAATAAGGTATGCAAATCCAAACCTAAATAACAATTGATTTTTGGAATGACAAGTTTGACCACATCCAAAAATGGTTGGAGACATAATTGCCCTGGGATATAATTTCGGTGGAAAAATCTCCTGTCAACGAGGCTCGAATGAGTTTCTGAAAAAGCCGTGAAGTTGAGGAGGCAATATGAAGGGGAAAAAAATTAGATAAACTGATTGGCATGTATTTTGCATGTATTTTGAGTTTAATTTTGGCTAGAATATGTTGATATGGATGCATTACATGTGTAAATAGGGTTTTATTCCTGTTTTGTGGAAAATGATTATGCTTTGCTCGTTTTGTAGGAATTTATCGACAATTGTAGCATTTTGGCAACAATTCGGAGCATTGCAATCGCCAATACTTGATGTGAAGTACGAAGTTGGAGTCGAATCGAGAAGAAGTCAGACGAACCAGGCGAAAAAAGGAAAAAAATGGCCAAGTGCTTGTTGCTACAGGTGAGCACGGGCAGGGCGTGCTCCCTAGCGCAGCCCGTGCTCAATCCTAACACTAGCCGCAAGGTTCGCCATACAAAGACGACTGTGCTCCATGCCGTGATTTGGACAATTCATGCGGCACCCAAGACGGCCGGGCGTGCCCTAGCGCACGGCCCGTGCGCCTCAAGGAAAAAAAGAGTTTGACTCGTTGTGAACTAGGTTTCGACCCAAACGAAGTACAAATAGAGACGGGGCGGCCACAAACAGGGACACGCTGATTTTTGCCCTAGAGAATTGGAGAGATCGATCAAGACCGCAACCACACCTTCGAGGATTGAGAATAGATCGAGAGATCGTCATCATCCCCGAGTTCACTCATTCCATAGTATCATTATTTTCAATTAGTTAGACATGAATATTAATAATTTGTCTATGGATTATTTCTTTTCTATGTCTGGCTAAACACGTTGTGATTCCCGGGTTTGGGAGTAGGTTAATGGATAATTTTGTTTGATGATTCATTGCAATCAAAGTTAATGTTTTAAAACCCTATTCAAGTACTTTGCTTTAATTCTTGTTTTATCAAAAAGCTATTGGTTTAACTTGTTTAGATATATTGATTCATAATTCGAACAAATGAGTTTCAATATTAGATCTATGAGTACTTGACATGAATATTCGTGAGGCCTTATAATCTTTTGATCTTTTGGGAGTTGGATATCTCATGTTGAGTATAGATGCTAGCATAGATATTCCAATCAACGCTTTTACATGCATCTCGAGAGAGAGGGTAAATTACTTTTGTGATTGGTCTATAGGGAAGAATACGTTTAACTTTGGTTTGATTAATCTGATAATAAAAGGGGATATTAACTGAAACCATAACCCAGGAATCCATTCATTCATACTTGATCTTTTAATCCACTCTTTGCTTTGTTATTCTAAGATAATTTCTGCTTTAGTTTTAATAAAACCAATCCATCTCAAATTCGATAGTCTAGATAAATATAAGGCTATATAATCCAGTAATTAGTACATTAATTTATTAGTGTCTGTGGATTCGACCTTGCTAATCCTATTATATAAACTGCACCGTACACTTGCGGTGAAGCTAAAAAAATAAGGCGAACAAGTTTTTAGCGCCGTTGCCGGGGACTAATTAAATTTTTAGTACTAATATTGCGATAAATAGAATTATTTTTAATTTAGACATTTTTCTTTCTTTTTATTTTTGTTGTTTAATTTTACTTCTCTTTGGGTTTGACTTATTTTCTTTAGTTGGTTCGGGTAGTGCATGAACACTCGCTCGAAGCAAAGGAGAATTAGCACCGTTCATACCGGAGGTTGAGGCTTTTGCTAGGCGAAGTAGTGCGGCCACTAAACGGGCAGAAAGACAGCAAGAACAGACCATGACAGACGTAGAATGTAACAACAGAGGCAATAACGGGGTCGATAACGAAGGTAACAACCGGGCCAAAAGGGTCAATGTCGAGTTACCAATACCGAGAGGTTCGGTGGCTCGTGATCCAAGCGAAGAAGCGATTATTTCGCGATTACTTTCGCCCCTGAGACCAATCGCAACTATGGTGGAATTGCCAATGTCCGATCAATACGAATAACTTTGAAAGTCAAGCCAACACCGATCTCGATGGTGTGCGAGAATCGGTTTGGGGGTTTCCGTCCCCGAGGATCCCAACTATCATCTTGCGAACTTCATACTGATTTGCAATACCATCGAGGTGAATGGGGTGACCGACGATCTTTATACGTCTTCGCCTATTCCCTTTCTCTTTAATGGATAAGGCTAAGGCAGCACCCTAACTCGGGGAGTGTGAACAATTGGGATGAGTGAGTCGAGGTTTTTGTTTAAATACTTCCCACCGTGCAAGACACTCTGACTTAAAAGTGAGATCACTCGGTTTAGGCGGTTTGACTACGAGCCTTTGTATGAGGCCTGGGAGGAGAGATTCCGGGATTTGTTGAGGAGGTGCCCGCAAAGACGGATTTCGAAGATCAACAACTCTACTTCTTTTACAATGGGTTGATGGGGCAGACTAGATCATTTGTGGATGCCGCAGCAGGGGATGCTCTACTTGCAAGGTTTCCGGATGATGCATTCAACTTGTTGGAGGAGATGGCCATGAATAGCTATCAGTGGCCCTCCGAGAGGACTAATGTGAAAAGAGTAGCCGAAGTTTCAGATTCGGACGCAATTAAAGAGTTGACAACCCAGATGGCCGTATTGACAAACCAATTGAGTGCTTTGACAAAGGCAAATGAGGAAACGCGGGTGCAAGTAATGGGGGAGTTCCTCTAGATCTGATAGAGGAAGCAAATTATGTGAATAACCGGAATTTCAACAATTTCCGGAACAATCAAACTCCCACTCATTACCATCCGGGTTTGAGGAACCACGAGAACTTCTCCTACGCAAACACGAAGAACGTGATGCAACCACCACCGGGGTTTAATGTGACAAACGGTGTCACTACTGCAGAGCCTAAGCCAACTATGGAGGATATTTTCACCTCGTTTATGAGTGAGACGAGGAACAGATTTAATAAGGATGAGATGAAGATTGATAAATTGAAAACCATGTCACACAATTGGCCAACACTATGGGGTCCCAAATGAAAAATCTTGAAACCCAAATTGACCAATTAGCTACAATTATTGGTGGGCAGCATCAGAAAGGCCAATTTCCGAGCAACACTGAGGTTAATTCAAAGGAGCAGTGTAAAGCCATTCATCTGAGGAGTGGAACGGAATACGAGGGACCGAAAATACCAGAAAATACCAGAAAATACTAATCAATTGCAGGGGGGCACGACCCGTGCGCCAGAGCACGGCCCGCCTGTGCGCCCTGCTGGAGCTGCGATCGACATGCCGGGAGACGTGGAAACTGAAGCAAATGGCGATGTTGAGACCGAGGAAGGAGTTGAGGATCATCGTGTTGAACCAAAAGGGGCTGAGAAGCTTAAATCTTCTTCTAACCCTGATATTTCTAAACTTAATGTTCCCCTTCCTTTTCCCCAACGTTTTCAAAAGAAAAAGTTAGATGCACAATTTGCTAAATTTTTGGATATCTCTAACAAACTCCATATTGTTGGGAAATTTATTGTTTAGATTTTGATGAATGCCATGTAAAATTTAGACTAGAAAGTTGGCACCCCATTTTCCTTGTAATTTGTATTGTAATAGATAGGGTTGTATAAGCAGAGTCAAGTCAGCTATGCCTGGGAATACAAGAAGTCAACTAAAGACTAGAATGAAGACTTCGCTGTGAAACAGCTGAGTGTGGCAAGGAAGAGATGTCAAGAACTCGACTGAAGGAGTATCGGCTGTGAGACAGCTGTGAGAAGAGTCAGTTAAGTCAACCGAAGAAGCCAAGTCAAGTTGTAGTGACAGATGAGTCTTTCAATTATAGGAGCAGACTCAAGTCACCTGGGGAAAAGGCAGCTGCAAAGAGGAGTTAACTGAAAGGAATCCGTTGCACAAAAGTCTAGAATATTATTTAAACAAGTAATACTTCCATACTGCCATGTCTTAAAGTGCTCAGTCCCAGAAGCATGCAAAAAGAATAAACCAATGGGAAGCACTGCACCTCGTGTCAGATTCTGAAAAGCTGGACATTCATTTAATACGAGGAAAGGTCTACATCTCAAGATTGCAGACCAAGAAAAGACAAGCCAACAAACACAAGTGACTTTTGAAAATCAGCCTATCTCTTTAACGGGCAGATTTATGAAAACTCACTATAAAAGGCTGAGGAATCACATTGAGAAAAGGTAACCTTGGTAACCTTGCATACCTGAGATAACGAGAATTATTCATACTGTAACCTCCAAGATATTCTCAAGTTATTCAAGCAATATCCTCAAGCCAAAATCTCGAAGGAAATCGATCCAACACTAAGCTGTGAAGGAAAGACAACTTCAAACTGTTGAAGAGGAAACTTTTAATGAATCAAAAAGGGTCTACTTTCCAAGGAGGATTGTAGGAAGGTTCAAGGTCGAACCAATCTCAAGTTATTGTAAGGCTTCGTGATCAAATCCAAGAAGCTTGAGAAAGTAAATCGAAGTAACAAGGCGGCGCTACCTGAAGAAGAAGCTTCGAGTCGGACGAGAAGCCGGTGAGTTATCAAGGCATCTCCGGATCGAGTCCCAAAGGAGCAAGTTTGTGTGATCAAGACTTGTATCGGGACCGATAACCACTTTGTAAACCGATCATTACTTAGTGGATTCCTCCAGGAGTTGGAGAAGAGAGGAGTAGAAGAATTACCCCATCTTCAAACCTCCATAAAAATTATTGCGTCATTCACATTTCAGCATTTTATTTCTGCATATCACTTTATATCTGCTGATAATTTGCTATCCAACTGATAATTAACAAGGTGCTAAAATCAAGTGTTAAAACAAACTTAAATCAAATTCAAGGGTGTTAAGTCTTCCAATGAAAATCTCATCACCAAGTTAAGGTTTAGTCTAAACAGCTGAGTTATTCTATCAACAACTCTTTCGAGTCTGTTGAGTGGCTAACTCTGTTGATTAACTAACTTAGTTGTCCATCAAGGACTTAGCTGTGTAATTAACTCTGTAATATTTTAAAAGGACTAAAATCAGTTGGTAAGGTTTATTCAACCCCCCCTTCTAAACCTTACTCACACCCCTTGGGACCTACAAGTGGTATCAAAGTGGTTGGTTCATTGAGCCTTTCCGCACTGGTTACTGAACTAGATCTCCAATCTTTCAAAGAATATTTTTTACACCTGTTCTTTCAAAGGCTACTTTTTCAGCAAAGTTAATATCATGGAAGCAAATTTAACACGCATCCCTATGTTCACTATTGAGGAGTTTGATGGCTGGAAAATTCGTATGCAGGCTCATCTATCTCGCTTTATATTAGGAAATGTGGCTAGTGATAGAGGATGAGCCACCGCAAATATTGAAAGTGAACACGGTTTGCAAAGGAGAGAAAGTTTGGAAGGAGAAGAAGTTGTAGTCGAAGCAAGACCGCCTTTTAGTTGAAAAACCAAGGATCGAATGGACCAATGATGACGAAAGAGATACAACTTGGACAACGTGGCCAAGGATATTCTCTATAAGACTTTGGACAAAGCAATGTTCAATAAAGTCAAGTCATGCAAAACAGAAAAGAAATCGGGATAAACTAACTTTAATTTGTGAAGGATCGAGCAAATTAAAGAAAACAAATTATCTGTTGTTGTTCAAAAGTTTGAAAACTTTAAAATGCTTGCGGGTGAGACAATGGATCACTAGATGCTAGATTCCTTTGAAATTACAAATGAGCTCTCAAAGACTTGAAATGAATACACACAAAAGGAGATGTGTATAAAGATTCTAAGGAGTCTCAAATTGAATGGGAAATGAAGACCATGGCTCTAAGGCACTCGATGGACCTATCAAAAACATCCAATCATGAGTATTCTCGGACCTCAAAGCTTATGAATTTGAGTGAGAAGAAAGGATCAAGATGAGAGCGACTACCCAAAACAATTTGCACTTATAGTCAATGATGGAAAAGAGAGTCAAGTCAAGGAAGCCATTGACCAGGAAGAGATTGCCCTTATGGTTAAAAGATTCAACAAGTTCTTCAATAAGAACTATAAAAGAAACAAGGGTGAATCCTCCAGAGACATTCACTCCCTCCAATTCAAGAGAAGATAGGCCACCCAAGAGAGCCGAGCATCAAAAGGTTGAATATCGAGAGTTGATAACCCAAGAACGAAAAGAGCGATCAAAGAGTTGAGAACCTCGTGTTGGAACCGTTGACAACCAGGACACTTAGCTATTTATCCATATCATATAGTCAATAAATACAGGAATGAAGAAGAAAGAAGAGTATTCGAGAGAAAGAAGACGGGGAAAAGAAAAAGGCCATGTTGGCTGCAGAGATGCGAGACAACGGCTAAGTCCAAAGAAGCGGTGGACTCGAGAGTAGTGAAGTCGACTACTCAAGTGATTCTGAAGAAGAAGCATTGATCTGTCTAATGGCTAAAAAACAAGATCAACTGACCAAGAAGATGAGGTACACTCTAACTCATCTCATTCAAATTCTAGTGATAGTGATTCTGACACACACACTTCATCACCCACTGATCTTTATGATTCATTAGGCAAAATGATGAAAGATTTTGAGCACATTAAATCCTCACACACGCTATTAAACGAGGAAAACAGCCACTCAAAGTCAAAACTCACGGTGACTAAGGAGCCGAGTACTCTAAGTCACATAGCCGATGAGAACAAAGAGTCAAGGTTGAGAATGCTAAACTAATAGCAGAGATAGCTGCTATAGAAAAGATGGAGAATGATCTCAAAAATGTGATTGGATCATTTACAAAGGCATCTAAATCATTGGATGACCTTATTATGAGCCAAAAAGAGTGTGGAGATAAGACAGGCATATGATTCAATTCCTTTGTGCATAGTCAAACTCCAACAGTGATCTTGGAAAAAGGATCTTCAAGCAATGAAGCATCTCAAAAATCCAAGACACCAAATGTTGCACCCACATTCACTCCAAAGCACAACCACAAACAAACTGGCCTTGGATATAAAGGAAAGGAAAACAACCAGTTGAGTATGCTGAGAGGACAGCTGAGAAGAAATCCAGCAGAGTTCCTCAGCAAACTCGAAATAGGAAGTACTCTGTGGAGAATAAACAGAGCTACCAAAAACCCTAGAAGTTTTATCTAAGAAACACATATGATGGGAATGGTAGAAACTACCCAAGCCAAGCTGATTGAAATAATGTTAAATATCAGCAAAGACCTATGGAATATAAGCCCAAATGGCAAAGGCCTATAACTCAGCAAAGGTCATTCCAAAGGCAAAAGAGCTATCATCAACACACATATGCACCCAGGCACTATACTCAGAAATACTACAACAACCCAAAGAAGGAAATTCCTAAAACACACACACATGCATACAGACAAAAGAGACAGCTGTATGAACCTAAAGTCCCCAAGTAATTTGCCAAAGTAAACTATGATTATGGCACAGATAGATGGCAACCTCTTAGAGTCAGATCATTTGGCTATAGGTTGGTTGGATCATCTTACAACACTAACCCCTCAGGACCCAGCCAAGTATGGGTACCTAAAAACTAATTTCATTGATTGCAGGTTCAAGGAACAACTGAGTGCCAAGGAATCTAGTACATGGATAGTGGGCATTCCCGCACACATGACATGTAACAAGAAAAATCTGTCAAAATACAAGGAGATTAGGGCGCAAAAGTCATATTTGGAGGAAATGAAGCTCCGGGGGAAATAAGAGGCATCGGATCCATCAAGAAAATGGTTTAGAAATCACGAGATGTTGCATATGTCGAAGGTCTCAACTTTAATTAAGCATCACCAATTCTGTGAAAAGGGCTACAATGTTGGATTCAACAAGGGAGTGTGCCAAATTAAAGTCACTGAATCAAATGAAAAACTTGTATGTGGTAGATTGGTCAACTGCCACACCAAGCACTTGTCTGGTCGCAAAGAGTACAGCCGAATCAAGTTGGTTGTGGCACAAAAAGCTGAGTCATTTGAACTTCAAGACAATTAACAAGCTTGCAAGGAGTCATCTTGTAGAAGGACTACCAGACTCAGTGTACAAAAGGAAAGTGTTTGTGATGCATGCCAGATGGGAAAGCAGATCAAATCATCATTCAAAGAGAAGTATAGTCCATCTTCAACAAGAATATTGCATCTGTTGCATATGGATTTATTTGGTCTAGTTGAACCAGCTAGTATAAGTGGAAAGAAATACATCTTAGTGGTGGTGGATGATTACTTAAGATATACATGGACAATCTTCATGTGCAGAAAGAAGGAAACCTTGCAGAAGTTACCTCAGCTGATGAGAAGAGTTCAAAATGAGAAGAGTCAAACCATTATAAAGATAAGGTCTGACAGAGGAACTGAGTTTGTCAATGGGATAATAACTCAGTATTGTGTTGAAAATGGTATTGCTCATGAATTATCTGCAGCAAGGACTCCACAGCAGAATGGAGTAGCAGAAAGAAGAAATAGAAGACTGAAGGAAGCTGCAAGGACCATGTTAGCTGAATCTGGACTGCCTAAAAGATTTTGGTCAAGCCATCAATACCGCATGTTATACTCAAACTAGATGCATGATTAATAGACAAGTGACAAACACTCCCTAAATGTTTTATCCACAACAATGGCAAGGACAATCTAAAGGCTTTTGATGCTAAAGCTGATGAAGGTATCTTTTTGGAATACTCAGCTGAAAATAAAGCCTATAGAGTGCTAAACAAGAGGACTATGGTCACAGAAGAATCCATTCATGTGGTTTGTGATGAACCTAATGTGAATGGAAAAGATATTGAAGAATTAACTGATAAGCTAAATCAGCCAACTATGCAGAAGAGTCCCTATATTGAAGCTGAAGCTAGAGTAACCAATCAAGATGAAGATGAGATGGCTGAGTCTCAAAGACAGCTGAAAAATCTACATCTGAATGAAAATGAAGGAGCTGCTCAAGACAACACAGTTGCAAGACGACTGAACCCAGCTGATTTAGCAAGAAGCAAAACTCAATAGCCACATCCACACCAAGCAGTAGTACATATATTGAAGGGATTTGTTGTGCCCAAGTCTTATCGATGAGACAACAACTGAGATATTATGAAATTGAAGAAAAAGAGATTCCAATTATGTGTGATAACACAAGTGCTATTGCAATCACTCAGCATCCTGTGTTGCATTCAAGAACAAAGCATATTGATGTCAGATATCATTTTATAAGAGATCATGTTCAATAGAAAGACATCACATTGGAATACATCTCAACTGATAAGCAGTTAGCTGACATATTCACCAAACCCTTATGTGAATCAAGATTTGAAGAACTTAAGCATGAGCTAGGGTTAATTGAGCTGAATTGATACTCAAAAGACTCAATGAGAAGAGATGGAATGTGAGAAGATGAAAATAGAACAAGTCTCATGAATCGGCCAAGTGAATCACCAGATCGGAAGTCAATTGTATCGAGTTAGTTGACAATTTGAGTCACTATACGAAAGGAGAGAAGAAGAGTTGAGTCATTTTGTGTAGTGTCGAGTTATTTATGAGCTAAGTGACAAAAACGCAGTCGATCGTTTTTAATAAGAGGGAATGTTTTTAAGAATGACGTCGGCGTAATAATGACGGGTACAAATGAAGCTCGCACAAGAAGCATATGATTGGATATAAATCTTCGCCGCATTAAATGCGAGCAATTAAATGCAATGAGATGTGTTAAACTGAAAGTTGTTGATCTCGATCAAATTCAAAAACCAAAAACACGTCCTTTCATAACCCTTATATACTCATTTCTTGATTTCTCTCTCACACTTAAAACTGTTCATCTTCAAGCATACGAAAGCAAGTCACTTTTTTCTCAAAAACCCTACCGAGTTCTCAAAGCAAGTTTATCAAGATTTGATCGGTAAAATCCTCTAGAAATGGCACCAAAGAGTGATTTCGTCAAGTTATTGAAGCAAATCCACACAGGCTCCTCAGTGGACTTCGAAGGCATGATTAAGCAGGGTTCGGATGCAACCCTTGTGAAGAAAATAGCGATATGTTGGAAAAATCGGGCTTAAGGCCTTTTCGACGATAGAATACTCGCACACCTACCTGGAAGAGGTGGCGCAGTTCTATGTGAACACCGTGGTGCAGGACGAAGGGATTAAATCCTCCGTCCACCGCAAGGACATCATGATCACTACTAAAGACCTTGCGGAGCACTTCTTATTACCGTCGGAGGATATGACGGAGATATACGGCGATGTGGACTTGGCCTTTGCATGGAAAAGAAGTAGCCAAACCCGAGTGTGCTGCGAAAGTAGTCTACACAGCTAAAAAGAAATTGATGAAGGACTACTATCACAAGCTGATGGATGTCGTCTCAAAATGCACGGACATGAAGTTTGGAAGCTTCAATCAGCTGTCCAAGACTAAGCTGATCGTCATGGCTGCGATCATGCAAGGGAAAAAGGTTAATTGGGCTGAGTTTGTATACAGCAGACTCTGGCAGAGCGTTGCGAACAATTTAAGGAAGATGGATCCTTTGGAGGATCACTCGGCTATGGCCTAGTTATTGGCCGCTTGATGGAAGTGAAGGGCATTCCCCTTCAGCATGGAAAGTCCTTCCATGTAAACAAGAAAATGTTTAGGGCAAACCTCTCTGGAGCCCAGAAGAGAGCCCATGCGAAGAGGGTGGACACCAGTGAGGGGGAATTAGTTGACCCCGAGAAAACAGTTGATGCCTCCCCTGCAAAGAAGAAAGATGCCCCTGCAGGAAAGACAAAAGATGCACCTGCCCCTACAGCCGAGTCACCTGCCCGAGCAGCCGTGTCTCCTGCCCATGCAGCCGAGGTGGAGAAGGAAGCCCTAATACCTTCTCCAACCATCAAAAAGAAGGGGACTGTGAAGCCAAGAATGACAGCTCCTCCGTCAAAGAAAGATGTACCAGCCCCCGCCGCCAAGGAAGCTGAGGAAGAAGTATCCAAACCAGAACTTACTCTGGTAAGGACAAAAAGAAGAAGAAGAATCAACAAGCTCTCGGAGCTTGAGAAGACAGCTGAGTCTGCCACTCAGCAGGAGAAAATATCCGAGACTGCTGAAGAAGTGCAGTCTCCAGAAGTCTGCTGAGGTCGATCAGCAGAGGCAAATAAAAGACCCAGCTATGGATAGAACAACTGAGGAAGAAGAAGCATCAGAGACAACAAAATCTCCTGACGAAAAGGTTGTGTCTCCACCTGCTCCCGATGTTGCTGAAGGTGAAGAGCAGCAGAGTATGTTGCCTTCCATTCCTGAAAAGGAAGGGCAACAAGGAGAGGATGAAGATGATGATATAATTATGTATTCTCCATTATACCCAGACATCCAGAATCGTCTGAGAGCATGGAGAAAATGGAAGCTGAGTCACTCAAGGGCGCAATTTGAACAACCTGAGTATATTGAGGAAGAAGAGGAGCTTTTCGAGGCTTCTTGAGATTGACACTGTACTGCAGGCCTTGGATGAGGATAACTGCATAAATATGCTGCAAATTCGTAAGGAGCAAGAAAAAGCCAGAGCAGCTGAGGAAGTTGAAGCTCGTGAGAAAGCCAGCATTTGTATTCTCATTGGATCCAGCGATCACACTCATCCTCACATTGATATGCTCTCAGGAAGTGATGAGGACATGGATCTTGCTGTTGCAAAGGAGAAGCTGGATATGCAGCAAGCCATGCGGGAATCCAGATTAATGCATGAGCAACAGCTGAGGGAAGGACCAGGAGAGTCTTCTCAATCTCAGCTGGAGATTGATCCATTGGGAGTGGTACAACAGATTGCCATAGTTATTGCTACAACCACTTCCCCAGTTCACTCAGATGACGGATCTAAGGGACTTGGCGATGACACTGGGAACTTGGGCACCCAAGTTAAGCCAACCCCTGTTGAAGGTGTCTTACCACCTGGCCCCACGGCTGAACACTCAATGGAAACAGCCGGGAGTCTGGAGCAGAGTGACCCCACCATCAATCAATCACTCGGTGGTGCGCACCGAGGGGGAAACTCACTCCACTGCAGCTAGGTCGGAGGATGTTGCAGATGAATCCACTATGAAGGAAGGAGGCGAAGTGGAGAAAGAGAAAGAAATAGAACAATAGCAAGTTTTCACTGACGAAGCTCGGACAGTTAAGTCTGTCTTAGCTGAAGTGCCAATGACTTTGCAGTCAAGACGCCGCCGATGCGCCAGGCACATGATGGATCTACCCCGGAGTTAACACTGCGGGCAATGAAAGTGCAATCTAGGGAGTTGAGACTCTTGTGGATGCCACTGCAGAAGACCCTAAGACAGCTGCGTCTGTCGAAGGGAATGTGTAAGACCTTGCTGCAGTTGAGACTGCAGGAGATAATGAAGGCCTAAGGAAGGTTGAGACTTCCCTGGGTAAAGAGGCAGAAATGCAGAACATCCCTCCCGTTCATATTGAAGAATCTGAGAAGGAGATTAGTGCTCTTCATGATTCCCAAGACAACCCTGACATATCATTTCTCGGGATCTCAAGATGGCCGAGTCCACCCTGCCGCACATCAAAAAGACTCGGTGAGGATGTTCTTCAAAGAAACGAGTAAGCTAGATTTCAAAGTTGCTCGTCAAATGTTTTAATTTTTATGATGAGCCAAGCCCTCAAATCTCATCACCTTCTGATGACGCTACTGATACAACCGAGGAACAACAAACTCAAAAAGACAAACCAGCTGAGATCGAACAAGCTGTTAAGACAGTGAGGCTCGGCCCAAACAAAGGTCAATACCATCAAAGGCCCCAATTTGAATCACACCAATCAGCGCAGCTTCCAGAGTCTAGAGAGAAACGACCTCTCGTACGATTTCACATGTACGAGATGATGCATTTGAAGAGACCTTTCCATTTTCAATCGAGCTACCTGCACTAGGAGAAGAATCTGCAAAAGAACAGAAGAAGTACTCTGCACGCGAAGAACCCATCATCCCTACCGACTCCATTGTGCGAGTTGAATTTGATTTCGGCGTTGAATGGCCGCCATTTGAATCGGAAGTGATGGTGAAACCGTGAAGTCTTCAAGAAGATCCGTGGAGAGATTGAGAGGATCGAATGACATCGAGGCCTCATTAGACATGGGAGATGCTACCCTCACCGCCGACTTGAGAGGGCGATGATAAGAATACGGGAGTGGTGGTGCAGCAATCGCAATGCGTCTCGAACAAGTTTGTTACTTTAAGGCTCTTTATAACAGGATGCTTGTTTGGAGCGCGGCACAATGCCGACATGAAGCGAGAGAATGCAGAGTACATTGAGAGGTTGCATGCCTCTCACAAAACCGAAATGGAGGCTGCTGCAGGAGTTTTTGAAGAAAGAAATTATGCGACTTGAGGAGACTATGAATGCCCAATTCAAGCATCCTCATTGAAATGAAATTGGTTACTGACTAAGTCGAAGGACACCGTTCTAAATTCGTCATGACCCATGCCTATGCCACAGCCGACTCCAAGCAGAATTCATCTATCAGCAGACTGGACTTCATGCTTGCTGGGATGTTTCTAGGGGTTCCTCTCTCCTTTGATGATGCCAAAAAGGGGGAAGAGGAATACCTGAAGACGTTGAAGGAGACAACTGTTGTAGAGAAGAAAGAAACAACTGTTGAGAAGATGAAGGAGAAGGGAAAAGCTGTTGAGGGGGAAAAGTAAAAGGATGTGACCTTAATGCTTGCTGAAACCCCTCAGCAAGGTCATGTCACAGCCAGCATAATCAGCAAACTTCCTGTAACTCTGCCGCTCTATCACTCTGTTGTGCCCATGTCTCATAAGAAGAAAATTGTAGAAGCAGAGATAGAGGATTTCGTCAAAAGAATGGATGTCCGTGTTGAAGAGATGTTAAAACAATTTGGAGGCATTCCGACAGGTAAATATACAGATTCCATTTCAGATGACGGACAAGAGCCAAGATCTATTGAAGAATTCAAAACGCTCGAGTTCGAAGGATATTTCAAAAACATGTCCATAGCCCAAGCCTGGGACTTGTACTGGGAGAAAGGATGAAGCTATGCGAAGAAGGCCGATAGAAGCAGACTACTAGCATGATCGCTCTGCAGGTAACAAGAAGACTGCAGTACAATATACGCCCGAGAAAGGAAGGAAGAAGTGGTGGAGGTGGAGGTTTTATACCCGGACCTCTACCAAAAAATATTGAGTATGTAGATCCGGGAAAGAAATGGAGGATCTTTTGGCCGATATGATGCTATAGCCAACGGGAAGTGGAGAGAAAAAATGCTGAGTATGTCAAGAGAATCGAAGAAGAAAATAAGAGACAAACTCAGTTGTGGCAAGAAAGATAAGAAAGAAAAAGAAGAGATGAAGCTGCGAAGAGAGCTTACGAGAAGAAGAAAGTTTGAAGAGGAAAAGAAAACAAAGAGAGCCGATGAAGACAGAAGAAGAAAGAAGAAAGAAGGAGGTGAAGGCGATGAAGTGTTCTTGCCTTAACCCCTTCATGTATTATACTTTTGTAAATACATATGTATGTAAGTCTTCTGTACATTTAATGAAAAATTTGTATTTTGCGTAGATATAGTATATGTTCTGATTGCTCTGATACACATTGTAAATAGTTTGTAAAGAACAAGAATGATATGATCAATAAACGATCTATTCAACACATACATTCTTTGTTTTCGCATTGTCGTATGTATCTCGTGTTGTTTACATTTTACTTAATTTTGTTAAGTTTCGGCATCATCAAAAAGGGGGAAATTATTGGGAAATTTATTCTTTAGATTTTGATGAATGCCATGTAAAACTTAGACTAGAAACTTGGCATCCCATTTTCCTTGTAATTTGTATTGTAATAGATAGGGTTGTATAAGCTGAGTCAAGTCAGCTATGCCTGGGAATACAAGAAGTCAACTAAAGACTAGAATGAAGACTCCGCTGTGAAACAGCTGAGTGTGGCAAGGAAAAGATGTCAAGAACTCGACTGAAGGAGTATCGGCTGTGAGACAGCTGTGAGAAGAGTCAGTTAAGTCAACCCAAGAAGCCAAGTCAAGTTGAAGTGACATATGAGTCTTTCAATCATTGGAGCAGACTCAAGTCACCTGGGGAAAAGGCAGCTGCAAAGAGGAGTTAACTGAAAAGAATCCATTGCACAAAAGTCAAGAATATTACTTAAACAAGTAATACTTCCATACTGCCATGTCTTAAAGTGCTCAGTCCTAGAAGCGTGCAAAAAGAATAAACCAATGGGAAGCACTGCACCTCGAGTCAGATTCTGAAAAGATGGACATTCATTTAATACGAGGAAAGGTCTACATCTCAAGATTGAAGACCAACAAAAGACAAGCCAACGAACACAAGTGACCTTTGAAGATCAGCCGATCTCTTCAACGGGCAGATTTTTGAAAACTCACTATAAAAGGCTGAGGAATCACACTGAGAAAAGGTAACCTTGGTAACCTTGCATACCGGAGATAACGAGCATTATTGTAGGTCCCAAGGGGTGTGAGTGTAAGGTTTAGAAGGGGGGTTGAATAAAACTTACCAACTTTTCGATTTAGTCCTTTTTAAAGTTGAGTTGATACTACAAGTTGTGTCCTTGGTGGACAACCAATTTAGTTAATCGTAGAGTTAGTCACTCAATGACTGACTCGAGTTTGTTGATAGAATAACCCATTTGTTAAGATCGAATTAGCTCAACTGCAGTTTGTTTTATTGGAAGACTTAACACCCTTAAATTTGGTTTATCTATGATTTAATGCTTGGTTTTAGTACTTAGAGATTATCGGTGGATAGCAAATTTATCAGAGATTAAACAAATAAGATGCAGGAATAAAAGTCTTTGAAATGTAAATGACACGTTAAGATTTATAGAGGTTCGAAGATGGGGTAATTCTTCTACTCCTCTCTTTTCCAACTCCTGGAGGAATCCACTAAGTATTGATCGGTATACGAGTGGTAATGATCCGGATACAAGTCTTGATCACGGTGACTTGATCCTTTGGGACTCGATCTGGAGATGCCTTGGTCACTCGGTGGCTTCTCGTGACGACTCGGACTTCTTCACAGAGCGTTGCGCTTGCTATTACTGACTCACTTGCTCAAGCTCTTTTGGATTTGATCACGATGCCCTCCAAAACTTGAGACTGGTTCGACCTTAAACCTTCCTACAATCCTCCGTGGAATGTAGACCCCTTTTCTTCAAAAGTTTCCTCTTCAACTCGATTGAAGTTATCTTTCCTTCAAAGGTGAGTGTTGGATTGATTTTCTTCGTAGTGTAGTCTTGAGGATTAATCTTGAATGATTTTTGAAAATATTTTGATTACGATTGAGATGTTAGCTTGAATGTTCGTGGTTCGAGTAATCAAGGTGTTTTTCTCTCGAGTCATTCCGGCCTTTTATAGTGATCTTTCAAAAATCTACCCGTTGAAGAGATAAGCTTATTTTTGAAAGTCACTTGTGGTCGTTGGCTTGTTTTGTTGCGATCCTTGAAATTGCCACTTCCTCGTATGAATTGTTCTTGACTTTTGAGTTCGACACGGTGTAATGCTTCCCATTGGTTTATTCCTCTTGCACGCTTCGGGGTCGAGCACTTCGAGAAAGGTAGCATGGAGATATTACTTGTTTAAGTAATTCTCTTGATTTACGGCAACGGATATCTTTCGATTATCTCGACTTGATTGCATTTCCTTGCTTTCCCCAGGTGACTTAGAGTTAGCTTCCAATCATTGGATGACTCTTCCGTCACTTCAACTAGAGACTTGGCTATCTTGAGTTGACTTGATGATGCTTTACTGTTTGTATCTTTGCACTTTCAATCGAGTTCCCGTCTTCTCTTATTTGCCAAACTCGGTGTCTCGCAATGAGTCTTCCTTCTAGTCTCCGATTGTCTTCTTGCATGTTTAGGCATAGGCATTGACTTAACGGCTTGACCCAATTTTTTACATTTATTACAATGCGTTTACAACAAAAATGGGGTGTCAACTTCCTATTCTAAGTTTTACATGGCATTCATCAAAATCTAAACAATGAATTTCCCAACAATTTCCCCCTTTTTGATGATGCCAAAACTTAAAACATTCAAAATGTAAATAGCAAAGATACATACGAGATAGTGCATTCACGAGAGAATGTATGCGTACAATCAATCCTTTTATTGATCATAACATTCTTGTTCTTTTACAAATGTTTACAAGGTGTATCGAGCAAACATTTATGTCTACGCAAAAATCGAATTCTGATTTATTACGAAGACTTACATGAAGTATATACATAGTAAGATACATGAAGTGGTGGACAAAGAACACTTCATCTCCTTCCGCTCCTCCTTCTTTCTTCTTCTTGATTCCGTCATCTTCTCGCTCTTCTTTTCTTTTTCTCATCTTCAACCGCCTTCTTCTTCTTCTTTTCATATGCCTTCCGGGCAGACTTCATCTCTTTTTAGTCTCTCTTGTCTCTCCTCCCATAGTTGAGTTTGTCTTTTATTTTCTTCCTCAATTCTTTTCACATACTCAAGATTGTTTTTAGCCACTTGCAGATTGGCTATTTCGTCAAAACCACCATTGAGTAGATCCCTCATTTCTTGCCTAGATCTATGTACTCAATGTTTTTGGGCGGAGGTCTAGGTCCGAATCCTCTTCCTCCACCACTGCTGTTTCTTCCTCTACCTCTTCCTCCGGGCGTGTATTGTCTTGGGGTCTTCTTCTTTCGGTGAGTGACAAAGCAGAGCGATCGCCGTAGTCCTGGCTGTCGCCTTCTTCACATAGTGTGAGACCCTTTTCCCAAGATACAAGTCCCCTGTGCTTGAGCCATGGACATGTTTGCGAAGTATCCTTGAGATGCGAGCGTTTTAAATTCATCAACCGATCTTGGCTCGGTTCCGCATCCGAGATGGCATAAGTGTCTCTGCTCTCTTGGAATGACTCCATGTTGTTTCAAGATATCCATTACTCGGGCATTCATTCTTCCTTCCACTTCCTCCATCCCCGCTTCAATGTCTTTCTCTTTTGACCATAGATACAACAGAGTGTTGGAGTGGCGAGTCATTGGGAGTTTTCTTTGATAATATCGGTTGTGACAAGACCTTGTTGGGGGTTTTTGCGATCATTAAGGTTACATCTCTCGATCCTTCCCCCTCAACAGACTTTCCTTTCTTTTGTTTTGACACTTCCTCAGTTGTCTTTCCCTTCACAGCTGCTCCCTCCTTCTCAACGTCAGATCTCTTTCGCTTTTAGGTATTCCTCTTCCCCCCTTTTGGCATCATCAAAGGAGAGAGGAACCCTGAAACATACTAGCAAGCGAGGAAGTCGAGTCTGGCGATAGCCGAGTTACGCTTTGAGTCTCTGCGGAGTATGTTGCACGAAACTCAGAACGAGTAGCGTTGGATTCGCTTTAAGCAGCTTCATCTCAGCCATGAGAAGGCTGAATTTTCTATCCATGTTTTCTTCCATACGCAGGAGCTCATTCTTATTTTGCTCACGCAGCAGCCTTTATCTCAAGAAAGTGTGAGATTCATGCATGTGCTCAATGTGTTCTCTCAATTGCGTCTTTGCATCAACATTCTCGGCTAACTGCACCAAGCGGCTTGTTGAACAATGTTCGAAATATCTAGCTTGTTCCACACGCATTGTTTGTTCTTTGTTGCCACCACTCGATTTCGACTATTATGCCTCTCAAGTCAAAAAGGTTGGCATCTCTGTTATCCGATCTCATGTCCATCGAGGCCTGGTGCCTCTCCATCCGTTCAATTTCAGCAAATAATGCTTTGAACACCTCCCGAACTTTAGTTGTTCCCTCTGTTGCGGTGACGGCCAAGCGGCGTCAAAATCATAGTCAATTTGAAATGATGGTATCACGATGGAATGACAGGATCTGGTCCGTGGAAGCGCTCGAGATCTCTTCCCGACTCTTCGGGAGGTCGGGTACCTCCGAGAGAAGGGAAATGATTCTACAAAGGAATCATCACGGGCAATCGGGATTTGTTCAATGATGAGTAGTGCGCGTGAAGTTCCTTGTGGAGTTGAACTCTTTGCTGCACCGGGGAGCTGCGCGATGGACTCTGTTTGTTGGGTCTGTTGTGAAGTTGACCCACTTGTCGAGCCTCAACTATCTCAACAGCTTCGTCGGTCTCATTTGGTTTCTCCAATTGAGTTGACTGGTTCTCGGCCTTATCGGAAAGCATCATCGGACGATGATGAGATTTCCATGGGTGGCTCATCATCATAATTGAAAGTTTGACGAGTAGTCTTGAGGTCGACTTGCTCGTGGTTGGAACATCCTCGGTGAGTCTTTTGGATCGGTCATAGGGGATGACTCAACTTCATCGTCTTCTTCCGATCCCGAGAAAGGTTACATCGGGATTATCCCGGGAATCGTGAAACGCACTTATCCGCTTTTCGGATGGATCAATGATAGCGAGGAGGGATGTTCGTACTTGCCTTCTTTACCCCGGGAAGTCTCAACCTCCCGTTGGCCTTCATTACCTCCCCGATCTCAACTACAATGAGGCCTTGGACATCCCTTTCGACGAGTGTCGGTGTCTTAGGGTCTTTCGTGGTGGCATCCATTGGAGTCTCAACCCCATGGATTGCACTTTCATCGCCCCAGTGTTAACTCCCGGGCATTCCTTCCTCGTGCCTCGACCGCATCAAGCAGCGTCATTAGCCTTCAGAGCGATTGGCACCTCACCGAGCAGTCTCAAGCCCCGAGCTTCGTTGATGACAACTTATTGTGTATTTTGTGTTTGTTCCTTCTCCACTTCGCCTCCTAGATTCGTTGTGGAGTCATCTCGCAAAGCATCCTCCGACCTTGCTGCGGTGGAGGAGTTTTCCTCTCGGTGGCACACCACGGTGAGTGACTTGGAATGGGGTCACACGTCTCCAAACTCCGGCTGTGTCTCTCGAGTGTTCGGCCGTTGGGGCGGGTGGTAAGATACCTTCATTAGGGGTTGGCTTGATTGGGGTCCCCACTAACCCGGATTTCATCACAGTTCCTTATTTCCTTCTTCCGAGAGTGAGTGGGGAAGTGGTGGCAAAGAACAACGGTGGCAATATCGCACTACTCCCATTGGGTCTATTTCGGTGTGTTTTGGAGGACTCTCCTGGTCCCTCCATCATTCTTTGCTCGTGAAGGATTCTCGATTCGTGCATTGCTTGCTGCATTTGCAATTCTTTCGTAGCGCAAAGAGGTCTAGATCCTCATCACTATCCGATAAGACGTCAAGGAGATGATGTGTGTTACGTAGTGCGGTGATAGGCGAGATCCGGGCCTTCTCACGTGCCTCGACTTCCTTCCCTCTGTCTCTCCTTCTCCTTGTCCTTGAAGATCCGCAAGATATCCGTGCGATTTTCTTCATCCAGTCTTGGACCACGGTGGTCACTCCAAGAAAGTTCATCGGTTCCTCTTCTTCTTCGATAAACTCAGTCGTTGGAACTGTTCCCTGGATAGACTCAATTTCCACTTCCTCCCACTCGCAGACGATTTTGGATGTCCGGATAAAGTGGGGATAGGATCATCACATCATCATCATCTCTATCGCTTTCTTCTTCTTTGTCCCTCATTCTCGGGGATAGAAGGTAGCAAGCTACGGTGTTCTATATTGTCATTGCGTGCATTGCGGAGGGGATACGATCCTGTCCCAACAGCGAGTGTGCTTTCTCGGCTACTTCTTGTGTCTCATTGTTCGAACTACGTTTGGTCTTGATTGCCTTTTTTGATCGCTTTTCACAGACTTAGCTGTTTCATCAATAGTATCCGGAGACTCTACTTCTCCAGCGATCTCCGATATCTGTTTTGGTGAGTGGCGACTCGGTGGGTTTCTCAAGCTCGGAGCGCTTGATGATTCTTCTTCGTCTCTTAGTTTGTACAGAGGGATTTACGGTTGAGAGAGAGTTTCTTCCGAGTCTTAGGCGGCGGGGGCGTCTTTGGTGTGTTTTCTTACGAGGAGTCGGCCGTCTTAGCTTATCGTTCTCCTCTTTTTGACGACCAGGAGAAGGTTTTGAGATTCCTTCTCGATCGTTCTTTGTTGGGGCAGAGACACGGCAAGGGGGCGGTGACTCAGGCTGCGGGGCGAGGAGCAGATTTGTTTTTCTTTCTTTGTAGAAGGGGCGATTCTCTTAGCATTGCGAGGGCACCTTCTTTGGTGAGAGGAGAGAGATTGTATCTTCGGTGGTCACCGATTCCCCTCACTCATATCAGCTCTTTTGGCGTAGGCTCTCTTTCGTGCGCCGAGAGAGGTTTGATCTCGAACATCCTCTTGTTTACATGGAACGCCTTTCCATGTATAAGAGGGACTCCTTTGACCTCCATCACCGGCCGATCACAGACCATATCCCGAGGATCCTCCAAATGCACCATTCTCCTTGAAGGATTTGTTCCCACATACGCAGCGAGTGTCTTGTAGATAAACTCATTGCCAGGATTTACTTGTTTTTCTTCAATGATCGCGCGGCCATTACGATCAATTTTGCTTTAGACAGTTGGTCAAAGCTGCCGCCAAATTTGATGTCTATGCATTTGGCAATTATGTCCAACGATTAGTGGTAGTCTCCTTGCCAGCCTCTTGTTGGCTATGTAGACTATCTTTTCAAAGATGTCGGTCTTGGCTACTTCCTTCCAAGCAGCCAAGTCTACATCAGCTTCATTGATTTCTCGGTGCTCCTTCCGCGGTAATGAGCAGTGTTCGCCAAATCCTTGGCGAGAGATGATGAACTCCTTCCCGTGAACAGAGGATTTGATCCCCTCATCGTGAATCTCAGCGTTCACGTAGAACCGTGCGACCTCTTCAACATAGGTCATCGAGAACTCCATCGTCGAGAAATGGTTTTAGCCCGGACGTTTGAGCTTTTCAGCAATCTTCTTTATGAGGGCATCATCGGACCCTTGTTTGACCATACCCTCGAAATCCACCGGTGAGACCGGTGTGGATTTGCTTTCCTAGCTTGACAAAATCATAAGTCGATGCCATTTTTGATATTTCACCGAAAGAAACTTAGAAGTTGATTTGAAGATTGATAGGGTTTTGAGAGAGTTTTGCCTTTGCTTCCGAGAGAGAAATGAACAGTTTTGGTAATGTGTGAGAAAACGAAAAAAAGGTTTAAGTATGGTTCATGAAAGGGCGTGCGGGTGGTTTTTTGAAATGTGATCGAAATCAACGGCTTAGATTTTGCACGCCCGATTTAGCATTTAATGTCTCGTATTTAATGCGGTAGCATTTATATCCGTCATAAGCTTGGTGTGCGACTTTTTGCTGTACACGTCATAATTATCTTGATGTCATTCTTAAAAACATTCCCGCTTAGTAAAAACGATTGCGTTTTTGTCACTTTGCTCATAAATGACTCGGCTTATCCCTTAGCTAATTTAACCCTTCTTCACACGAGTTCTCTTAGTGACTCATTTTTGTCAACAAATTCGGTATAGCTATCTTTCCGATCTGGTGATTCACTTAGCCCCGATTCGAAAGTTGACTCTTTTTCCCTTTTTTTTTTACTTAGAGATTATCGGTGGATAGCAAATTTATCAAACAGAGTTAAACAAATAAGATGCAGGAATTAAAGTCTTGAAATGTAAATGACACGATAAGATTTTATAGAGGTTCGAAGATGGGGTAATTCTTCTATTCCTCTCTTCTCCAACTCCCTGGAGGAATCCACTAAGTATTGATCGATATCTGAGTGGTAACAGTCAAATACAAGTCTTGATCACACACGGTGACTTGATCCTTTGGGACTCGATCTGGAGATGCCTTGGTCACTCAAGCGGCTTCTCGTATGACTCGGCTTCTTCAGGCGTTTTGCCTTGCTACTCTGACTCACTTGCTCAAGCTCTTTTGGATTTGATCACGAAGCCCTCCAAAACTTGAGATTGGTTCGACCTTGAACCTTCCTACAATCCTCCGTGGAATGTAGACCCATTTTCTTCAAAAGTTTCCTCTTCAACTCCGATTGAAGTTATCTTTCCTTCACGGTGAGTGTTGGATTGATTTTCTTCGTAGTGTAGGCTTGAGGATTAATCTTGAATGATTTTTGAGAATATTTTGATTACGATTGAGATGTTAGCTTGAACGTTCGTGGTTCGTAATCAAGGTGTTTTTCTCTCGAGTCATTCCTCATCCTTTTATAGTGATCTTTCAAAAATCTGCCCGTTGAAGAGATAGGCTTATTTTTGAAAGTCACTTGTGGTCGTTGGCTTGCCTTGTTGCGATCCTTGAAATTGCCACTTCCTCGTATGAATTGTTCTTGACTTTTCATAGTTCGACATGGTGTAATGCTTCCCATTGGTTTATTCCTCTTGCACGCTTCTCAGGGATCGAGCACTTCGAGAAAGGTAGCGTGGAGATATTACTTGTTTAAGTAATTCTCTTGATTTACGCAACGAATCTCTTTCGATTATCTCGACTTGATTGCATTTCCTTGCTTTCCCAGGTGACTTAGAGTCACTTCCAATCATGGATGACTCTTGTCACTTCAACTAGAGACTTGGCTATCTTGAGTTGACTTGGTGATGCTTTACTGTTTGCATCTGTGCACCTTGATTGAGTTCCGTCTTCTCTTCTTTGCCAAACTCAAATTGTCTCGCGGCAATGAGTCTTCCTTCTAGTCTCTAGTTGTCTTCTTGCATGTTTAGGCATAGCTGACTTAACTCAGCTTGACCAACCCTGTTTATTACAATGCAGTTTACAACAAAAATGGGGAGCCAACTTCCTATTCTAAGTTTTACATGGCATTCATCAAAATCTAAACAATAAATTTCCCAACAATTATTCATACTGTAACCTCCAAGATATTCTCAAGTTATTCAAGCAAAATCTTCAAGCCAAAATCTCGAAGGAAATCGATCCAATACTAAGCTGTGAAGGAAAGACAACTTCAAACTGTTGAAGAGGAAACTTTTAAAGAATCAAAAGGGGTCTACTTTCCAAGGAAGATTGTAGGAAGGTTCAAGGTCGAACCAATCTCAAGTTATTGGAGGGCTTCGTGATCAAATCCAATAAGCTTGAGAAAGTAAGCTGAAGTAACAAAGCGTCGCCTGTGAAGAAGGTGAGTCGAACGAGAAGCCACCGGTGAGTGATCACGGCATCTCGATCGAGTCCCAAAGGAGCAAGTCGTTTGTGTGATCAAGACTTGTATCTGGATGATAACCACTTTGTAAACCGATCATACTTAGTGGATTCCTCCAGGAGTTGGAGAAGAGAGGAATGGAAGAATTACCCCATCTTCGAACCTCTACAAAAATTATTGCACCATTTACATTTCAGCATTTTATTTCAGCATATCACTTTATATCTGATGATAATTTGCTATCCAACTGATAATTAACAAAGTGCTAAAATCAATTGTTAAAACAAACTTAAATCAAATTCAAGGTGTTAAGTCTTCCGATGAAAATCTCATCACAGCCAAGTTAAGGTTTAGTTTAAGCAGTGAGTTATTCTATCAACGACTCTTTCAGTGCATTTGAGTGGCTAACTCTGCTGATTAACTAACTTAGTTGTCCATCACGGACTTAGCTGTGTAATTAACTCTGTAATATTTTATAAGGACTAAAATCAAAAAGTTGGTAAGGTTTATTCAACCCCCCTTCTAAACCTTACTCACACCCCTTGGGACCTACACATATCAACATTCCTTTTGCAGATGCATTGGAGCAGATGCCCAATTCTTCTAAATTTCTGAAGGATGTTATGTCAAAGAAGAGAAAGATGATTGGTTTTGAGACAGTCAATCTGACAGAAGAATCCAGTGCAATAATCGAGAGGAAACTACCACAGAAAGATCCGGGGAGTTTTACTATCCCTTGTGCTATTGGTGATGTTTTATTTAAGAAAGCACTTTGTGATTTAGGAGCGAGTATTAACTTGATGCCTTTGTCTATTTTTAGGCAACTTGGATTGGGAGAGGTGAAGCCATCTACGGTCACCTTACAACTCGCAGACCGATCACTCACGTATCCGAAGGGAATTATCGAGGATGTGCTTGTCAAAGTAGATAAATTCATATTCCCTGTGGATTTTTTGGTGCTGGATATGCAGGAGGATAAAGACGTCCCTTTGATACTTGGGCGTCCATTCCTAGCTACGGGGAAGGCCTTAATAGATGTGCAAAAGGGAGAGCTCACATTACGAGTTAATGATGAGCATGTTTTATTTAGTATCTATAAGGCACTTCAATTTCATGATGGTGTTGAACATTGTAATTTCATTGACGTAGTTGAATCTTGCATTGATGAGTATGCGGATCATACATTGTTTAGGATAATTTAGAGTTTGGTTTGACACATTCGTGTTCAACATCAAACATGATGATTTATTATGATAACCAAGACTTGTATGATTGCGTTTGTGCTTTAGATAACATGCAGGAACTACCGAGGAGCGCAAGAGGCGCGCACACGCAGAAAAACATGTGGAGTCCATTCTACAGGGGGCGCATGACCCGTGCTACAGAGCACGCCCAGGTCATGCGCATGGTCGAAGGACAAGCTAGAAAATCCGACGAGAGCACGGCCCGTGCCTAAGGTCAAAGAAAAAACTAGAAAATTTGACGAAAGCACAGCCCGTGCGTCTGAGCACGGGAAGCCCGTGCCTAAGGTCGAGAGAAAAGATGAAATACCTGAAGAGAGCACGGGCAGCCCGTGCGTCCATCCAAAGAGGCTACTTCAAACCCAGAACTCAAACCCTTGCCCAAGCATCTCAAATATGCATTCCTTGGAGCGAATAACACGAGTCCGGTAATCGTATCATCTCTTTTAACTTCAGTTCAACTCGATAAATTGCTTAGGGTGTTAAGAAAAACATAAGTCGGCGATAGGTTGGTCTATCTCGATTTAAAAGGCATCGATCCATCGATTGTAATGCATAAGATTAGAATGGAAGATGTCTATAAACCTTCGGTGCAAAATCAAAGAAGATTAAACTTTATAATGCAAGAATTCGTTCGAAAAGAGGTTTTAAAATGGTTAGATGTTGGAATTATATATGCTATTTCCGAGTTCTTGGGTAAGTCGGTGCAAGTGGTACCAGAAGAAAGGGGATGACGGTAGTTAGAAACGAAAGTGATGAGCTTAATTCAACTAGAGTGGTAACTGGGTGGCGTATTTGCATTGATTATAGGAAGTTAAATGATGCCACTCGCAAAGATCACTTCCCCTTCCCTTTATTGATATGATGCTAGATCGCTTGGCGGGATATGATTACTATTGTTTTCTCGATGGTTATTCCGAGTATATTCAGATCATGATTGCCCCGGAAGACCAAGAGAAGACGACATTCACATGCCCCTATGGTACATTTGCATTTCACATAATGCCATTCGGACTATATGCATGATGGCTATCTTTCATGATTTCATTGAGAAAATAATGGAGGTTTTTATGGATGATTTTTCTGTGTTTGGAGACTCATATGATCATTGCTTGGATAACCTTTCTCTAGTTTTGCAGAGATGCGAGGAGACTAACCTTGTTTTAAATTGGGAAAAGTGCCATTTCATGGTACGTGATGGCATTGTATTAGGCCACCGAGTCTCTTCTGCAGGTTTGGAAGTTGATAGAGCGAAGGTCGTTGCAATTGAGAAACTCCCACCTCCAACAAACGAAAAGGCCATTCGAAGCTTTTTGGGGCACGCTAGATTCTACAGAAGGTTTATCTGTGACTTTTCTAAAATCACTAAACCTTTGAGTCAGTTATTGCAAAAAGATACTGCTTTCAATTTTTTCGATGATTGTTTTTAGGCTTTTGAGATTCTGAAGAAGGCTTTGGTGACAGCACCAATTCTAGTAGTTCTGAATTGGAGTCAGCCCTTCGAGCTAATGTGCGATGCCAGCTACTTTGCAGTTGGGGCTGTTTTGGGTCAAAAAAGAGACAAGATGTTCAGAGCCATCTATTATGCGAGCAGAACTTTAGACAGCGCCCAGCAAAACTACACCACCACTGAGAAGGAAATGTTGGCAATTGTGTTTGCATTCGATAAGTTCTGATCTTACTTGATTGGAACTAAGATGATAGTCCACACCGACCATGCGGCGATCAAGTATCTATTCGATAAGAAGGATGCCAAACCGAGACTGATTCGGTGGATCCTTTTGTTGCAGGAGTTTGATGTGGAAATTCGGGATAGAAAGGGTTGCGAGAACATAGTAGCCGATCACTTATCCAGACTGGAATACAAGAAAGAGGAGAAAGAAGGCACATAGGCAATTAAGGAGGAGTTCCCCGATGAGCAACTTCTGATGTTACAGGCTAAATTCCCATGGTATGCGGATTTTGTTAATTATTTGGTTGCAGGGGTCTTACCTCCAAATTTATCGTCCTATCAAAAGAAGAAATTCCTCCATGATGTCAAGTTCTATATGTGGGACGACCCCTTGCTCTTTAAGAGGTGCGCCGACACCATCATTCGACGATGTGTGCCTCAAGAAGAGTGGGAGGGAGTTCTACAATAGTGCCATTCTTCACCTTCTGGGTGGACACTTCGGTCCGACACGTACGGCAGCAAAGGTATTGCAAAGTGGTTTATACTGGTCTACGTTATCTAATGATTGCTATCTATTATGTGCAGCAGTGTGATAGGTGCCAGCAGATGGGGAACATCTCGAGACGACATGAGATGCCCATGACCAATGTGATGGAGGTTGAGCTCTTTGATGTGTGGGGGATCGACTTTATGGGCCCCTTACCATCTTCGTCGGGTTATCAGTACATTCTACTTGCAGTGGAGTACGTATCTCGATGGGTTGAAGCGATTCCGGCACAAACCAATGATGTGCAAGTAGTGCTCAAATTCCGAAAGAAAAATATATTCACTCGGTTTGGAACCCCGAGAGCTTTGATTAGCGACGGGGGGTCACACTTTGTGAATAAATTGATGAGCACTTTACTTGCGAAGTATGGGGTCAAGCACAAGGTGGCATTAGCATACCATCCATAAGAAAACAGGCAAGCAGAGGTAGCCAATCGCGAGATTAAGCAAATTTTGGAGAAGACAGTGAATATAAATAGCAAGGATTGGGCCATGAAGTTAGATGATGCGTTGTGGGCATATCGAACTGTATACAAGACACCATTGGGCACATCACCATATCAGTTAGTATTCAGGAAATCGTGTCACTTGCCCGTAGAATTGGAGCATAAGGCGTTTTGGGCTGTGAAGAAGTTAAATTTTGACTTCCAAGCAGCGGGTGAGAAGAGGCTCTTGCACTTAAATGGGATGGAGGAATTCCGGGATAAAGCTTATGAAAATTCCCAGATTTATAAGAAGCGAACCAAAAGATGGCACAATCGAATGATAAAGAAGGGGGAGTTTTTATCGGATGAACAAGTCTTTTTGTTTAACTCGCGTCTTAAACTCTTTGCGGGAAAACTTAAGTCTAGATGGTCGGGGCCGTTTGTGATAAAGAAGGTGTTAAATCCTCCGAGAATAGTGGAGTTGTTGAGCCGAGATGGGGAGACGTTCATGGTAAACGGCCACAGGATCAAGCACTACCTTAGTAGAGATCAAAAGGAAGATGTGACATGCCTCACTTTGCTAGATCCGTGATCGAGTAAACAGGAGTCAAGCTATAGACGTTAAATTTAGTGCTTGTTGGGAGGCAACCCAACGGTTTTGCTGTTTTATTTCTTCCCATGTTTTTTTGGTTTGTTTTTCCCTTTTCTAAGTTAGGATTTATTTGCTTTCATAGGTTAGGATTTTTCCTTGTTTTCCTTATTGAAAAAAAAAGTGAAAAATCGGCCGAGGTGCTTGGTACCTAAGACGGGCAGCCCGTGCGCCATGTGCACGGTCCGTCTTTGGTACCAAAGACTTGAGGAATTTTCGGCAGCCCGTGCCATAGAGCATGGCCGGCAAAGGCGGTGCCCCAGTTGGGTTTGAATTTTCGGCCCCTAGCACGGTCGCACATGCCATAGAGCACGACCCGTGCTCCCGTCTCTGTTGAGACAGGTTTTAAGACGGCGAGAGGGCCTAATTTCTTCACAAAAACCCCACCTCTCTCGCGCAGTTAGAAGAAAAATCAAAACCCTCTCACTTTTTGTGAAAATTTCCCTTAGTTTTCACTACATAATCACTTCCCACACTACTCACTTACAAATTACACACTTAAACAAGCTTTGAAGAGAATATTTGAGTAGAAAAGCACCTAGAATTTCAAACTCCAACTTTTTTTCGAATTCTCGGGATTTAAGGTATAAATTGCACTTTTTATTTCGAATTTCTTGAGGATTATGGATTAGGGTTGCTATATGATGCTTGTTTGATACTGTTGCCATGAATTTGATTGAATTTTTCTATTGGGCATTTTATCGAACACCTTGTGGGTTGTTGAATTAGGATGTTTTTGGTTGATTGCTTGATGAATAATACATGAGCTCGATTGTTTAGGGTGTTAGTGATTAGGATTCTTTGCAATTATATTGTTAGCTGGGTTTGGAAGCTTAATTGTGGATTAAATTGTAGAGATGAGACACTATGCCTTATATGGATTGTTGTATGTAATTCATCGTTTTCTTTTACTTGGCATGTACGGGTTCTCACGATTATTTTGCCAGGTACTCATTCGAATCAATGGTTGAGCCAAGGAACTGACCAAACCCAGACAACCCCGAGGCTTATGGACTCACTCTAACTGAGAACGAGATATTGGACAGGTGGAACCGGCTAATCACTCGTTCTTTCACGCCCACACGTTATGCCGACGATGAGTGTACCCGAGCTCTCGGGATACATGAGGAGGTTTGGCACATGTTTGAATGAGTGGGATGGACCGCCTTCATGCAAGGGCGGTGGCCGACATTCAAGACACTCGCGCTCGAGTTCCTGAGCACCGTGGAGGTTACGGAGACGCGTGTCAGAAGTGAACCTCAGAAAATCCGTTTTAGATTGGGCAACGTGTGGAGGCATGTCACTATCGCCAAACTTAACCAGATTTTTGGGGTACCATTAGACGCCCCATACCGGACTGCTGCAAATTAAAGCTCGCATGAATTCTGGCGATTGTTGACTGAAACCCCGTAAACGCGCTCGATGCAATACGCAAAGACGCACATCGAAGGCCTCGTCACTCCACAACCCCGTATTCCACTACATCCAAAAAGTGACGGCTCATTCAGTGTACGCTCAGCAAATAACGGGGGTATGCAAGCTCGTGAGCTATATCTCCTTTGGTGTATGCTCACCCGCACCCCTTATAATATGGCGGCGTACTTTGTGGAACACGATGTTTACATTTCTCAGCAGGAAGCGGGGATAATATTAATTGGGGGAATGAGAACCCCCATTGCTCAACATTTTGGGGTTGACATGCGTCGCATGGAGCCGATGGAGGGCAGCCGAAGCATCAACATGAGCGCCCTCCATGAAGATTATCACTGAAGAGGAGAACATCCTCTGTTTTCAACAAAAAGTTGGGTCTGGTTTCCCCCTCCCTAACCCACAGCTCCCTGGTGTGGTGGAAAATCAAAATAATTGGCTCCTGAACTCTGAAGCACATATCAGGGTCATGGATGGCCTGACTGCACGAAAAAGGAGGAGGGTAGCAGGGTTACCCGATGAAGAGGATTTGGTGATGGAGGCAATGAAGTACGATCGGCACGAGAGGGTTTCGAGGGGGCTTCCCACGGGCGGCTCGACATTCCGAGAGCTCTCCAAGGTGAGGAGCGTGGGGGACAGTATGATCATGACAGACTCTATGCTCTTGAGCAGAGCATGCGACAGCATAGGAATGACTTCAGTGCTTTCCAAGCAGAGTAGGAGCAAAGGTACGAGGCCCAGGAGCAAAGGTACCAAGCCCAGGACTTGTGGTACCAAGCCCAGGAGCAGCGGGAGTTGGAGATATTGCAGACGTTGCATCAGATTCAAAATTGGCAAATCTTCCAGGGCCACTTTCCACCGCCACCCCCACAGTAATCCAGGTCCTATCCACACTTTTCTTTGAAATTCTACCTTCTCTTCTATGCGCTATAATTTCATTTGTTGGGAAATTTATTGTTTAGATTTTGATGAATGCCATGTAAAACTTAGACTAGAAAGTTGGCACCCCATTTTCCTTGTAATTCGTATTGTAATAGATAGGGAACAAAAGCCGAGTCAAGTCACTATGCCACGGAAATACAAGAAGTCAACGATGATGTAAAGAGAAGACTCCGTTGAGGAACAGCTGAGTATGGCCAAGATAGAAGACCAAGGACTCGGATCGAAGGAGTATCAGCTGTGAGACAGCTGTGAGAAGAGTCGAGTTAAGTCAACCCAAGAAGTCAAGTCAAGTTGAAGTGACAGATGAGTCTTTCAATCATTTGAGCGACTCAAGTCACCCGGAAAAGGCATGTGCAAAGAGAGTTAACTAAAAATAATCCGTTGCACAAAAGTCAAGAACATTACTTAAATAAGTAATACTTCCATGCCGCCATGTCTTAAAGTGCCCAGTCCCAGAAGCGTGCAAAAGGAATAAACCAATAGGAAGCACTGCACCTCGTGTGAGATTCTGAAAAGCTGAACATTCATTTAATACGAGGAAAGGTCTACATCTCAAGATTGAAGACCAAGAAAAGACAAGCCAACGAACATAAATAACTTTTGAAAATCAGCCTATCTCTTCAACGGGCAGATTTTTGAAAGTTCACTATAAAAGGCTAAGGAATCACATTGAGAAAAGGTTACCTTGAATACCAAAACCACGAACGATCAAGCAACATATATACTGTAACCTGCAAAATATTCTCAAGTTATTCAAGCAAAATCCTCAAGCCTAAATCTCGAAGAAAATCGATCCAACACCAAGCTGTAAAGGAAAGACAACTTCAAACTGTTGAAGAGGAAATTTTTGAAGAATCAAAAGGGGTCTACTTTCCAAGGAGGATTGTAGGAAGATTCAAGGTCGAACCAATCTCAAGTCATTGGAGGGCTTCGTGATCAAATCCAAGAAGCTTGAGAAAGTAACCTGAAGTAGCAAGGCACCCACCCTGTGAAGAAGCTGAGTCGGACGAGAAGCCAGCTGCGTGATCAAGGCATCTCCAGACTGAGTCCCAAAGGAGCAAGTCAGCTGTGTGATAAAGACTTGTATCTGGACTGATAACCACTTTTTGAATTGATCATTACTTAGTGGATTCCTCCAGGAGTTGGAGAAGAGAAGAGTATAAGAATTACCCCATCTTCGAACCTCTATAAAAATTATTGTGTCATTTACATTTCAGCATTTTATTTCTGCATAATCACTTCATATCTGCTGATAATTTACTATCCAACTGATAATTAATAAAGTGCTAAAACCAAGTATTAAAATAAAGTTAAATCAAATTCAAGGGTGTTAAGTCTTCCGCTGAAAAATCCATCACAGCCAAGTTAAGGTTTAGACTAAACAGTTGAGTTATTCTATCAACAGCTCTATCGAGTCTGTTGAGTGGCTAACTCTGCTGATTAACTAACTTAGTTGTCCCTCAAGGACTTAGATGTGTATTAAACTCTGTAACTTATTTAACAGGACTAAATTTGAAGAGTTAGTAAGGTTTATTCAACCCCCCCTTCTAAACCTTACTCACACCCCTTGGGACCTACATCATTCAAGTTTGGGGGGGAGAGGTAGTAATTTTATTGAAGGGTGTGGCGTTTGTGCATTCATGTAGTTGCATTTAGAGCATGCAGTATGCATTGCATTAGATGTTTTTGATTTTTTAGCACGTTTATTGCTTTAGCACGTTTATTGCTTTCTTAGTTGTTTAGGGAGTGAGTTGACCGCTATTGTGTGTTTGTTGATCTTGGGAGCATGTGTTGAACAGTTTATGTTGTTTTGAATTGGGTGTTGAGCGTGAGTTGACCGGGTTGAGAATAATTAATATGGAGCATGTGATTATTGGGATCATGGTTAATATACTTTGAATTATGCACTTACAAGCCTGTGAGCTTTTTGAGCCTTTACTGCTTTCATATTATGCAGTCTTGTTTGTTGATTGAGTGTGTCATTCGTGTTGATCTGAATTCTAGAACTTGCTCTGGTATCTCCGTCAAAGTCACATGTTGTATGCATTCATGAAAATGATTTTAGGCCATTTTTGTGCCTTTCAAGCCTTTTTGTCTACCTTGTGATATTTGATTTCCCTAGTTAGCCAATTTGAGCCTATTGCCTGATTTTTGATAGCCACATTTCAAACCTTAAAACTTAACTTCATATATCTGTTACCCTAAGCTTGAGCGTATAGTATTGAGTAAAGGGATTGAATAAAAGGTTGAATGAAAGGGTATCGAGAAGTTAGAAAATAGTGTATATGTTGGGTGATTGGGAATAAAAGAAGAAAATGAGGAAAAGTGAAGAATACTCACAAAAAGTCGGAAAAAAAACGACTGAAAAGTGAGTCGGCCAGAAATAACAATTAGGCTGAAAATTGTGATGTAAGGCGAAGGAGAATGATTTGTATGAAAAGAAAGAAGGGAGAAATAGAGAGGTGATAGGATATAATGCGATTGGGAGTACATAGTTGATTCGTATTAGAATAACTGTTTAAGAAAAACGATGTGCTTACCAATCTATACGCTTAAGTTGAGTCACTTTATCCATATTTCCCTACTTTAACCAAAGAGCCTTCATTACAACCATAAACAAAGTCCTTTCTGATTTGTGAATTGCATACAAACGAGTGGCGGAGATATGAGACGATTTGCAAGCATATGGTAATTCTTCAATATTGATATGACTTGAGCGAATACACGTCCCTTATTATTCTAGTGAATAGAGTATACACTTTATCCCTGAGAGGCGTGATTTGAAGTGTTTTACCATGATTTTGATAGACTTGTGCTTCGTGTTAGATATTTAAAACTTGGTTGGTTTGTGCTTGATGTCTATAGATAAATGGCATGAATTGTGATGCGGTGTTCTTGAGTTGCTCTTCTTTACCCCATTTTTGTTGTCTTGTTTACAAAGTGTTGACCGGGACTATCAACAGTTTAAGTTTGGGGGTTTGATTGGCATGTATTTTGGGCTTAATTTTGGCTAGAATATGTTGATATGCATGCATTACATGTGTAAATAGGGCTTTATTCCTGTTTTGTGGAAAAGGATTACGCTTTGCTCGTTTTGTAGGAATTAATCGATAATTGCGGCATTTTGGCAACAATTCGGAGCATTGCAATCGCCAATACTTGATGTGAAGTACGAAGTTTGGAGTCGAATCGAGAAGAAGTCGACGAACCGGGCAAAAAAGGAAAAAATGGCCAAGTGCTTGTTGCTCTGGTGAGCACGCAGGCGGGCGTGCTCCTAGCACGGCCGTGCTCAATCCTAACATGGCCTCAAGGTTCAACATATAGCACGGCCTGGTCGTGCCATACAAAGACAGCCCGTGCTCCATGATGTGATTTGGACAATTCATGCAAAGACCAAAGACGGGGTTGGCGTGCCCTAGCGCACGGCCCGTGCGCTGGGTGGGAAAACAGAGTTTGACTCGTTGTGAACTAGGTTTCAACCCAAACGAAGTACAAATAGAGACGGGGCGGCCACAAGCAGGGACACGCTGATTTTTGCCCTAGAAAGCAGAGAAAAGAGCAGTTTTCCACCGGAGAATTGGAGAGATCGATCAAGACCGCAACCACACCTTCGAGGATTGAGAATAGATCGAGAGATCGTCATCATCCCCGAGTTCACTCATTCCATTGTATCATTATTTTCAATTAGTTAGACATGAATATTAATAATTTGTCTATGGATTATTTCTTTTCTATGTCTGGCTAAACACTTTGTGATTCCCGGGTTTGGGAGTAGGTTAATGGATACTTTTGTTTGATGATTCATTGCAATCAAAGTTAATGTTTTACAACCCTATTCAAGTACTTTGCTTTAATTCTTGTTTTATCAAAAAGCTATTGGTTTAACTTGTTTTGATATATTGATTCATAATTCGAACAGATGAGTTTCAATATTAGATCTATGAGTACTTGACATGAATAGCTTGCATGATTGAGAAGTCTGTGAATATTCGTGAGGCCTTATAATCTTTTAATCTTTTGGGAGTTGGATATCTCATGTTGAGTAGAGATGCTAGCATAGATATTCCAATCAACGCTTTTACATGCATCTCGAGAGAGAGGGTAAATTACTTTTGTGATTTGTCTATAGGAAGAATACGTTTAACTTTGGTTTGATTAATCGATAATAAAAGGGGATATTAATCGAAACCATAACCTAGAATCCATTCATTCATACTTGATCTTTTAATCCACTCTTTGCTTTGTTATTCTAGGATTGGTTTAATAAAACCAATCCATCTCAAATTCGATAGTCTAGATAAAAATAAGGCTATTATAATCCAAGAATTAGTACATTAATATTATTCCTGTGGATTCGACCTTGCTAACCCTATTCTATAAACCGCACCGTACACTTTGCGGTGAAGCTAAAAATAAGGCGAACCAAAGAATATAATAGTTTGGGGGTATATTATTTTTTTCCGTATCCGAAAATTCAGAAATCAATGACACCCATGATTAAATTAATACATGATCTAAACATGAGCAAGAGCCACGTGGGTCGTAAAGCTACGAATCGTGTGAATGTATGAAAAACCTTCAAATACAAAGTCTTGAATCCATCTTTCATGATATCGAGGTCTGTTTTTTATTTTTAAATATTTTATTTCCGATATTTCAATTTTCCATTAATATATATTTTTTTTTACAGGGTGATCAAATTCACAGAACAGTTAGGCCTTTTCAAATTGAACAATTCAAAAAATTGTTTACAAAAGGTTGAATTTACGGAACCAGAGAATTTGTCATTGCAAATCAAACTAACAAGAACAAAATTAGTACAACGAAGCACAAAATTCTGTTTTGTAGCAAAACACATGTTTTTGAGATGTTTGATAATGCATTCCCAAGGTTTATGTACAAATTAAAAGAGCTTCACAGAATTGGCAATTGTTAAAAATGTTGATGACACATTGCAGTTTGGTATGCAATTTCACATTTTTAATATTAATATATATATAATTAGTTTTTTGGTATGAATTCTTGTGCTCAAAAAAATGAATATTTTTGCAGATGTAATAGGAAGGGTCGTGGCTATATATGTAGTCGGCGCATAGTAAAGAGCATGGAGGCAAGAATACAAGATTTATTAAAATAACACTTGAAGATCTCGAGTAATAATCATTATATAATTATTCCAACATAAAAATTCCAAAAATAAGATTAGGCCAAATATTGAAAAAAACAATTTGCAAGAATGATCGTATATGTTGCATAATTTGGGAGGACTACATTACTTCAATCTTGAGACATTTAGAGAACCATAGTTTAGAGCCCACTGTTATTATGCTCCAGATGTATCGCGCCAAGGTTTTCCGAGGTAGTGTTAATGACGAACAAAACACGAAAATAATTCTAACATATAAAACGAGAATTTCTGTTTTTTACATGCTACATGTTTGAAATTTTTTGATCAAGTAAAGGTGTCAAACACATTTTATGTTTCCAAGATGATTGTGGATGGCAATGTTGAGGAAATAATTAACTTTAAAAAGGGGTAAGTAACTGAATTTAATTTTTTTATAAACTATTTTTTAGATTTGTGTATTTAAAAAACATATTTCTTTTAATTTTTAGGATTCATGAATCCAGCAATCTCACGAAGTTGATTAGTTATTTTATTGTTCCATATGTACGCACTATTCTTGAGGATTTAGAATCTGAAGATTCATCCAATAGAGCAGTGGACCAGCTATATACAAGAGAAGAGGTTACAAACTTTTAATTTTTATATCAGTTTTATTAATTTTTTATACAACTTATTAATTCATATATTTTTTCGTATTAGTTTGGGTGTTTCTGGGTCTGTGCAAAAATAGTATCTTTTATTGGGGAGTGGTGGTACCTTTCTTGGAGTAACTGCCTAAAGCAACTTGATAGTGGTGGAGAAAAATTTTAATTGTGAAAAATGTGACATATACAATAACACTTGAATTTTTAGGTATAAAATTCAATTTCAAGTCGTCGATGACACAATTAGTGCACCTCTTCTTTGTTAAGATTGTGATTCCGAGGTTTAATTTGTTAGTCTTGTGCAAGTTTGAGGAAGGAGTATATGAAGGTAATTCATGTTTCTTTTAACGTTTTTTATATTTGAAATTTTATTTAGAGTTTTTATATTATTAAAAACATATTTTGACTATTGTGCTTCAATTAGAAATAAGAACCAGAAGAACTTCATGAATAAATATGTGGTCTTATTGAGAAAATATAATATTTAAAGTACAAGTTAAATCAGAGTAGCTTCGTAACAATGCTGGAGCATTTAAGGTTATGAAGTTGACTGCTGATCCGATTTAATTTTAAAATATGGTCATTTCTATTTTTAGAGTCAAGTACATTGTGAAAATTATTTGTTGTTACATATTGTAGATTTTTTTAACTGATGGCGCTTTTTTCTTTTATTTATAGGAGTCAGATTTCTTATCAAAACTTCAAGGAGATAAGTATGGACCGTTGAATGTATTGATTTTTTCTTGTTTGTATATTAAAAAAATCAATCATTTTATGAACTTTAACACTGATGCTAGGAAATTTATTTGTATATATTTCGATGATGCATAGAAAACTTAGATTAGAAAGTTGACACCCCATTTTCTGTTGTATTTCAACTATGTAATAGATATGATATAAGTTGAGTTAAGAAGCAGCAAAGTTGAAGATCACATAAGCTGACTAAAGAATTGCAGCTGAGTATCGAAGAAGAATTTCAGTTAAGTAAAGAAGTTGTGTCTTTCAGTAGACTAACAAAGCTGAGTCATCCCAGATTTATGGAGAAGACTTAATAAAGGGGTAAAGCAACTTAAGTACTCGAAGAAATCAGAAAAAGTCCATTACAAAGAAAAGTCAAAGACTTACCCAAAATGGTAAGGGGACAGACCTGCAACCTTAAAGCTATCTTGCTGAAAGAGTGCAAGTAGTTGGGAACCAATGGGATGTTTGCAGACAACCTACTGTGTTTCAGAAACCTGCAGAGCATTAATTTAAGGAAGGGTCAACATCAATTGCTGCACAACAAGACAAGTCAACAATCAAGAAGTGAAGTTTGAAAAATATATATCTCTTCAACAGACACTTCTTCAAACTATCACTATAAAAGGCTGAGGAAAAATATGAGAGAAGCACATATGACACAAGAGAAAATTTGAGCTAAGCAAGCAACTGCAAAAATACTCTCAAGCTTTTCATTCAAATTCTCAAGTCTACTTTCGAAGTGATTTTAACCAACACATTTAGTGAAGAAAGGAAGAAAACTTCAACCTGTTGAAGAGGAAAATTATTTTTTAAGAACAAGAGGTCTGCATTTTCATGTGGTGAAGGACGTGCAACAAGGTTCAAGTTAGAACCTACTTTGAATCTGACGGAGGGTTAAGTGATCAAGTCCGAAGGGTTTGAAAGAGCTGAAATAGTGAGGCAACTGCCTTACGAAGAAGCTGAGTCCCAGGAGTAGAGTTGGATGTATGATCAAAGCCTACTTAGACTGTTGTATTCATTTTGTAACAACTGTCGCATTAGTGGATTACCTCCAGGAGTTGGAGAAGAGTGGAGTAGAGGAATTACCCCATACTCAAACCACTATTAAATTGCTTTGTGTCATTTACTTTCAGCATGTACTTTTCGCATATCTTTATTATTGCTGACATATATTTGCTCACTCAACTGATAATAATGTAACCTAAAAAAGTATTAAAAACTATTCTAAAAAGGGTGTAATACTTCCACTGTAAAACCAGGTAAACTGAATTTTTGAAAGGAGCTCACTTCACTCAGTGAGTTACTCTATCAACAGCTCAGTCGAGTCTGTTGAGTGGTTAACTCTCCTGTTGAGGTTGAACCTAGATGTCTTTCAAAGGACAAAGTTGTTTACTTGTATAAAACTCTGATTAAATCAAAATTGAAAAATTAGTTAAGTCTATTCAACCCCTTCTAGACTTAATTGAACACCCCTTGGGACCTACAAGTGGTATCAGAGCGGTTGGTTCAAAGAACCTTCCGCACTAGTTACTGAACTAGATATCAATCTTCCAAAAGATCAACACTTGACAATTTTAAACTTTCTTTCAAAAGTTATTATCATGGAAGCAAATTTATCTCTCATTCCCATGTTTACAGTTGAAGAGTTTGATGACTGGAAAATTCGCATGCAGACACATCTCTCAGCACTGCGTGATGAAATATGGTTTGTCATCAAAGATGGACCCATAAAGATCACCAAAGTGAACACATATGTGAGAGCCGCTGAGGATGATGCTGCTGAAAGACCTATGTTCGCCAAAAATATTTGGATCTCTATGCTGCAAGTGTACAGTGTAGTTTATAGGATAATGGCAAGCAAGGTCGTATTCCTCAGGGATTGAATACGAAAACTTAGGCTATAATAACATCATACTCCAATTTTATTGAAGCGACCGAAAATCACAAGTAATAATTATCTAATCTAAACAGATAAAAATAAAAAAAATAGTTTTGTAAAAACCCGAACTCCACAAGTCTTTTCAACAAATATGAAAGCAACCCTATGCACATAATCTCAACATGCTTCTTCAATATTAAATCCAATCAATATTTCAAAACCAATTCATGTGTTTCTATGGGTTTAAGTCCTAAACTAGTCTATTCTCCCTCCCGGGTGGCGCATAAATAGTAGATTAATAACAATTGTAGATCTCCCGATATGTTAAAGCTATTATTAACTCCCAAAAGATCTTTGAATTGAATGACTCCCCACAAACAGTTGTATATCTCCTGACTCGTTACACCCGTTTTTGTCTGAATTCGATTTCGGTCTTTGTTATAACTCATCTCCCAAATTTTGTACTAACAAATATGACATGCAAATTATTGGTCAAATAATCAGCAATTAAAAATAAGCACTCGAATTCATAAAATAGAACGCATGAATCAATTAAGAAAGTAATCAATCAAGATTTAACATGATTCCACAGTTTTGATTATGCCCTAGGATCCGAAAGATTAGCCAAACATTGATAATAAATTCATAGCCAAACTTGAAATCAACATTGTGACATCGTTTAAGTATAGACAAGAGATCTAAACTAAGAAAGAAAACCCCTTCTTGTCCGGATGGATCTTCCTTTCAAGCCTTCGAAATTCTTGTACTTCCGTAGATGTGAAAGGCTTTGTGGTGTTCTTCGTAACCTAGCCCATCTCTTGGAAGACCTTTAATTTGTGTAATCCTGTGTATTCTATTGTATTTGTGGTGTAATATCATATTTTTCATACAGAGCCTTGGTCCCCCTTATATAGGTACTTTGAGAGATTACTTATAGAGTTCTGACGGGAAAAGGACTCAAAATCAGATGCAGACACATCGCACGGGCCGTGTCAGTTTACACGGGCACCCCACATGGTCGTGTGGTGCCACACGGGCAGACCGTGTAACACTTCTTTGTCTCTTTTTTCTCTCAAACACTTCACATGGTCATGTAACCTTCACACGGGAGCTCACATGGTCGTGTCACCCCACACGGGCTAACTATGTGACTTGCTTTTGTCCATTTTCTTCGTCTTTTCGATATTCTCTTTGTACTCGTCGATCTTGTCCGGGCCTTCCAACTGATATCTTTCCATTTAAGCTCCATTTCCATTAAAAAGTTACAAGAATACACAGTATCATGTCCTTCTAAGGAAACCAAGTAAAATGCACTAAATATACATGCAAATACATCAATTATATATCAAAATAAGCCCTTAAATGCACGTATATTTTACACATATCAAAATTACCCAAACTCAAACCATTGGTCGTCCTCGAGCAAATTAAGAAAAATAAAATCAAGGGGTACAAAGAACACACAAGAACACTATAAACATTCAATCTCATTTGACTCCATATCCAAGTAAAACATGCAACGCATTATCAAGAAGTCATCAATCACAAGTTCGGCATAATCAATACTCTCTTGGGTACTTGACATCGCGACTCACAAGAAAGTAGTGTATCACTCCTCTCTCAAAGTGTATGGTAAGTGTTTACTCTCAACGCAATTCATTGAATGTAGAACAACCATAAGCTTGTAAATCGTCTAACATCTCTGCCACTTTTGTGTGCACAATTTAAGAATCAAAAAGGACTTTCAGTTGGTTGTAATGTAGGCTCTTTGGTAAGGGTAGGAAAAATTTGGATAAGTGACTTGACTTGAGCAAATAGAATTTAAATACACAGACTTGCAACTCACCAACCCAATTTCATCTAAAAATCATTCTTTCAAGATATTTTCTTTTTCAACTCAACTCCATCCTTTTTCTCCTTTTTCATTCTTATGCCTTTTTTCTTTTTTTTCTTTTCTTCTTTAGCCTCAAGCTCTCAATTTTTTTTCACAATTTCCAGAATTTTTCTTTCTTTTCTTTCTTTTTCTTCTTTTGCTCGATTTTTCTTTTTTTTGAGAGAGATTTTTTTATTTTTCGAGCTTCATTATTCTTTCATTTACCTAATCATTGTTCATCCATCTTTCTTTTGCCAACTTTCTCTCTTAATATATCACCACAGATCCCCCAAACTATTCATCTTCTATAAGCTCAAGTAATTTTAGGGATAAAAATCATCTTTCAATTTTAAAGATCAAAATGTAGCTAACAACAAAACGTTAAGGCTCAAAGTGGCTAACTAGGGAATCATGAGTTCATAGGTAGGCTTTTTAAGCTATGTGGGCTAAACAAAGATGGCCTTAAATTATTTTAAAAATTGCACACACACATGGCTTCAATGAAGATACCAAAGCAAGTTCTAGAGTTCTAAAAATCATGAATGACACACTCAAGAAAAAATAAGACTGCATAATATGAAAGTAGTTATAGACACAAAAGCTCACAGTCTTATTTTTCGCAACATGCTCAAATACCTAATTTTCTCAATCAATGTCAAATAAGTAAAAGATATCTTCTCAACCATTCATTACATTATTCACAAAAATATTTCATCTCATAAAATCAAATGCTCCTAGTAAAATCATACGAAAGATTTTTGTACTTTTTCGAATTTTTAATCCTAACACACATAAGCAATTAGACGTGCTAAAGCAATTAACATGCTAAAAAATAAAATTAAAAAAAAAACGAATTTTTATTTTTTGAAATTATTTATGCAGATTGTTATGCTCTACATGCAATCATGAATGCAATGCAAAATGCAACAGTACTAATTTACGCATTGTTGACAACCTCCCCAAACTTAAAATATGCTTCGTCCCGAACATATGAGGAAATTATTAAAATAAAGCGGAATGCATAAAAAGTGCTTACTGAATCAATGTGGTGGTGGAGGTGGAGGGTAGTGGCCTTGTGAGATGTGCCACTGGTCCATACGAGATATGACCTCGTACATGTACTGTTGCTGTTGGGTGATAGCATCAAACCTTTGTAAATATTCAGTGTGATATTCATCAACTGTCACCGTCACCTGATAAGTAACGTCTATTAACTTGCCTATATCGACTTCCACCCTTTCAAGCCTATCACTCATATTCCATGGCCGGTTATCCCCTTGTCTTAGAGGATTCCGGCATATTCCTTTCCTGCATAGGCTCATCTTGCTCTTCCTGAGCAGCAGTTCCCTGATCGCCTCTCATCAACCAATTACTCCTATTTCTGATAGAAATAGCTTCCGGGTTTCGGAGCCTAACTCAAGTTCGATCCGCATGAATCAACCAATAATTACGCCCATCAAATTGAATTATTTTCATGGCAGATAGAACAGTCATATCAATCAGTTTTGGGCCATCGACTTTTGCATACCCCTCAAAGCTAACATTGAAGTGTTCGGCTATAGGAGTAATGAGCCCACCAATACAAATTCCTCCCCTTTCTTGTTTTCTCACTCTATCAAATTGTCGGGATATCATATCCCCAGCATTTGACACAACCTCCATCCCCGACGCCATACGATGTCATCGTATTTCTCCTGCAGGTTTAGAAGTTGATCGAGCAAAGGTGGTGGTGATTGAGAAGCTTCCCCCACCGACGAATGAGAAAGCAGTAAGGAGTTTCTTGAGACATACGGGTTTCTATATGAGATTTATTCGTGCTTTTTTAAAAATAACTAAACCCTTATCCCATTTACTTGAAAAAGATGTGCCTTTTGCTTTCACCCCTGATTGTATGCAAACATTCGAGTTATTGAAGACTTTGGTAAGCGCACTAATTTTGATAACACCCGACTGGAGTCAACCATTTGAGATAATGTATGACGCAAGTGATTTTGCATTAGGGGCAACGTTGGGTCAAAAATACGATAAACTTTTTCACATGATCTACTATGCGAGTCGAACACTTCACTCAGCCTAGCATAACTACACCACAACAGAAAGAGAATTACTTGCAGTGGTGGTTTGCCTTTGATAAATTCAGAGCATATTTGATTGGGACAAAGATGGTAATCCACACGGGCCATACAACAATTACGTATCTTTTTGCGAAGAAGGATGCAAAGCCTAGGATCATTTGATTGATACTCTTGTTGAAAGAGTTTGACATTGAGATTCGAGATCTTAAGGGAAGTGAGAATGTGGTGACAGACCATCTCTCACGACTAGAGCATATGGCTAATGAGAAAAAGATGGGCCTAACCATCAAAGAAACATTTCCAGATGAATTGATCCTGATGGCACAGACGAGTATACCATGGTATGCAGATATTGTGAATTATTTAGTTAGTGGGTTTTACCACCGAATATCACATATCATCAAAGGAAGAAATTCATTTATGATGTGAGATATTTTATGTGGGATGGCCCTCTAGTGTTCAAAAAATGTCCCGATTCGGTAATTAGGATGTTAGTACCTCAAGAAGAGTGGGAGAGCATCCTAGAAAAGTGTCATTCATCGCCAACAGGATGTCACTTTGGGCCAACGCGTACTACAACACAAATACTAAAATCCGGGTTCTTTTGGCCTTCGATTTTCAAAGATGCTACAAGTTTGTGTTACAGTGCGATAGCTGTCAAAGAATGGGAATAATCTTGAGGCGACATGAGATGCCATTGACAAACATGGTAGAGGTGAAATTATTTGATGTATGGGGCATAGATTTCATGGTGAAGTTTCTTTCTTCATGTGGGTACATGTACATTCTCCTTACTGTGATTTATGTATCCAAGTGGGTAGAGGCGATCCCAACAAAAACAAACGATGCACAAATTGTGTTGAAGTTCTTGTAAAAGAACATCTTTACACGATTTGGTACTTCGCGAGCTTTAGTTAGTGATTGGGGCTCTCACTTTTGTAATAAGTTGTTTAACAATCTAATGGAGAAATACGGAGTGAAACATAGAATCGCCTTGGCTTATCACCCGCAATCAAATGGTCTGGCCAAAGTTTCGAACAAAGAGAACAAACAGATAATGGAGAAGACGGTTAGTACAAATTGAAAAGATTGGGCTGTGAAGCTTAATGATGCTTTTTAGGCTTATTGTACGGCGTACAAAACACCTTTGGACATGTCTCCTTATCGATTGGTCTTTGGAAAGCCATGACACCTTCTGGTGGAATTAGAATATAAAGTATTTTAGGAGGTGAAAAGGTTGAATTTTGATATGTTCGCCGTGGGCGAGAAAAGAAAGTTGCATATGAGTGAGTTAGAAGAGTTCCGCCAAGACGCCTATCAGAACACTCAAATCTACAAAGATCGCACGAAGAGATGTCATGATAAAAGAATTTTGAGAAGAGAGTTTTTGCCAAGACAAGTGGTGCTTTTGTACAACTCTCGTTTAAAACTTTTTCCGGGTAAGCTCAAATCACGGTGGTTGGGTCCGTTTGTCATAAAAAATGTACTATCGCTCGAGCCATTAAACTATTAGCGAAAGATGGGCGAACTTTCATTGTTAATGGGCAAAGAGTAAAGCATTACTATGAGCAATAAAAGAAACAAGCCTTAATAAAATTAGGCATCTAGTTGAAGACGTAAAACTTAGCATTTTTGGGAGGCAACCTAATTTTTAATCGCCTTTGTCATTTGATTTTTATTTTTCTAACTTAATTTTTAGTTTTGTTTTTTTTGTGAGTTATTTTATAGGAGGCGTCACGACACACTCTAGATTATTCAAAAAAAGGGTGCACGCAGACGGCTGGGTCGTGCTCGTGCCTACAGTCATGTGCCTTGGAGAATGGAAAAAACATAGACTTGAGCACATTCACACGACCAGATCGTGCCCATGCACACGGTCGTGTGCTTGTGCATAAATTGTTGAGATAGAGAGCATTTCACACAACTTGGTCGTGCTCCTGCACACGATCGTGTGAATTTAACGGGTATACACGCAGAAGCACAAGCACACGTTCATGTGATTTCACACGGACCGTGTGCGCAGACACGTCTGAGATTTCACTTCCCTTTTTAAACCCAAACACTCCAAAATTCTACACTTCTTCCTTCTCAAACCCAAGACATGAAATCTCTCTCGTATAAAACCTCTTCCCCACTCAAAATTTCTCGAATTCACTCTTCATTTCACAAACTAGGGTTCATCTCTCCTCTTCCTTTTACATAATTCACCACCTCACTTCACAAATTCTCGATATTTCATTCCTCATCTTCAAGTATGGGGGTGACTTTCAAATTAGTGGCGACTCTCAAATTTGTTCGAGAAAATTCCTTGTAACTATGTCTTCCCGAGATGGTGGTGCTATAAGGAACACGACAAGAAGAAGAGAGCCAACCTCAAAGCCATCTCCAAACATTACGGAGGCTATGCCAAAATTCTACAACATTCAACTTCCGGAGAAGGTGCAATGTACTCATCGGGAATATTTCTATCTATGCAACCAACTTGCTACAAGGTATCCCGATAATCACTATCTTAACACTTTGGGATTTTAGATGATTTCTGAATGTTATGTGGTAGAATAAATTGAAATATGTTGTTTAATGGTGATTGGAGGTCTTATTTGGGGTTGACGCTCGAATTTTTTAGCACATTTGAATCGATTAAGAAGGGAGAAAAAGGAATTTGGTGGGTATTAAATTCTGGATGGAGAATGAGTCGAAGGTGCTTTCTCTTGGCCAATTGAATGACATAAATCAAACACCAATGTATGGGGTAAACGAGCACGAGGATTTTGATATTTTGGATTTTTGGAGGGATATTACTAGACGCTATGTTTTTATGAGTGAGACATCCAAAGCCTCACTCATTAGAAACACGGTGTTTTGGTATGTGCAGCGCAAATTGGCTAAGACAGTATTTGCTCGAGAGGATAGTGAAAGGGTACCCCAAACTGATGAGCTATTGATATTATGGTGTTTGGTTTCAGGAACAGAGACGGTGCCCAATTCTGGGGCTTTTATCGCGAGATAGTTTGAGAGGGTCAAAAATTAAACAAAGGGCGGCATTTGTATGGGAGGTCTAACTACGTTGATAGCCGAACACTTTAATGTGGATTGCAGTGTTTATGCGAATGCCGATGGCGATAGAAAGCTTGATTTGAACGCCCTAATCGCAATGAAGATGATATAATTTGGTGGGCGTGACTATTGGTTGCAGCATGCATACCGCACTCAGTTTAACCTTCCCAACTCAGCCGCCACCGCAATTGATAACCATGCGAATTGGCTTATGCAAGAGGGGCCAGCTTTAGCGGCTCTAAAAGTAGAAGCAGGGATAGGGGTGGCCACGGTTCCGGAACCGCCGGTTCTGGTTTCTCATTTTGGAAGAACCAGAACCAGAACTGTTGCCTCACGGTTCTGGTTCCAAAACCAGAACCGATGGTTCCGGTCTAGTTTGGAATCTGATTCCTCCACTCGCTCGATCCAATTTTAACCGGAACCGTTTGTTTATCTTTTGATAAATTTTTGATTTCTTAAAATAGTTTATCAATTTCAGTTAAAAAAGAAAATAAAGGAAAAGACTTGGATGTAATATTCAATAAAGTTTTATACTTAATATTAATAATAATATTAAACTATTTATATATACTATTAGAATATAGAAGAATAAAAGTTCACATAGTTCACTTACAACATTTGGTCTAAAACGTGTCTTATGTAGTTACGAAAATAAAACATCATAATAAACATTTAACATTTCTTCTAGCAGGTATTTACCAAAACAAGATTGTTAGTTTAAACCTTAAAAAAATGGTTCCATCGATGGTTCTAACCGCCGGTTCCACGGTTTTTGAGACCTAGGAACTGTTGGAAAATATTACAATGGTTACAACGGGAAAAGCCTTCAAGATGGCTTACAAAACAGAAACATAAAATTACAAGAAATGTAAAACCTAACTATTACAAGTCTTGAATGGAATCTAACTCCGAAGCATGAATCGACAAAACTTGAAAAATGAAAGCCGAGTCAAGTAGAACTCTATCCACAAGACAAATACGTCCCGGCTAGTGCTCACGGTTTGACGTAATGTCCCCAAAGATAAAACGGCTTAACCTCCTTTATGTACAGTAGCACCACTGACACAAAGGCACCTTTCGAACTCGAAGGAGCGAGAACTGGCTACTGGACACGAGTGCAAAAGGAAGTGTTCTTGAAAATGTTCTTCGAAAAGCTACAACACTTTTACCGACACTTGAAGAATATGCAGAGATATGCGAATTTTCTGTGTATACTGACTTCATGTCTTCCTTCTAACTCATCCTAGCAGCAAAACGCCTAAGACTTATATAGGCCATCATTTCCAACACTTGTAGGGAATTAAAGATTAAGAGAGTGGGCATTTAATCATATGTAACTCCCATGAGTTACAAGCCTTTACTTATGACCACTACTTGAGGAGTTACAAACTCCAAAGCCACATGAACCTAGACACCTCCAAATATCTAGATCATCCACACATGAACCTCGGACACCTCCAATGTCTAGATTCATCAAAGCCCAACAGATTACTTGAATTTGGGCCAAGCCCATTTTCAAGTTACAAAACTAACTGAACCTGAACCCGAGCCCAAAGGGTCGGTCCGGTCCAAGGCCCATTTGTGATCATACACTTGTGTTATAGTATATCCAACCAATAACACCTTCTAGTATTTATACTAGGATAAACTATGTCCATTCGCGTGGCCAACTTCGTTTATTAATTTCACACTCATCACCGAAATTCGGTTTTGAGAAATAAAAATACTACGAACATCTACTCGAAAGGTAGATTAACAATTCACAATCTTAGCCACCGAAAATTTGGTCAAAGTCGGATCGACGTCCACTTTATCAAAACCAAATTTCCAACAATCCCCCACATGAGTGGAAATTAATGCATGCATGAAAGCAGACACGCAACCAGTCCTCACGAGACACTACTGCATCCGAAAAGGTAGCTTGTGGCTTTGAACCTTCGTAGTTAATACCATCGGTACATCAAGGCGCCCAAGTGGACGCAATGCCTTGAACTATTCCTCCACGGTGTATACCGAGACAATAAAGATTAACACGAAGGTCTCAACACCTCCTCGTTTCTCACGTTTGTGTCCGTTTTGGCCATGGACACCACTTTGGATTCATACGTATTACTTTGAAGCGGCCCTCACTTCTCACTTACATAGGTGATCTCCTATCCGAGTATCCTGCCATACTCAACCTCAACTAGGTGTATGAATCATCAAAAGTCAAATGACTTAGCCTCACCACAACTTGCGGTGTTTCAACACTTGGCATTGCTCTCTAGGGACGGGTTGAAACATTGTTTCCAAGTGTTACAACATAACCTTCATAGCTTAGTTTTCCCATTGAACCAAGTTCTTGGGATCTCCAAATCATCATGGTTGGGTTACCACTATGATTGTTAATTTACTTTGTGGACTTTAAGCCCATTCCTCTAGCAATTTACTCAATTGATCTCAATTCATCCTTTTCAAAGGATCGCCAAATTGTCTTATGACTTTGCGTAGTCAATTGACATCACACCATTTGAGATCATTTGTCTAACGGTAATATGTCTCCGACGAATGTGTCTAGACTTACCGTTATACATATTGCTTTGTGCCCTTCCTATAGCCGCTATGGCTATCACGGTGAATCATCACGCTAAGGCACAAGCTTCCTCCAACATGGAATATCTTCCAAAAAGTTTCAAAGCCACTGCTTCTTCACCAGCTTTATCCAAAGCTATAAACTCTGATTCCATGGTGGACCGAGCTATACACGTTTACTTTGTGGACTTCCACGATACCACACCACCTCCAATGGTGAATATGTATCCACTAGTGGAATAAGAATCTTTCGAATCCAAAATCGAACTAGCATCACTATGCCCTTCAAGTACAACCGGATATCTCGAGTAGTATAGCCCATACTCCAAGGTATACTTCAAGTATTTTAACACCTTGGTTGACGCTTTCCAATGCTCGTGGCTTGGATTGCTCGTGAACCTACTCAACATATTTACAGGGTAGGCCAAGTCTGGACGTGTACAATTGGTAATGTATACTGCCTATAATACATGAGTATTCCATCTGAGCCACTGGTTCTGCTTCATTAGCAATCAGATTTACACTTAAATCAATAGGCGTCTTTGACAATGAACTGTCAAAAGCATTGAATTTCTTGAGCACTTTCTCCACATAGTGGGATTGTGACAAGATAATTCCATCGGAGTTCTCACGATTTTATCCCCAGGATCACATCGCCAGGTTCCATATCCTTCATGTCAAAGTTTCTCTTTAACATTCTTTTCGTGTCCATGATAACATCATGAATACTGCCCATGATTAACAAATCGTCTACATATAGACAAACTATGACAAATGCTTTCGATGTCCCTTTGACATATACGCATTTATCACACTCATTGATTTTAAACACATCTGACAACATCGTGTTGTCAAGCTTAATATGCCATTGTTTAGGAGCTTGTTTCAGTCCATACATCAACTTGCACACCTTCTTTTCTTGACCGGGTGCAACAAACCCTTCAAGGTTGTTCCATGTAGATTTTAGCATCTACCTCTCCATTCGTAAACGCCGTCTTGACATCCATCGATGAATCTCTAGATTGTGCAAAGAAGAATCGCGAGAAGCACCCAAATAGATGCAATCCTCGTTTCTGGGAGAATAGGTGTCAAAGAAGTCATACCTCCTTTTTGTTTAAAGCCTTTGGCTACAAGCCGTGCTTTATACTTATCAATAGTTCCATTTGCTTTATACTTCTTCTTTAGGATCCACTTACATCCTAAAAGGTTTATGACCAAAGGCAGGAGATCAACCAACTCCCACATATGGTTTAGCGTAGAATGGACTCGATTTCACTATTGATTGCTTCTTGCCGAGCAAGCAGCATCCGACTACTTAGAGCCTCTTTAATCGAGTTTGGCTCACCATCTAACATCAATGTTAGAAAGTCAGGTCCAAATGACTTATCCACCTTAGGCCTCTTACTTTGTCTCAGTTCTTCACCACTCGGTGTTGAACTAATGTTTTCGTCAAGTGTGACAAACAGTGTCGCACCAAGTATTTTTCCGATGTTATAACACCAAGCAAAGACCTTCAAAGAACATTTGCAAAGAATATCCGCATTTGTTCCAAATGTTATAAAACTAGAAGTAACACCTCCAAGAACACCTCCGTAAACATCCGAATACAATCGTTTCTTTAAAACTTCCAATTATCCTTTCTTTACAAGGATAAATATTCGTAAGGAGTCTTATCTTTCCCTTTAAGTGGGATTTTATTCAATATGTGGTACGTCGTTAAAACAGCTTCCCCCCACGTATTCTGTGTTTCTTTGTTCAACGGATTACACCGTAACTTACTGACTCATGGTCTTTTCATTAGCATTAGAATGCTTTCCGATGTTCTAAAACCATTAGAACCTCGCTCCAACAATATCGTTAGAACCTCATTCAAACAAATTTAACCTTGTTCCGATAATTTGCATTCGAACCATTTTACAAATGAAGTTGTGACCTTAGATGTTGTCACACCTTCAAAGAACACTTCGAGACTCACACTTGGTTCTCAAACGCGCTTAGGTGTTACAAAGACTTTTGGCAACATTTCCCGCAAATGTCTTTCACTTTCTGCTTTCGGTATTCCAACACCTCGAGAAAACACTTTCTCGCAATCGCGTGGTACATTGTCACTACCTGGGTGTTACAACACCTCGCACAACACTTTCTCGCAACACTTAAATCGCAAATCAAGCTCGAAAGCTAAAAGTGAGACAGAAAGTGTGGTCATACCCCACAATGCCGCCGATCCGTTAGAATTCTTAAAAAAGTATTCCAACACTGAGTCTCTACTAAGACTTCCATGGATTTAGCTTGCGGACCCTCGATTGCTTTCTTCGATTTTCAATCAAAAATCAGTCACTAATCCAAATTTCTTCCAGTTATGCATTTAGGAATTCATAAAAATTTTCCAACCTGGTAACAACATCTAAACGATGCAAACCATTTAGAATTTTTCATTTAAACCACATCCCTTCAGCACGAATACCATGCGGGATAAGTTGAAACTTTTAGACTAGTTTCAACACATTTTTGGATTCTGGAATCATCCTTTTTCAATCCAAAAATCGAAATAACGAACCTCTTGAAATCACATCCTCATTTCGTATTTCTTTTCAAAACATGAACCTTTTTGGAAAAACATCCTCAGTTCAAACCAACCACACAATACATACAGTAAAGTGTACCACTAAGTCTTTTAAAGACAAAGTCACGGCATAGGAAATCATCATCCTAACCACATTCTTCAAACGCAACGCATTTTTAGCAACAACTACAATTCCAGCAACCACTGGAAGGTCTTCTGTCAGATTCATCTCCAAGCCAATGCTCTGTTTCTCCTCACCATCGTGAAGGTACAATATTTGTCTTCCGATTGTTGGAAAATATTACAATGGTTACAACGGGAAAAGCCTTCAAGATGGCTTACAAAACAGAAACATAAAATTACAAGAAATGTAAAACCTAACTATTACAAGTCTTGAATTAAATCAAACTCCGAAGCATGAATCGCGTAACTTGAAAAACAAAAGCCGAGTCGAGTAGAACTCTATCCGCAAGACAAACACGCCCTGGCTAGTGCTCACGGTTTGACGTAATGTCCCCAAAGATAAAACGGCTTAACCTCCTTTATGTACAAAAGAAGCACCATCGACACAAAGGCACCTTTCGAACTCGAAGGAGCGAGGCGGCTGCTGGACACGAGTGGGAATGAAGTGTTCTTGAAAATATTCTTCAAAAGCTACGACACATTTCCGACACTTGAAGAATATGCGAGATATGCGAATTTTCTCGTGTATACCGACTTCATCTCTTCCTTCTAACTCATCCTAGCAAACAAACGCCCAAGACTTATATAGGCCATCATTTCCAACACTTGTAGGGAATGAAAGATTAAGAGAGTGGGCATTTAACCATATGTAACTCCCATGAGTTACAAGTCTTTACTTATCACCACAACTTGAGGAGTTACAAACTCCAAAAGCCACATGAACCTAGACACCTCCAATGTCTAGATTCATCCACACATGAACCTGGACACCTCCAATGTCTAGATTCATCAGGCCCAACAGTTACTTGAATTTGGGCCAAGCCCATTTTCAAGTTACAAAACTAACTAAACCTCGAACCCGAGCCCAAAGGGCCTGGCCCCGGTCCAAGGCCCATTTGTGATCATACACTTGTGTTATAGTATATCCAACCAATAACATCTTCTAGTATTTATACTAGGATAAACTATGCCCATTCGCATGGCCAACTTCGTGTATTAATTTCACACTCATCACCGAAATTCCGTTTTGAGAAATAAAAAATACTACGAACATCTACTCGAAAGGTAGATTAACAATTCACAATTTAATTCCTCCAGAATTAAATTCTTAGCCATCAAAAATTTGGTCAAAGTCGGATCGACGTCCACTTTTTCAAAACCAAAATTCCAATAGGAACTAGAACCGAACCGATCTACACGGTTCGATTTAAATTTTAGAATGTTGGCCATGGTTACGGTTTAGGAACGTTGATTGACCCGCGATTCCGGTTTGGATACCCAATTTCGGTTCCATTTGGCCACCCCTAAGCAGGGATGTGCCGATGGCATCATCTAATAAACCGAAGTCCTCCCTGCGAGGAGGTTGGTCCCCGAGGATATGAGTGATAGAATTGAACAGTTGGAATTCCATGTGGGCACTTTGATGGATGAATCATACTAGTTGTCTGCTATAGCTAAAGAGTATCATGCGGAGTATTTGCAGTGATTTGGCGATATTATTCAATGCCAACAGTAGATGTACAATATGATTTATTGCATGGATCGGTGGCATATTACTCAAGGCGACTATCCTCCACCACCACCTCTACCACATCTCTCAAGTCATTTCACAAAGTCGGACTAGAGTCAAGCTCAATAGTGTCTTCTTTCCACGGTGATTTTGCTAAGCACGTTTCCTTGGATGTGGTTTAGCTGGATAGTATACAAGGACAGTGGGAATCTCGTCAATCAATTCATGTGCGTCACTAATTAGATGACGATGCATTTGGCTACCTTAAGAGAGTCATAGTTACTTATGTCGTTTACCCGCGCTTGGTTGAATTTTTCACCTTGACATTCAGAAATCAAATTGCATGAGCATCCGCAGGGACTATCGCAGAAAAATTGCAACCAAAAAACACTGCTAATATATAAATAAGATAATGCATAAATTAGTTTTATTTTAATGCATAAATATATATATGTTATTGCATATGTGCTACTTTTTGAATGCATATTCAATATAAATACACTTTATACAAGTTTGGTGAAAAATACATTGATAATAGCATTAGAAAAATCAATGCATAGTTAACTTTGTTTTGTTGCATAAATATTGATATTTCAATGCATATATGTTATTGGTTCAGTGCATGTTCAACATTATAAACTTGATGCAAAATTAGAACAAATATTGATGCTAGTATATAAATAAATCAATGTATATTTAATTTTGTATTGCTGCATCAATAATGAAATGTCACTGCATATATACAATTCCTCAATGCATGTTTATCGGGAAAAAAAATATAAATTTAGTAAAAATATATTGATCACAATATATAAATTAATCGATGTATATTTAACTTTGTTTTGCAGCACAAATAGTGATATGTCACTACATTGTTACAGCATATTTCAAATTATTTATTGCATATTTAGTACTATTATACTGCATACTTAATTTGTAATTAAAGCTTACATGTACTGCAAAACTAAGTTTTGACTGCCAAAGTTAATTTTTTATACTACATAGTTAGTTCAAAATAAATGCATAAATAATTCATATCTATTGCATTTATATATGTCGCATATTGCATAGTTACTTCAAACTCATTGCATAAATATGTTACATTTGGTGCATATTTATGAAACACATAATGCATATTTATGTTATACTGTTTGTTCTTAAATATTGCATTCACGGATTACATTTACTGTATATTTATATTACTCATATGCATACTAATAATTTTCAATTCTTTGATTGCAAAAGATATATTTGTACATTGTATAATTATAATAAAAATCCTTAAAACAAAGTAATTAAAGAAATTGACTAATATTATAATATTTAAAATAATTAAAACCTACCAAATTACAGCTCAAAAACACTGCACAAAAAAATATTATTCATATACACACAACCAAATAATCCATCCACCAATATCTATGTTTTTTTCCTTTCCAGTTCAGAATTTTTTCGCCTCTAACAAATTATTCTCCATTTGTTCTTTCGAATTATCTAGAACAATAGTCGAAGAATACATGGTCCACACTTTCGAAATCAAAGTTGCATTCCCCTTCTCGATCCCAGAATCCCCAGTTCATCATTCCTCCACCCATATATGTACATCTCTATGTGTCGCATTGCAAATATGCCGCAATTGATTTTATTCTTTGAGTCCCTCCAAGACATTGAAAGTCTAACTGCTGAAGATTTTTTAACTACCCAAGACGATTGAAAATAACCTTGAGCTAACAAGTATTGATAAAAGACTCGGATCTGCATACATAGTAGAAAAACAAAAACAAAAAACATAACCATGCAAAAAAAATTAAACTAAATATGCATTAAACACTAACTAAATATGATATATATATAAGTTAAGTATATAACTGAAATTAATCATGCATTGTCTTAATACAACATATGCATTATCTAACATTATTCTATGCAAAAAACAAAATTATATATGGTTTATACAATTTAACAATGTACTATGCATCAAACTATACATAACTATGCATTATTTAAATGTTATTTTAGCAACAAATCAACACTAACCAAGCATATACCCCCAACTACTGTTGGGGATATTATACGTGCGATATTATATTTGAAAATAAATCAGAAAACATACTTGGATTGAGAAAAATGAAATTGCAGAAAATGCATAAATTTTAGACCGAGGCTAGAGTTCGACTCTATGTCTTTAAGATGAATTGCCTTGCTACTGTAACGCCCCAGTTTTCAAAATACAGGAGTAACTTAATTTAATAAGAAAGCATATTTAAAAGCTTATGAATAAGACACATCTCAAAAATAAGCGAAACCATTTATTAATAAACCCCAAATAATTCTTGAGTCTTCCGCTGCGCCACTCTGATTTCATAAAATATAGTCTAATTATAAAATTTTGCGTTCAAATAAATAAAGTATTCAAACTAAAATATTGATCCTCCAAATATAAAATACTAATTGTTTACAGTAACTTAAATTCATTAATAAAATAAGATTTAGGCTACGGTGTCCACGGTTGAATAGAAAACGTCTCCCAAGATACAACGGTCTCCTCTTGTTGTAGTAGCACTCTAAACAGCAAGAGACGACGAACTTCAAATGTTTTGTACTCTCTTTTTTTTAATGAAAAAATTTGACAGAGAATATGCTAATGAATGTATGCAAAATGCTTATGAAAAATATGCAGATTCTTGGGATATATATAGATTACTAAAAATCACAAGTGAAACAACATAGCTGATCAAACAGACATGTCCATTTATTCGAACAGACACGTCCATTGGTTTCAAACGAAACAACATAACTATTCGGATAAACCTTTTCAGTCCGAATAGTTTCAAATGAGAAATCCATGACTTTTGGCAATAATTTCTCATTCACCCGGAAATATCTATTATATTTCCAACAATCCCCACCTGAATGAGAAATTACGTGAATCAATGTAAATGCACATGTAAATGCACACACTAAAGAGAGTACAAATGGAAAGTTATTGCATCGGGAGAGGTAGCTTCTGGCTTTGAACCTTCCCTATTGGAGTACTATCGGATTTACTTGGCTAATCCGTGAACATGATATCTTGAACTGTTCAGCCGTTGCTGTAAGCCAAGACACAACACCCACACAATAACATCCCTAACATTTCCAGTTCTCATCGTTGTGTTCATTTTGGCCTTGAACAACCTTGGGTTTCATAAGTGTTTTAGAGAATTCAAGCCTCAAAATTCTCATAGAAGTGGCCCCACTTCACACATACATAGGTAACCTCCTATTAAGAGTATTCTACCATACCCCACTTGGTTTACCAAGCTATAGGAATCATTAAAATCTGAACATAACCTTACGTACTTCTGCAAAAAGCACTTTTAATCATAGGAATGCGTAGGAATTTTATCCTAAGTGTATAACTGAATCTTCATAACTCAGTTGTCCCATTGAACCAAGTTCTTGGGATCTCCAGTCATCATGGTTGGGTTACCATTTGAAAGATTCATGCGTAATAGGCTTCAATCACATTCCCTTCGATAATCGGTATACTTGATCTCTTGATAAATCATTGGTAAGCGGATCCCCGAGATTCTCCTTAGATTTTATATAATCAATGGAGATAACACCACTTGAGATCAACTGTTTAATGGTATTATGTCTACGGCGTATATGTCTAGACTTACCATTATACATGTTATTTTGTGCCCTTCCTATGGACGACTGACTATCACAATGTATGCTGATAGCAGTGATTGGCTTTGGCCAACACGGAATATCCTCCAAAAAATCATGAAGCCATTCTGCTTCTTCTCAAGCTTTTCCAAAGCTATAAACTTAGATTCCATCGTTGATCGAGCTATGCAGGCTTGATTTGAGGACTTCCAAGACACAACTGCTCTACCAAAGGTAAAAATATAACCACTAGTGGATTTTGAATCCTTTGAATCCGATATCCAGTTGGCATCACAATATCCTTCCAAAAGTGCTAGATATCTTGTATAATGTAATCCCAAATTCAAAGTATATTTTAAATATCTTAAAACTCTATTCGGCATCATAATATCCTTCCAAAACTGCTAGATATATTGTATAATGTAATCCCAAATTCAAAGTATATTTTAAATATCTTAAAACTCTATTCAAAGCTTTTCAATGATTATTACTTGGATTACTAGTGAGCCTACTCACTTTATTCACAGCACATGCTATATTAGGACGAGTGCAGTTTGTTATGTACATTAAACTGCATATGACACGTGAATATCTCAACTAAGACACTAGTTCACCTTTATTCTTATCTTTACATGGAAAGAAATTCTCAAAAAATACAATATTCTTTGACTCAATGATCACATTTTCATGTATGTCATGAATGTTTGGCTTGTGCACAAAGAACCGATATGCACTATTGTTATGTGCATATCCAACAAATATGCAATCATTAGGCCAAATTTTTACTAGTTTAGGCTTAGAAACTTCTACCTTAGCCAAATAGCCCCACACTTTTAAGTGTTTCTAGCTAGGCTTATATCCTTTCAACAATTCATATGGAGTTTCATCCATTTTCTTTTGTGGAATTTTATTAAGAATGACATTGGATGAGAGAATTGTTTTTCCCCACAAGTTCTGGAGTAGTCCCGAACTTATCAACATAGCATTCATCATATCTTTAGGAGTTCGATTCTTGCGTTCAACAATTCCATTTGATAAAGGTGAATATGGTGCAGTAGTTTGATGAATAATGCCTGATTCTGAACAAAATTCATCAAATGAAGCGTCATATTCTCCACATCTATCACTTCAAATAATTTTTTTTATTCTTTTGCTAAGTTGATTTTCCACTTCATTCTTATAGTGCTTAAAAGCATCCAAAGCCTCATCATGCTTCTCAGCAAATATATATAACAGTATCTTGTGCAATCATCTATAAAAGTAACCACATCTTGTTTGTACAAACTTCAAATCGCAGATATTATTATGAATTAATTCTAAAGGAGCAGTAATCCTTTCAACATTTTTTTTAAAGCTAAGTGAAACTGATGTCCAGAAATATAAATTGAATATATTCTCAATTTCCAATTTCAAATACAAGCAAACTATTCACCCATATAAAACAAATAGATTTTTTTATAATAATCAAGCATATGAGTGTTACATAATCGGCCAGCCCGAATTATCATTAAAAGTTCACATTCAGATAATTAAATCTCTTAACAAATATTATACGAAATGAGTTTCTAAAACAATTGAAGTTAATTATTCCACGCCATGTTTCAAACTAGGACCATTTCAATTGATAAAAGAATTTCAAGAATCAGTTATCACTTTCACATGCAAATGAATCAGTGTATTAAACTATACATATAATAAGCTCTATATGCAAACAACTTTCAATACCGGATTTCAGTAATAATATATTATTTAAAAACCAGAAACAATCTATAAAATTACATTATTCTACAAAAGAATCCAGAAATAATGTAATCATGAACTTTGAAATCCCAAAACACATATACTAATATGCTCTTATACTGATTTCAAAAACAAACAAAAACCAAAATATTACATTATCCAATGTACTAGACTAATAATTGTATTAATCCAGGAATTAACTAAATTTATTGAATTTAATATCAATTAATATGAAACAATAATCATATAGTTCAAGTCCAAACTAGAAACGCAAATTAGTCATCAGTTAACAAATAATGTTCGCGATACACCTTCAATTTGTTTGAATTAATCAAAAAGCAGCAACAAACATACTTCAACGGGTACATGTCTCTAGATTTCGTGCATGCATAATGATCTGTTTAGAAATATAATCTGGTGTTTTTTTATAAACATACAGATCTGACAAATTTGAAACAATAGGAAATCCACAAACCAAACAAATATTGTATATACATGCACTGATTTCCAAAAAACATCAAATATATACACTTTACCAATGAATCTGGACATATAAAATCATATAATATGTCAAAGTTCTTCAATACCCAAAACTGAAAACAATATAACGCCATAATGGACCAAAGAAGAAACGTTGTGAATATAATATGCACACAAGCGGGTGGAAAATTCGTCTTAAAATTGTTGGGGATTTTTACGTGCAATATTATATTCGAAAATAAGTCAGAAAACTTGGATTCCAGAAAAACAAAATGTTGGAAATTTGGTCTTGAGAAATGGGTGTTGACCCGATTTTTGACCAAATAATTAAGTAGTTTCCATTTGTGATAAATGGAATTAAATTATTTGTAAAAAATTCTACTAAGAGAGTAGATGAGAATAGCATTTGGAATTTCTCAAAACCGATTCTCGGGTGAATGAGAAATTAATGCTAGAAGTTAGCCACTTAATACAAATAAATGGTATGGAAAATGGAAAATGTGGGGGAGGAGAGATGCTCCATCCCACATAGGAAAAAGGAGGCAAAGTTGCACACTTAATATATCCCAAGTTGGACATATGGGTTTGGGCCCTTGGGGGCACCCAAGTTTTTAAAGGGGTGAGGACCTACATGCTTGTGGGTTTGGTTCAAAGCACACGCGTGCGCCTTGGGCTTGGGCTTCAAGGCCCTTATTCTTTTTGGACCAAAAACCTTTAAAAATAATTAATTAATTAATTTTTGTAATTAATTAAATCATATTTCAACTGGGAAAGTTTCGGCCGCGTGCACGGGCTGGAGCACGGCCCGTGCGGTCGGGTCGTGCTCCCTGTCGAGACTTTGCGCCCCAGCTCGCGGGCAGGCACACGGCCCGTGCTCCGGGTCGTGCGCTCCTGAACAGGTGCGTCTGTTCAGTGAAAATGTGCCTTTTCGAGCCTACAGACGCGATTTTCCGTACAGGCACTTGCTTGCCTATATTATTAATGTCCCTACTGATGAATTTACACACGAAAACTATCAGATATTAACCAGTCATTCTGCATTCAAAGCATCTTGATCATAACCTTCATTTGTAGCTTGAAAGTCAGAAAAACACTTTGTAGTTCGTTGTGTTTCGGGTTTGCAAGTGTTGTAAACTCGAAACTGAAATAGTCGTTGTATCTTAGGGACGTGCGCTGGAACCGTTAGCACTTGTATACGGGGCATTTTCGTCTTGCGGAGACTGATTCTAAATCAGGCCTCGACTAATCCTAAACACTTAGCCATTTTCTTCCAAACAGAAACCTTCCAGAATATATTCTATCCAACAATCGCAAGACGGAAACTCTGTTTCTGTTGAAGACGATGGCATCCAGTTCGATATTTTTCACACCTATGGTTGCCGCTCCCACTCACGGCGAAAAGCCGCCCAAGTTCTCCTGTGCCGACTTCAAACGTTGGCAACAGAAGATGTTGTTCTACCTCACCACATTGGGGTTGGCTCGTTTTTTGAAAGACGACCCCCCTACTGCCATTAGAGATGACGAAGTTGATAACAACCGGAGAATCGCTGTGGATGATTGGCATAACAACGATTTTCTATGTCGCAACCACGTCTTGAACGGGCTAGACGACACTCTCTACAATGTCTATAAAGACGTTCAAGACGCCCAAGGAATGTGGGAGTCCTTGGAGAAGAAGTACAAGACGGAAGATGCGGCAGACAAAGAAATTTATTGTCGGCAAATTTATGGAGTACAAGATGGTTGACATCAAGACGGTGATCAGCCAAGTTCAAGAGATTCAAATCATCCTTCACGACTTAGTGTCCGAAAGGATAATTTTGAATAAATCCTTTCAAGTGGGCGCAATTATCGAAAAGTTGCCGCCATTATGGAAGGACTTCAAAAATTACCTCAAGCACAAGCGCAAAGAGATAGGGCTTGAGGATATGATTGCCAGATCGAAGAAGACAATCGAAAATCGATGTGAAATCCGGCAAAAGTCCGGAATGGAGGCTAAGGCTAATCTTGCAGAATCGAGCACTAGCAAGAAACGCAAGCACTCCGGGAAGGAAAAAGGAAAAGCCAAAAAGTTCAAGGGGAATTGCTACAATTGTGGCAAACCGAACCACATGGCTAAGGATTGCCGACACCCGAAAAAGGGCAATCAAGGTGGCAACCAACAAGCCAATGTGACGGAGGACAAGTCGGTTCCAATTGACTTGTCGGAGCTCGATCTCTCCGCCGTTGTTTGAAGCCAATATGGTGGATAACCCAAGGGAGTGGTGGATAGATACCGGGGCTACTCGTCACATTTGTGCCGACAATGAGATGTTCTCCTCCTACACTCCGATTAATGGAAGGAAGTTGTTCATGGGGAACTCTTCGACTTCCAACATCGTTGGGCTTGGAAAGGTGGTGCTCAAGATGACTTCCGGGAAGGAGCTTACGCTTGTAGATGTGCTGCATGTCCCAGACATCCGCAAGAACTTGGTTTCCGGTCCTTTGCTTAGCAAGGCCGACTTTAGACTAGTGTTTGAGTCCGACAAGTTTGTAATGACCAAGAATGGTCTGTTTTTATGTAAAGGTTACCTTGATAATGGTCTCATTTAAAATGTCCGTAATATCTGTTTTTCGGCCAAGAGGCGAAGAATAAAAACGTTACTTACGTTTACTTGTTGGATTGTTCTAATTTATGGCATGATAGATTAGGATACGTAAACTTCAACACAATTAAAAGGTTAGTGAATCTGGAATTAATACCTACGTTTAAAATCGATTCACAAGACAAATGCGAAATTTGTGTTGAAGCAAAATTCGCCAAAGCACCGTTTCATTCAAGAACGAGAAGTACCAAACCACTCGAGTTAATTCATACAGGATGTGTGTGATTTAAAACTTGTGCAAACTCGGGGTGGGAAAAAGTACTTCATAACGTTTATAGACGATTGCACAAGATATTGCTATGTGTATCTCTTGAAAATCAAAGATGAAGCTTTAGTAGCTTTTAAAACTTATAAGAATGAAGTTGAAAATCAGCTTAATTTGAAAATTAAGACGATTCGAAGTGATAGAGGCGGAGAGTATGTTGCTCCGTTTGAGGAATTTTGCTCGGAAGTGGGTATAATTCATCAAATGACTGCACCTTACTCACCTCAATCAAATGGAGTTGCAGAACGCAAAAATCGTACTCTTAAGGAGATGATGAATGCGATGTTGATAAGTTCTCGCTTACCCCAAAACTTGTGGGGGGAAGCCATACTTTCTGCAAACTACATTCTTAATAAGATCCCACACAAAGGTAAAAATGAAACTCCATATGAGTTATGGAAGGGACGTAAACCTTCATATAAATACCTCAAAGTGTGGGGGTGTTTGGCTAAAGTCGAAGTACCTAAGCTGAAACAAGTTAGAATCGGTCCGAATACGATCGATTATGCTTTCATTGGATATGCTAACAATGCATATCGCTTTTTAGTGCACAAGTCAGCTATTCCTGATATAAATGAAGGTATGATAATTGAATCAAGGAATGTTATATTCTTCAAGAATATCTTTCCGAACAAAGAACGGAAAGAAGAAAGTTCGAGTAAACGGACTTATGAAACCGCAAGGTTACCTCAAAGTGATGATAAAGAGGAACCAAGACGCGAGAAAAGGACAAAAGTAGCTAAGTCTTTTGGTCCCGATTTTCTAACTTATATGTTAGAAAACGAACCCGAACTATTCAAGAAGCATTGTCTAGTCCAAGCTCCTCTCTCGGAAAGAAGCTATCAATAATGGGATAGATTCCATCATGCAAAATCACACTTGGGAGTTGGTTGATCTCCCACCGGGTTGCAAACCTTTGGGATGCAAGTGGATCCTTAAAAGGAAATATAAAGCAGATGGGTCTATCGACAAGTATAAAGCCCGATTGGTAGTTAAAGGTTTAGACAAAAGAAGGGATATGACTTCTTCGATACATATTCTCTTGTCACGAGGATTACGTCCATTCGTGTTCTCCTTGCTATTGCAGCTTTGCATAACCTTGAGATACATCAAATGGACGTTAAGACTGCCTTCTTGAATGGTGAACTTGAAGAGGAGATCTATATGGAACAACCCGAGGGGTATGTTGCACCCGGTCAAGAGCGAAAGGTGTGTAAACTTGTTAAGTCACTTTATGGACTAAAACGAGCACATAAGCAATGGCACGAAAAGTTTGACTCGACTATGAAGTCAAACGGTTTCAAGATCAATGAATGTGACAAGTGTGTCTACATTAAAGATACTACAAATGATTACGTCATAGTATGCCTTTATGTGGATGATATGTTGATTATGGGTAGTAGTCATGATTTAATCATGAATACTAAGAACATGTTGAAGAAGAACTTTGACATGAAGGATATGGGATTACCTGATGTTATATTAGGGATTAAAATCTCTAGGACTTCAGATGGAATTGTCTTGTCACAGTCCCATTATGTCGAAAGCATACTTAGAAGGTTTAATGCTTTTGATAATACTCCCGGCTAAGACACTGTAGATCTAAGTCTACACTTGGCCAAGAATAGAGGCGAACCAGTTTTTCTCGGTGGAATATGCCAGGGTAATTGGCGTTTGATGTACTTAACAAATTGTACACGACCAGACATTGCATATTCGAGTGAGTAACCGAGTAGGTTCACAAGTAACCCAAGCACGGATCATTGGAAAGCCGTGACAAGGGTATTTTAGATATTTAAAGTATACCATGAATTATGGAATACTTTATACAAGATATCCAAAGTATTAGAAGGATTGTGATGCCAATGGATATCGACACAAAAGACTCCAAGTCCACAAGTGGATTTGTTTTCACAATAGGTGGAGGAGCGGTGTCGTGGAAGTCTTCTAAGCAAACATGCATAGCTCGATCCACTATGGAATCCGAGTTCATTGCTTTAGATAAAGCTGGAGAAGAAGTTGAATGGCTTAGAAACTTCCTAGAGGATATTCCGTGTTAGAATTAGCTTGTGCCTCTTTTTGTTATGGTACAATTGTGATAGTCAATCAAAGAATCGGAAGGGCACAAAGTAGTATGTATAATGGTAAGTCTAGACATATACGTCGGAGACACAATACCATTAGACGTTGATTTCGAATGGGGTTATTTCGGTTGACTACGTGAAGTCAAAGGCCTTGCGGATCCGCTTACAAAAGGCATAAATCGAGATCAACTGTATAAACTGTTAAGGGGAATGGGTTTAAAATCCACAACTTAAAGAATATTCATAGCGGTAACCCAACCTTGTGAATTGGAGATCCCAAGACCTTGGTTCAATGGGACAACTAAGTTATGAATGTTCAAATTTAACACTTGAAAATGTGTTAGCTCATTCTCGATACATCAAAGTGTATGTAAAACCCTTGAATGTGGTGAGATTAAGTTTAAGACTTTTAATGATTCTTATACCGAAAGGTGGAGTATTGCAGGATACTCTTCAATAGGAGATCACCTATATAAGTGAGAAGTAATGGCCGCTTCAAAAGAAACACTTATGAACCTAAGATATGGTTCATGGCCGAAATGGATACAACGTGAGAACAACAAGTGTTAGAGTTGTTATTGTGTAAGTACTGTTGTCTTGGTTTACACAAACGACTGAGTAGTTCAAGACATCGCGTCACTAAGCAGCTAGTAAATCCGATAGTATTTTACTAAGGAAGGTTCAAAGCCACAAGCTACCTATCCCGATGCAATAACGATTCGCCGAGACGTTCAAGTGAATCGCATACATGCATGCATTAATTTCATTCATGTGGGGATTGTTGGAAATTTAGTCTTGAGAAATGGGTGTTGACCGATTTTTGACCAAATAATTAAGTGGTTTCCATTTGTGATAAATGGAATTAAATTATTTGTAAAAATTCTACTAAGAGAGTAGATGAGAATAGCATTTGGAATTTCTCAAAACCGATTCCGGGTGAATGAGAAATTAATGCTAGAAGTTAGCCACTTAATACAAATAAATGGTATGGAAAATGGAAAATATGGGGGAGGAGAGATGCTCCATCCCACATAGGAAAAAGGAGGCAAAGTTGCACACTTAATATATCCCAAGTTGGACATATGGGTTTGGGCCTGGGGCACCCAAGTTTTTAAAGGGGTGAGGACCTACATGCTTGTGGGTTTGGTTCAGCACACGCTGCTGCCATCGCTGGCCACCGCCGCCCGCCCGCCGCTCGGCTCGGTCCGACCAGGCCGGGTTTGGGTCGTGGGCCGTGGGTCTAGGCTTGGGCTTGGGCTTCAAGGCCCTTATTCTTTTGGACCAAAAACCTTTAAAAATAATTAATTAATTAATTTTTGTAATTAATTAAATTAAATGAATTTAATTAATTTTTGTAATTAATTAAATCGATTTCAACGGGAAAGTTTTGGCTCACAAGACGGGCGAGAGCACGGCCCGTGCGGTCGGGTCGTGCTCCCTACCGGAAATGTTCGAGTAGCGACGGGTGGAGCACGGCTCGTGCGATCGGGTCGTGCTCCTGTAGAGACTTTGCGCCCGGCCACAGCAGCGCACGACGCCCGTGCTCGGGTCATGCGCTCGAATAGTTACGTCATTCGGTGAAAATGTGCCTTTCGAGCCTACAGACGCGATTTTCCGTACGGGCACTTGCTTGCCTATATTATTAACGTCCCTACTGATGAATTTACACACGAAAATTATCAGATATTAACCGGTCATTCTGCATTCAAAGCATCTTGATCATAACCTTCCTTTGTAGCTTGAAAGTCAGAAAAACACTTTGTAGTTCGTTGTGTTTCGGGTTTGCAAGTGCGTAAACTCGAAACTAAAATAGTCGTTGTATCTTAGGGACGTGCGCTGGAACCGTTAGCACTTGTATACGGGGCATTTTCGTCTTGTGGAGACTGATTCTAAATCAGGCCTCGACTAATCCTAAACACTTAGCCATTTTCTTCCAAACAGAAACCTTCCAGAATATATTCTATCCAACACAAAATAGCAGAAAATGCATAAATTTTAGACTGAGGCTAGAGTTCGACTCTATGTCTTTAAGACGAATTGCCCCGCTACGATGCCCACGGTTGAATAGGAAATGTCTCCTAAGATACAACGATCTCCTCTTGTTGTAGTAGCACTCCAAACAATAATAGACGACGAACTTTGAATGTCTTGTACTCTCTCTTTTTTAATGAAATTTTTGACAGAGAATAAACTAATGAATGTATGCAAAATGCTTATGAAAAATCTGCAGATTATTGGGATATATATATAGATTACCAAAAGTCACAAGTGAAACAACACAGCTGTTCGAACAGACATGTCCATTGGTTTCAAACAAAACAACACAACTATTCGGATAAACTTTTTCAATCCGAATAGTTTTAAATGAACAGTCACATCTTTTGGCAATAATTTCTCATTTACCCGGAAATATCTATTATATTTCCAACAACTACCATTATATTTAATAAAATTCACTATTATCTTCACCAGAACACTTAACCAACCTTGAACTTCCATTCCTGACGTACTAACACCATCTCTCACAAAGGTTATACAACCCAAACCCACACGCACATATACACACGTATTATAACTTCTACAATATACAAACACATGCAAAAATCAACAAGCATATTAAACCTTAAGACTATGCTTGAAAAAACACCCAAAACGGATTTGTAACACAAATTTCGTATCTCTAAAATTACAAACACAAAAAATAATACAAATAATATTTTTATTGAATAAAAAAGAATAAATGTGAGTTACAGTCTCTATTTTTCCTCTGATTCTTCTCTTCAAGATCAAGAACTTCGGAATTTGATATTTTGGAGGTGGAATTGCTTATTTGATCTCCTCCAATTTTGAATATGATTATCAATAATGTTAATTCGACTGCTTGATAGCTTATTCTCGGATCAAGCGTTGAATCTTCAAGAAATTTGATGTTCTGACTTGGAAGTTTGTTGATGGAATCAATCCTTCATTGTTCTTCTATGATGGATTTGACCTTCAATAACATTGACCGAGGGTTTGGCAGCTTATCCCCGAATCAACGCTAGGATTTGAGTAGACTCCGTGATGAACGCTTTGAGTTTCGCCTTGAACACCGTGGACTCCTTGAATTTAATCTTCTTGACTTGAGAGAATTTTCTCCACCGCCTTTCTTGCTTGGATTTCTTCTCTTTGAATTTGTGTGTCTATGAATTATGAAGAGGGTCTCTATTTATAGGTGTAGGATGATAATTCTTGCCATAATTACCGAATGAAACGAGGAGTTTTGACTAGTTGATCATGATTTATCTTGCATATCTTGTCATAATCAAAAGAATATGATTTGATTTGATTTGACTTGATTTATTTACTGAAATATTGGTAAATCACTTCCTTATTTGCAAGATCTTACATTGATGGCCAAGATTGAAGATTTCGATACTTGACCATATTTGGTAATAAATTTAGGTGTCTATAGGGTTGAGATGCGCAATTTGGAAAAACAAACCCTAATATAACCACTAAAAAAAGGAAATTAACCAACCAACATACATACCTATTGAGATAGCCAAGTGGATTTCGTTTTAATTGCATTTTTAAGTTATTTTTGTTTTTTATTTTTCTTAAGTTTTAACATTATTTTTCATTTGCTACCTGATCGGCTTGTGATTAGGACATTTTTCTTTCTTTTATATATTTTAATAAATAAAAAAAAGATATAGACAAGTTGATACTTTTCCAAAAACCTTCGATATTGATAGTCTTACGTCCGAACTCTCAAGCTCTTTACTTCATTAATGGCAGAAAAAAAAATGACAAGAAAGAGAGAAAAAACTGTAAAATTTTGAGAAAGAACCGAGCACAAATCGCGGTAAGAAATGAGAGATAGTAAATTAAAATTACCCAAAAATTGAAATAACACCCCACTTTTCCTAAGAAAAACCGGCAAAATGCAAAATTATTGCAATGCCCTAAATGAAAGAGAATTAAAAAAAGGTTGCCAAAATACTAGAAAAATCACATCCATCTAAAAAATTCAATCAATGGCTAAGATTAGTCACACTGTCTCACTCAGAAATTTGTCTCATTTGAACCAATTCATATATATATATATATATATATATATATATATTGATTGGTTCAAATGAGACCAATCCCCTGGGTGAGACCGTAGGACTTATCTTGATCATTGATTAGATTTTTAGAGGTTGCGATTTATCATTTTCCACTATTTTCTCTTTAATTTTATTTCATAAAGGGTATGATAGTAATTATACTAGTAGGCGGTTTTTTCATAAGAAAAATCCGGACTCTCTCTCTCTCTCTCTCTCTCTCTCTCTCTCTCTCATCTCTCTCGATTTTTGGCGTTAATTTTCAAAATTTCATAGTTTCTTTCTCTCTCTTCATTAATGGTTTCGTTCTCTAAATTTTTTTGTGAAGCAAGTGTTTCATTCTTCTCTCCCACGCAGAATTGGTATAATAATTATGCAATATAAGTAATATATTAATGTAATTTTTTAGAATTAAACAGGCAAAATGCAATAATAGGTAGTTCAAACTTTCTGCATAGATAGACTTTATTTTATGCATATTTCGTTTGAATGTTGTGCATATTTAGTTGGTATCATATATTATACGTGATAAATCAGCTTATATGCACTTACACATTACTATTTATACGTGAAAACAACGTTAACTATGCATGATTTATCTGTATAATGTCATATATGCATTTTTTCACCAAACTTGTATAAAGATTGAACAAGTATAGTATATGCATTAACATATATTTATTTATGTAGCAAAACAAAGTTATCGATGCACCATGTTTACTGATAAGTATTATGTAATGTAGTATTAGCTTATATGCAGTTACACCTCACTATTTAAGTATTTATACATGAAAACAACGTTAATATGTATTTATCTATATATAGTCATACATGTGTTTTTCACCAAATATTTATAAAAGTCTAGTTCTGTTGAATATGCATTGAACAAGTAGCATATATGCAGTAAATTAAAAGTAAATATACAACATCATACTGTTATATATGCACTATTCCTAAATAAATTTACATCATCTTCTTCGAGACAATTTCCAGTTTTAACAGGTTGATGTTAACGTATCAGGTTGTAGTTCACCATGGATGTTCATTTCCTCTATGTCTGTTGATGTTTCTTACCGAATTGAACAAGTAACATATATGCAAAGAACACACAACTATTTATGCAATAAAACAATAGTAAATATACAACATTCGATTGTTATATATGCGTTGTTTATACGTATATATGCATCATCTTCTTCGTTATGGTTTCAGTTTTAAGATTTTGATGTTAACTTACCATGATGTATTTCACCATGGATATCTACTCTATGTTGTATGCTTGAGTTTATTTTGCAATGGATGGTGGTTTCGACTTGAATTAAAGTCATCTTCTAAGTTTCGTCTTGTGTTTAATGTAAAGTAATCCACTTAATCTTAGCCTTTGATTATTATTGGAGGATGGGTAGAGATGGGTTCCTCTTGTCTCACCTAAGACCCTGGTCTCATCTTTGGATCCTCTCCATATATATATATATATATATATAGGGTTTGATCCGGTGAGTCCGGATGAGTTATGTAAGTACGTGAGACCAAACGGAGCATTGAGTTATTTTCTAAACGGTCTAGATTAATCAGTCTTTTGGTTTTTTTTATGGTTAATTTATTGAAGAAAATGACTTCTTGGTCATTCCAACTTAATATCATTTATTAGAGGGGAGTTATTTTTGGTTGTGCCTATTCACGTTCCTAGAAATATGGGATTTCATTTGATAGACCGTTTCATTGTGATATCTTCATTCCAAGTCTTCTTTTCTGTGAAACACGTCTTCTTCTCTCCCTCTCGAAAACACATTGCCGCTCCCTCTCATCGTCTCCCTCTCTCTCGACGGCACTTCTTCGAGGCGGCCAATACCATCTCCGACTGGACAGCACCCTCCCGATGGCCATATCATCTTCTCCGAGTCGACTGGACGGCAACATCGTCTTCTCCAAGTCGACAACAACATCATCTTCTCCGAGTCTTGGAACAAGGTTTTGTTTTATCTTCATGTTTTCGTATTTTTTTTTTTTAGAATTTTTGGTTTTAGTCTTTTTTATAAGTTTATGATTATGTATAATATTTCGATTTTTTATAAATATTTTGTTTTTCTTTGCGATTCTCAAACCCTAGAATTATTATGGATTTCTATTTTTTGTTTCATTTTTGTTGGAATTTTAGAGTGTATTGTTTAGAGTATTTTTTCTTGTGTTTTTCATGGATTTTTGAAGATGTTGCTATGTCTTTTTTATTTTAGTTTGGAGCTTGGGTAAATTGTTTTGACTGTAATCAGAAGAAAATTTAGGGAAATAGGGTTTAAGGATTGCTCTGTATTTGTTCAAGCATGTGGCAAATGCTTATTGATTTTCTGAATATTGCTTATCTATGTTTTTTTCACTGCTTAAGTAGGCTCTGTTTACTGTTTTTAAGTAAATAATGTTTTTAACTGAAAAACAAAGTGGGAAAATAGGGATTAATTAGGAGTGTTCTGTTTTAATTGAAAAAAACAAAGTGGGGAAATAGGGGTTAATTAGGATTACTATGTTTTTTATGCATTAGAAACTGCTTATTGAGATTTTTATAAATGTTTATTCAAGTTTGTTTAATTGCTTATGCATTCTATATATTCTGCTTAAAATAGTAGGTAAAACATGGGTTAAATATGATTGCTCTTTCTCTTATATTCACTGCTAATATATGGTTGTTTTGCTGCTTATGTATGCTTTATATTCTGCTTATATTTAATTGGTGAAATATGGTTAAATTTGGATTGCTCTTTTTTTTTTTAAACATGATTTTGACTGCTCATTAATTATGCTTATATATGTTTGTTTTTATTCTCATGTATGCTTTATATTCTGCTTATTTTTCATATAGTTGACTGGTACTTTTTTTTTTGATAGATTTTAGTTTGGAAATGGCAAAAGAGAGTAGGAAAAGGAAGGTCGCAAAGAAATATGCAGCTGCAATTTGTCTGGATGTTATGAATGAACATGGGGAATTCAATTTGGGAGAGGCGAAGAAGTTTGCTGGAATGACATATGATCATAACGGAACGATTATGTTTTTTATTTTTGATCAAATGGTTGAATATTGTAGTATTGTTTTTTTAATTTAAGTTTATGATTGGTTTTGAATAGTTGACGTACATGCATAGTTTGCTATAGGGATGTTTTGAGTTAGTTGCGTGTTTTCTTTGATGAATGTTCGTTTTTTTTGGTATAACATACGATGTGTTATTCATAGTTGAGTACATGGACAAATTATTTTTATTTTATTTTTTTTGGCATCATGAACAATTTGATCAAAAAGCAGTATAACAAGCATACATAAGCAGTACTTAATACGTCAATAAGCAGTAAAACATATGGACTAAATAAGCAATTTGTTTGGTTCCTGAACAATTTGCTCAAAAAGCAATAAAACAAGCACACATAAGCAGTACTTAATACGTCAATAAGCAGTAAAACATATGGACTAAATAAACAATTGTTTGGTTCTGAACAATTTACTAAAAAAGCAATAAAACAAGCTTACATAAGCAGTACTTAATACGTCAATAAGTAGCACCCCAAATTGCTCTCTTAAACATAGACACACATTAGTGGTGTTTGTTATCCATATGCAACAATTACTCAATAGACAAGCATTATGAGTAAGGATCTCTCTCTACTTTTCTCTCCTCCTTCTCTCCACCCCCAAAAGAAAAAAAAAAACCTAACCTACTTCCCCTCCCCTCCCTCCCCCTCCCTACAGCCGCCCCCTCCCCCTCCCTCCTTGCCCCTCTCCCTCCCCCTCCATGTCTTTTATTGGAGGGCCAATAATGGCGGTCCTTTGGGTGTCCAAAGGTGGCCGAAATTTTTGGTCCAGGGTGAAAATGGGTCGGAGCTTCACGGAGGTGTCTCGGAGCTGAGAAGACGATGGGCTGCGGCAGTAGATTTGGGAGAGGGAGAGGCATCTTTCTTTTTTCTTTCTGTTTTTTTTCCCTCATTTTTTAGCTATAGATTGTTGTAGTTTTCTTATTTTGTTTGTATTTTCTTTTCCCGGTTGATTTGTGAAACTCGTAGGCGGATCAGTTTTTTCTGTTCTGCAGTATGAAATGGTTGCTCGTGCCCAGTTTCAGTTTTTTTTTGGTGTGTTACAGTCTCCTTTAAGGAGTGCTGAAGTCTCCCGGCGTGGAGTGGTTAGTTTGGGGTGGGTAGTTTCTTAGTCCATGTGAATACGAATTGGTCTTACCAATTCCCCGTTTGGCTCTTAGTTAGTCTTGTCGGCTCTTAGCCCGTTGGCTACGATTGTAGTTGTAATTTTAGTTTTTGAGTTGTTATAATAAAATACTATCGTTCGACAAAAAAAAAGACAAGCATTATGAGTATATTACATAAGCATTTTTTTTTTTTTGCATAACATCACAGTTTCTCTTCAGCAAACTATATCTAATGTGAGAACACAAAATACGTAAACAAATAAGCAACATTTTCCATATTCACAAGCAATTATTTATGCATAACTAAGCAACATTCTAAACAATCGCGTAGAATGCTTGTTCTATTTTAATGGGATTTAATTGGTTTATCAAGATTAATATCATAGTCCGTAAGGTAAGATAGAACCAATTATGGATAACTGCTCCTATTTTCATGGGATTTACTAGATTTAGTCAACCCCCTTATTTTTTACATGGACTAATTTGCCTCATTTCGGTTTTATCAAATATTTTGTAAGCATTAAATGATTTTAATACTAGTCATTGAAATAGGTAGATCGTGGTCGATTTGGTCATATGTACTAATATAATGCTTCCTCTATATATATATATATATATATATATATATATATATATATATATATATATATAACGAGAGATGGGGGTTTATTAAAATTAGATATTAATAGTTGCACTTTGATTTTTTATATGTTACACTTTCTTGCTTGATTTTTCTATTGTAGAGTTGGCATGGGTAGGGTCGTGTTAGGCTGAAATTTAATTGTGCCGTCATTTTTTGTGGCTCAGAGCAATAAAAAATTTTGTGTATATTTTTTGGTTGGGCCTATGGGTCCATCGAGCTTCAGTTGTTTTGGATTAGACCAAAGTATGCCCGAATCTTTTCGGGCCACTAAAAATAAAGTCCAACTCAACCTAATCCTATATATGGGTTGGTTACACCAATTTTACTCTAATTAATAGCTTTCAGGGGAAATTCCACCATATACCCTCTTTTTTGAAAAAATACCACTAAATACGCTCTTATCACTTTTATACCTATTTTTTTCCTTTTTTTCGCTCCAGCTTATTTTTTGATTATTTTTACATTTTTTCTTGACCATGTATTGTTTTATATGTTATATATGTTGTTTAAATTTGTTTCTTTGTTGTTTCTTTTTTGTTTCTTAGTTGTTTCGATGTTTCAAAATAACTTTTACTTGTTTTTTATGCTACATTTTATTCATGTATTGTTTTGTGCATTGTTTCTATTGTTTCTGTGTTGTTCTATAATATTTTTAATGTTGTTCGAATAATTTTTTGTTGTTTTCATGTAGTTTTCAATGTGTAAATACAATTTTTACCTACTTTTAAGCTCTTTTTTTTCATGTGGTATTTTTAATATTTCTTACGTTGTTTTTAGATTGTTTCCATACTGTTTTTTAATGTTGTTCTTATGTTTATTTGTTGTTTCCACGTAGTTTTTAATGTTTAAATACAATTTGTACCTGTTTTTAAGCTCTTTTTGCTCATATGGTGTTTTCTATATTGTTTCTGGTTTGTTTCTATATTGAATATTGGTTGTTTCCATGTTTTTTATGTTTTCATGCATTGGATCAAAAATTGAATTTTGTTTTTTTACTCATGTTGTTTCTATATTATTTTCAATTTGTTTGGTTTTAATATGTGTTGTTTTATGTGTATATTTCTTGTTTTTTTCAAGTATGAAATGGATTATTTAATTGGGGCAATATTTATTTTTTCACTGAAATTTGATTAGAAGAAACATGTTTGAAACAACAAAGAAACAACAAAATATGTTTGAAACAACAAAGAAACAACAACGTAAAAAGTCCGAAAATTTTGGCGAGGCGTATTATTGTCAAAAAAGGGGAAAACGTAATTTTGTCCAAAAATCACGAGAAAGAGTAATATTCTCGTCTTTTGTCAAAGTTGGGTTGTTGTGTCCTTTTCCCTAGTTTTTAATTGTGCTCATTGGTAATTTTTTTTTTTTTTAACTAATGTTAGTTCTTTACTTTTTGAAACTGGGCAAAAGAACTAATTGTGGTAATGCTCCTATTTTAATGGGATTTAATTGGTTTATCAAGATTAATATCATAATCCGTAAGGTAAGATAGAACCAATTATGGATAATGCTCCTATTTTCATGGGATTTACTAGATTTAGTCAACCCCTTATTTTTTACATGGACTAATTTGCCCCATTTCGGTTTTATCAAATATTTTGTAAGCATTAACAGATTTTAATACTAGCCATTGAAATAGGTAGATCTGTGGTCTAGATTTGGTCATATGTACTAATATAATGCTTCCTCCTATATATATATATATATATATATATATATATAACGAGAGATGGGGGTTTATTAAAATTAGATATTAATAGTTGCACTTTGATTTTTATATGTTACACTTTCTTGCTTGATTTTTCTATTGTAGCTGTTAATTGTATAATTCCTACTGCAAGTAACAGACAGAGAAGTGTAACTGGTAATTGTAACAGTGTATATAAGTGTAACAAATCTATTAAGTTTGTTTGGGTAATATCACAATCCAATGTATTTCAAATCCTAAGCTCATATTTAAAGATATTTTTTGAGTTATTGAGGTGAATTTCAAATTCTTCCTAGGTTGCATTTGGATAGGACAATTTGGATTTAGGAAGAGTAAATGATTTCATTCAAACAACCTTAATAGACTAGTGATATGAATTTGAAATTTTTAGCTCCAAATTCATCGATCCAAATGGTGCTATTTGTAATCCTCTACTCAAACCCAAATATTTCAATCCAAACGCAACCTAGAAGTTCCTGTGGAAAGTGATGACAAAAAAAGAAAGTTGTTCTTGAAAACCAACGAGCAAAGTCTCCAACGCAAATGATGACAAAAAACTGAATTCTTCTAGCTGAAATTAGAAGTTTTTTACACAGAAAAGAAAATTCAATACATTCAAGAACTCTATCTAGGAAAAGCTAACAACTCCGGAGAAAGAAAAAAAAAAAAAAAAAAAGCACCATCCCTTTAATAAAATGACCAGGTTTGGAGCCACACACAGTTAGAACTCTCACTCTCTATTACCAAGAGTAACATCAGTTTTCACTAACACTCTCCCTCTATTTCTGTCGTGTTGATCCTATTTTCATGCCTAGGAGCTAAACATGATGGAGGAGGACGATCAACTGAAAGTGTTCCTTCGAGCACCTTAACCACTTCTCCAATCGAAGGTCTCAAAAATGGTTGGTTTTGCATGCACCAAAATGAAATTCTCGCTATCCTTTCTATTGCATCCAAACTGTCGCCACCCACAAATTTATGTTCTCCATTTACCTTGTCAAGTATTGTCTGTATGGTTTCTCCTACGACCTCCTTCTTACACGTAACGATTTGAAGCAACATTTGTCCGAGCATGTACACGTCTCGTTCTGATAGCGACTCAGAAGATGAAGAAGCTGTTTGCTTTGTGAGAAAGTCTTGAAGTCCAAAATCCGTCAACTTAGGGACCAAGTTTTCGTCAAGCAAGACGTTTTCTAGCTTCAAATTGCCGTGTGTTATGCACTTTTGACATTCCGAGTGCAAATAAGCAAGCCCACGTGCCACCCCAAGAGCAATATCGAGTTTTTGTTGCCAAATTGATTCGTTATGGTCCTCTTTAAGGTTGAAAAGCCACTTGTCCAGTGACCCATTTTTGACGTACTCGTACAGTAAAAACTTGTTTGCTGGTTCAAAACAAAAGCCTTTAACGGACACAAGATTCCGGTGATGGGTCCCACTCAACGTAGAAACTGTAACTCGAAACTCCTTTTCTGACGCAGCCACATCCTTCAAAACTTTTTTGCGACTATAGGCGTTTTATTAGGAAGCACGCCTTTGAAAACCGATGTCCCAATCTGATTGGCGAAGTCATTTGTCAGTTCTTTTATTTCCTCGAAAGATAATCTGATCAGCACGCTATAATGTGGATTCATTTGAGCGTCTTTCCCGAAAGGGATCCTTGTCCGCACCTTAATTTTCCGTCTATGGTACAAAAGCGAAAACACTAGAATCTGAATACTCAAAATTACCAACACCGTCAGTAAAACAATCAGTCCTATAGCTCCGATTAACTTTTTACTGCTTACCCTTTCGCCGTTAAGACGCAATTTGTGAGAAAGTCTTGAAGTCCAAAATCCGTCAACTTAGGGACCAAGTTTTCGTCAAGCAAGACGTTTTCTAGCTTCAAATTGCCGTGTGTTATGCACTTTTGACATTCAGTGCAAATAAGCAAGCCCACGTGCCACCCCAAGAGCAATATCGAGTTTTTGTTGCCAAATTAATTTCGTTATGGTCCTCTTTAAGGTTGAAAAGCCACTTGTCCAGTGACCCATTTTTGACGATACTCGTACAGTAAAAACTTGTTTGCTGGTTCAAAACAAAAGCCTTTAACGGACACAATATTCCGGTGATGGGTCCCACTCAACGTAGAAACTGTAACTCGAAACTCCTTTTCTGACGCAGCCACATCCTTCAAAACTTTGCGACTATAGGCGTTTTATTAGGAAGCACGCCTTTGAAAACCGATGTCCCAATCTGATTGGCGAAGTCATTTGTCAGTTCTTTTATTTCCTCGAAAGATAATCTGATCAGCACGCTATAATGTGGATTCATTTGAGCGTCTTTCCCGAAAGGGATCCTTGTCCGCACCTTAATTTTCCGTCTATGGTACAAAAGCGAAAACACTAGAATCTGAATACTCAAAATTACCAACACCGTCAGTAAAACAATCAGTCCTATAGCTCCGATTAACTTTTTACTGCTTACCCTTTCGCCGTTAAGACCATTAGATGAAGAAATCGTCTCGGCATTGCCATGCGTGTTAGCACCTTGAGCCGCGGCAGCTTGAGGAACAGAACAAACCTTCAAGAAAGAGACGGCACGGATATAAGGATTCTTGTATCCACTAACAAACGTTGTCCGTTTTATCGTACATCGACCCGAGCCGTCGTTCATCGAAGTTGCTGCGATACAATTAGTATCGTTTGAGCAATACTCTTTGCAAGCCGTCTCACTCAACAACATCTCAACATCATGGGATGGATACAACCCGTAAAGAACCGTTTGCTTCATTGCCACAATGCTCGTATGCATTTTGCAATTCACCAAATCCACCATTTTCTTGCACCCTACAACACCAGAGTCCACCCCTGAACTACTAATCCCTGTCTCAAGCGAATCATCGTACAAACAATCGCAAACGGGACCCGACGAATTATACCCACAAACACTATACAAACCACAAGACCCAAAAACACTCCACTGATCTTGTAGCCATACAGCTTTCACGCACGACTCGCGTCATCCCAAGAGTAAATTCTCAAATTCCCATCTCGATCGATCCTAAGGTGTCTCAAATTCACGGAAGGATCTCCGTAATCCTTTGACGAAACGGACCAGACAACGTTGTTATGATCATCGTACAGTCCAAAAACACCGTCAGAATCAAACCTTGCTTCGTTCGAGCTAAAGTGACTCCTCCAATAGGTCACATTATGTTCCCACACAAGTTCAAGTTCTCCAATCTTGCTAATTACTAAATTATAGTAACTTGAGACTGATCTTGTGGAAGAGGCTCTAAGGTTTTGAGAATAATGTAATGATTGGCCTGGAAGCAAAGTGTTTGTTGGACTACCAAAACTCTCCCAAACCACTTCATCTTTGTCACTCAAAAGAACAAAATTTCCATTATCCAAAAGAGTAGCTTTTTAACACCTAAAGTGGAGGTATTACTACTCCACATTATAATTCTACTTGGGTTATTCATTAAAACTAGTCTCCCATCCATGGCAAGCTTAAATGTGGAGTTTTCAGAAACCCTAAGACCCCACCAACTGTCCAAACAGGCAAATTTGCAAATTTATCCCCTAAGTTATACTTAACCCCAACCACATATTCATCAACATCATCACCATCTATCTCCAAGAACCCAAATGCAAAAACCCCATTTTTAGACACCCAATTTTTGTCTCTATCAAAAGCATTAACCTCAAATCCAAGAGGGACTGAGGCCATAGTAAAATCATCACAAAATACTACAGAAAAAACAGAAAACAAAACCAGTAGCATAAGAGGAACACAAAAATACCTAGTTAAACAGCATTTTGTCAAGCTTTTTCCAATAAAATTCTTGACAGATAGCCCAGAAAGTAGCTGACTTAGCCCAGAAAGCCACATTTCAGCTGCCAGAAACTGGTGAGGAAAAAAAAAAAAGAAAGAAATTATCTTCAAAAGTTTATAAGAGGGGAATATGAAGTAGGAGAAATCTGAGGTGGATATAGTGAAGAGGATAAAAGGGAGTGGGTATATCTTTGAGTAGAGGCTCTTTTCATGAGAAAGTAACAGGAAAGGCAGAAAAAAAAAAAAAAAAAAAAAAGTTTGAATCTTGAATGGAACAAGATTTGTAATAATGGGGGAGGAGAAAGAAAACAAGATTCAAATACTTTATGAGTAAACCAAGATTCTCATAGTCATAGGCTGAGTTTGTTCCCACTAACAACAGTGAGAAAACGAGTCTCTACTTTTCATGTGATATTTATTTCTTGGATTAAGTACATATATATTAGCATGCTAATTAAATAATGACAGTCAGCTTTTGTAATTAAGTATTAATATATGTATGTGAAATTCAATGCATTGGACACTGCTATCTAAATATTTTATCTAGAAATAGAGATACCAAATTTTATAAGTTTTCACAATTTGTGAGTTCATATGTTTGGTCAATTCAACATTATTGAATCAATGTTTAATAATTAAATAACACGCGGAAGTGGTCCGAGATAGTATATAAATAATTCGGGAAGGATGAAAAAATAAATATTAGGGGGGAGTGTTTTCAATTTTTTTAGGGGGCCAAGATTTTAAAACTTAATAATTATATATAATATATATTTAATATTATAATTTTGAGAAATTTAATGACGTTGAGGGGCACAGCCATTCGCCAGTCCCCCAACTTCCCCCAACTCCCTCTCTGCTAATGCTAATAATGTAATATCATGAAGGTGTATCTAATCTAAAAATTCAAGCTTCAAAGGGTGCACTAACACAGAAATATATAACAATATATACAAACATAAAATAAATTCTTTAATTGCATAATTTTTCGTTAAAGAATAATAAGTAACATATAAAAGTTAAGAAAAATAAAGGGTGGTTTTCATCATTTGCATGAGGGGTTGAAAATAATTTCTCAAAAAGACAAGGATCTTCCATCAATTAAATTTGGTTGTAACTTGAGATTAAGAGTAAAACGGAGAATTGTAGTCATAAAATTTGATAAAGATAATTTCTAATTGTAACTCATAAACATCTCAAGTTCTCAAGTTCAATAATAGAACAAGAGCACAACTACGAAGTACAAAAAGTCACCTAAATATAGTCCAAGTGTCCAACGAATATTCTTATTAAGTATTGCTAACTGCTTAAAAATTAAATTGATCAAATCTTGAATAATCATGGTTTTATTTAAGGCAACCTAAGTCATAATTAAATCATGTCTCCATGTGTGATCACATGAGAAATGAAAGGGACCATTGCATGTTGCAATAACAGAGAATTAATGATGGAATGTATCAATTGGCTCACGTGCTAAATCTGTGGCCATGAAGCATATTATTATTTTTCCCTTTACCTATAGACTATCCACAAAATAATAGTACTTCATAAATTTAATGTTCCTAATTCTCAACCTGAAATTAATTGCACATAATTTGAGAGCTTAATCCCATAAGAAACAAGAATTTCTCCATTAATTGCAGTGAAAATATTTTGACAAGGGTCGAAGGCCTAGCAACAGTTAAAGAAGGGTACAAGGGTAAGAATATGAAAATAGAAATAGTAAAGCATGTTGAGGAGGATCCAATGCATTAAAAATTCAAAAAAAAAAAAAAAGAATGCATTAAAAAAAAGATTTTATTGGAAGAAATGGTTTGTGGGGAACAGGCTCCACTTTTAAGATTTTAGCAGGAATTTGAATTTTTTTTTTTTTTTTTTTTTTTTTTTGATAAGCTTCCTGCGCTACGCCGACTATCGCCGAGACAACATTTCCGCTCCTCATTCTTTGCCGCCAAGGTAAACCGCTGGATGTGCACGACGATCAGTGTTCGACGGCGAGGGTCTGGCGACGACAAGAGATCCTCGGGTAAAGAGAACAATTATGTTCGACCCCCAATCTACTAATAACGATCTCTCCCGAATCGAACCCACACGGATGCTATTCAAGATGAGTTCCCACCAAATCTTCACTACCGCATATGCCCTGGGGAAGCGATTTGATGGATAGCGGGGATACTCCGACCTCCACCCCACAAAAACAATTTGATGGAGGCGAGAATTTGAATTCTTGTTTGTATGCAAATGGACAGGCCTGTGCTACAGTGCCTCTTTTCGTGACCACTACCTTCTACTGGCTTATCATCTATGCCTCCCATTTCATTTTATATAAATACAAAGATTTATAAAAAGAGAGTTTAAAAAAATACAATTGATAAATAAAAACAACTATGCAACTATACATTAATTAGAGTTATTACAACCTGTCCATCAATGATCTTGGGCAACAAGAAAGGATATTGATACCTAGCCCATAACTTGCATAAGCCCATTAAGGTTTGAATTTCAGTGTGCCCCTCTCGACTGAAAAATACTTGGTATTACTTGGCCCCTCAAACTATGAATATATGCACTCTATCCACTTCAACTGAAAAAACTATGCTTTATCTTTCATCTTATTTTTATATGCTTTTCGAATAATTCATATGTAAGTTAATCTATTAATATTGAACTTGGTATACGTAAAATTTTGCTCTTTGGTCCTAATAATTTGAAGTAATTCCCAGACAGACAGTAATAATTTCTAGATAAATTTTCAAATTGTCACATTCAAGAGGGAGAGAATATGAAATGGATGTAATAAAGTTGTAATAATGGCCAGATTTAGAGAATAATTGAAATAATTGGTTAGAGATTCTATAAGTAATGTCAAACCTAATTTTCCAGCCACGGAAATTAGAGGCGTCAATTTGTGACCCGACACGAACTTAACATGAATTTAGTAGGTACAGGTATTACCCTTAGCAAGTTTGGGTAAAAATCAGGACGGACACGGTTAACACGGGAAATAAATAGGTCAGGCAAGGTCGACTCGCGTATTGACAGGATTGACCTATTTAACCCATTTAATTGTATAGTGACATATTATTTTTATTGGGTGCAATTAGGTTGCATCCATATTTGAGATAATAAGGAGTCCTATTTAGATGAGGTTTATCTAGAAACCTCTCTCATTAGGACTCTAACTGAGATATGGGATTGAAATATATATTGATATCTCTCCCTACAATATCAGTCCAATTGAGAATATCGTTCCCACAGAAAGAATAATCTCTCTCCTAAAATTTCTCTCTACGGTTTTCTTCTTCGAGTATCACCGGTGTCTCCAAGGGTTTAAGATGTGCACATCCAAGTAAATAATTCTAGTTATTATTTACACCAACGTGAAAGGCGGTTTGTGATTCGTTTCGTGGTCCAACCAATCTATGGAGTTTGTTCGTTGCTCACGATTCAATCAAGAGGAGGCTTGTAGATGGCGTAATCATGGATCAAACGGGAGGCTTGTAGACGGGCTTAAACATGGCTATGTGAATCGAAGGATTCCGCTACAAATAGGTATACTCGATCCATCCTATATGTGCAAATATGTGATTTAGATATTGACCCATATTTGCTAACAGTCTTACTCCGGGCTATTAAGTTCTTACATTTGCGGCTTAAACAAATAAAGCGCAAATACTTTCTTTAATCCACAAAAATATTGTCCTGCGTCTCAAGTCGCGACAATCTTTGGATACTTTGTCTATGTTCATGCTAAATTGGCTAAACAAAGTTGGTGAGTATGGTCTAATTTCAATAATTTGCACAAACAATTAGGTACTGATCTAAAAAATTTATTCTGGATCCAAGTAATATTTATTATTTTTTCAATTCAATGAGATCGAAAATTTACCACCAAGGCTAGTAAGTAATCATCCCACCGAATTGAAGATCACAATAAAAATTACGATCCATGAATAAAATTATCAAAGTCCATAAATACATCATGCATGCAACCATGCGATATAAGTAATTACGGATAAATATATAGCCCCCATGGGCGACATTGACAAATGGTGCATCATGTGGAGATAATTTAGACCTATGGTGGTAAAACAAAAAAAATATCCTCGTAAAATTGATGTTAGATAGCCTCCAAAAATCGGCTCAATAAATACATGCCTCAAAAAAATAAAAAATACATAATTTCAAGCATCAATCTAGAAAAATATAAAAAACATAAATGAGGATACCAAATTAATTTTGCGCTTTAATTTGTTTAAGCTGCAAATTTTATAAAAGGGTTTAAGCTCTATTTTTGGAATTTGAGCTTACTCCCAAGTAAATACTCTAGTTATCTAAATTCGCTATTTGAGTTGAATCAAGTATATTAGTTACTTGTGTTATTAATGAAATCGCCTATCTAGAGGCTGATTATAAAAAATTGAGAAATACACAAATAAGTGCACTTGTCGCTTGTGCCAACCGATATAAACCAACTCGGGTGAATATTGAAACAAGCATAATGTAGCTTGACAAGAGCAAAAGCTAAAATAGAACTATAGATTGATCCATAAAGTGACAATAAGTCGTGTCATCTTATTGAATGAGGCAATTAAGTATCAACAATTATTAAGTGCACTTATGAGATTGGTAACTTCGCTCGTAATTGTATTGAGATGAAGTTTGACTATTTATTTGCTCTCTTATTTTTTCGCTAATATTTCCAAATCTCTCCATGGGTGGGTTGTAGATATTGGTTGACTTAGCATGTGGTTTTGAGATTGAGCAAATGTATATGACTATTATCGGTTTGTGCATCTATAGAGCGCACAAGAGGAGGCTAAAAAAAGAGTCACCTCAAGCTCAACGGTTGGTGTGAGCAACTTGATGTGTCGATATAGTCTTACTCGGATAAATGCACTTGTAAGATATTTGTTGTGTGAGAAGACTTGTCTATCTTTTCTTTGTGATGCTTGGCTTTAGATAGTATTTCTTTTAGATCTTCTAATGATATCATGGTAGGTGAGGTTAGGAGGACGATTTGTATTAGCTCGAGGAGGCTTTATTGTCTAACTCGCTAAGGTCAATCTCCTATACACTATTTTTTTCAAGCGGGATAAGCTCTTTGGAAGAATGAAAGTCGACTATTTTTTCTTTTAAAGCTAAGTCCACTAAATTGAGTGCGGACTTATGAGTGTGAGGCACAAAATTAACGCATTATATTTTCTTTTATTGCTATTTACGCTATAAGTTAGTACATTCTCACTCTCATCAGTTAGAAGCGCCAAATTGCTTTGAGCGATTCTTAACAGATGAAGATGTACTAATAGGGAGCGGGAATAGTGTGTCTAGTTAGTTTGGACACACAGTTGAAGGAATAAACTTGCAAGTTGAATGATGGTTCCAAATACTTTCCAGCTATGTGAGCTTGCGAAGAAGGGACAATCACTTCGAAATGGTTATATTTATGATGGCGCAAATTGATTTTTGTATCTTGTTGCTGCCTATATCATAAACTTTGTGTCTCCAAATGATTCTTCAACCTTGTATGAGCTTTAGTTTGGTAACAAGCCCAAATTAGTGGGTTTGTGCCTATGTAAGTTCGAGAAAATGTGTTCTCACGTGGAGAATCAAGTCGCACGATTTAGGTTTCCCTTCAATGGGATTTATTGAGCATTTGTGAAGTCTAAAGAGATCTTAAAACTATGCGAGTTGCAAGATCCTTAGGAGGCGCTCGTTTCTCTAGCGAGGATGTTGTATTTTATACTCATCTAGTAATCGCTGGGATAGTGGGAGCGACACTAAGTCAGTGGGAGTTAGTGTCTCACACGCAAAGGATTCTCAAATTTCATGAGTAAAAGGAGTGAATATAAAATATTCCCCATCATCTATATGAGATTGAGTGGGGATCCTTCACAATTACTTTTGTGGGTGTTGATGAGTCGATAGATCACGTGACTTCACTTGATGCCCTAAGTGGATAGTTGTTGAGAAGGAAAAGATAAACCGAATGACTAAAAATAAAGTCTAAGAGCTTGTTGATCTTTCGTCTAGATGCAAGACCATTTGAAACGTGTGGTTTCGAAGGTCAAGTGCAATATAGATGGGTTGATTAACATGTGTGTAGCTTCGACTAAAGACGAAATATTTACGCTTTTGTCGAAGTACGTAAATTATTTTTGAGATGTTCTCCTAAGTGGTGAGGTTGCCTCAATTCATCGATATGTTATCTATTATTGCCACTTTCATCAGGTTTATCCTGGATGATTGATGTTGACATAGTTCGTGAAAGTTGAATAAGGAGATCTATGTGGATCACCCACTGAATTCAAGAAGTGAAGTAAGAGCGCATTGATTGATCAAGAAGCTCTAGCTGTGACTTGAGTCATCACTGATTTCATCAAGCTATCATTTTGATAGGCCTACGATGGTTAATTAATTCACTGAACTTATGTAAGAGTTGTATCTCACTGTATATGGCAAAAATGTGATGACTGGAAAGAACATGGAGTTATTGCCACTCAATGTTGGCTGTCCTTACACTTCATGGTCAAAGATCATATTCTTAGTCAGGAAAACGATATCTTCGGAAGATGAAAAGAAATGCTAGCTGATTTAAGTAAACATTGTCGAATGTTTGATGTGCGCTATGTGCATACTCGATGCAAGTCTTGTACTTAGCAAAGTGTGATTGGTGAGTGGATATCGAAGTGATCCATGCGCTATTATGATGCCGTGATGGCTCAAAAGCTACCTTTAAAACCGTAGGCAAGTGCACCTATCGTTTTATAGTATAGATTATTGAGTACCGAGTGTCATTCCCACGAGGATTATAAGTACTAATAATTACCGTCTTTTTGTTATTTAATCTAACAATTTTTAGAGTTTTTGTTTGATAAAGAATCTAAATTATCGAAGTATAAAAATGAAGTAAAATTTGTAGAATAAGAAATCAAGAGATAGAAGTGTGTTTGAATGTAAATCCCTCTAGAATGTTTTGTGATTTGACAAGTTAAATGATTCAACCACAAGCCCTTAAGCAAAAACCAACCTCTTTTAATAAAATCTCATGCTATGTGGACCGTAGAAATTCCCGATTTAAGTTAATCCCTTTCTCAAGGTGAAAAACTCCTAATCTCAAGTTGATTAACTGAAATCTCTTTCTAGTTAAAACCCCAAGATTGCATTATAACGATTTATGAATTCCCATATTAGGTTTGACCCTAATCCGGAAGATTTATGTCGCCCTATATCTAGGATTGCATGCAACTCTTTTCACTTATATAGGTTCTATTTCACCATGAATCTCTCGATTTCCCGGATAAAAAATAAACTTCAAATCAATATTGCGCATATATCAATTCGAATGAACGAAGCATAATATAAGTGAATCACACAAAATATGAAGATTTTATTAAAAACATACACACCTTAATCACAAATCCATTCTAGAGTTCATTACATTCAAACACTAGGAGTTTTAGCTACACATGCTTTTGACACAAGAATAAATTACACAAGAAGATGTAAACATTGTAGACATGGTGTACTTATCTTTATCAAAATCTCAATTGACTTGATGATGTTGCTCCAAGCCTTCTTCCCCGATGTTGCCTCAAGCTTACTCCTCCAAGACCCTCGATCCCAATTCTACTTAATGAAATGAATACAATGAATATTTTTCGAGTATCTAATTGAATTCCTCTCCCAACTTCAACCCTTGGCTTTTATAGGCAACTAATACATTGATAGTACTCTCTTTTGTTAAACAATTGCCTCCATTTTCCTTGTTGGTTGGTGAATTCTTGTATTCAAGTGATGAGGAGGGGACATGGAGACATGTTTCAAACAAAGTAGGGTATTAAAAGTGTACAAAAGTGGCCAAGATGGGTTGGTTGGTGAGTTTTCCCAAATTCCGCAAAGAAAAATTGCAAAAAGAGGTCCCGGACACGCCAGTGTTAGGCAAAGACGGCCAGCCGTCCGCACAAAAAATCGAAAATGGCGACATGGCCGTGTTGTACAACACGGCCAGGCCGTGTTGTGTGACACGGCCGTGTTGTATGACACGGCCAAGCCGTGTTCGGGCTGTTTTTCCGCAAAAAAATTCGAGTTTTTAGCTCCCGCGGAACACGGCCGTGTTGCCCGACACCCCCCGCCCGTGTTGGACCAAAAGGCCCCGAAATGACGCGTTTGGCTTGGAATTTCGAGCGTTTTTGCATCCTTAAACTCCCGGTATGTTTTGACATGAATCCATGGTCCGAAATTCACCAAAATTAGCCCCAAATGGTCAATCTACATCAATAAAAGCACCTCGGGGTAATATGAACTATGTACAATCAAAAATTTATAAAACTAACAATAAAATAACTCGAATACTACTCAAATATACACATAAAACATGCATAAAAAGACCCTTATCATGCCGACATGTGGATATTTAGATATCTTAAAAGATTGGTCTATGATTTGCTAGAGGCAAATTTGGCATCATGAAATGATGCGCATTGCGCGCACATTCATGATGTATTTTGTTGTCTTGTGATAGTAAAACTGCTTTGGTGTATGGTTTGGGCGCCGGACATGGATGGTAGACCAAACATATTTACTCTAGGCTTTACTTCACTTGAGAGTTTTTGCGCATAGTTAATATTGTTCTCAGGCATACTTACGAGCGGTGTGGGCGCTCATCCCTTTTACGAGCCTTTGTTTGGAGATATGCTCCAAAGGCATGTGAGTCATTAGGGATTAAGTAAGAATTGATTATGTGGCCTTTGAGAACATATTGTGATTAATGAGATATGTTGGATTCTCATTATGTGTTTGGTACTGAACTTGTGAGTTGTCACCAGGCTTTGATTGGACCTCTCACACGGGCAATCGCCCTGGCGCTAAGAGAGCGAGCGGGATGAGACTTAAAAGATTGTGTCGCATAAGAAGGTTTGCGAATGATCGCCTTCGCGCTAGAGCAGTGAGGAAGGTTAATAAGTATAATTAATAGTCGCCTTAACTAGAGGTTAAGATGAGATCCGAGTTGATCGACTATGAAGTATGTCCAAACTTCATAAAAGCCTGTTTGTAGCCAAATGTGCGAGCTATCGTATGACACTTTGGGATTGACTACGAGTAGTACCTTGGTCGGGCGCTTGAATAGCGATCGGACTAAGATTTGTATGATGTCTCAGAGCGTGACATGCCTAAATTGAGTGGGAGCTCCATCATAGCATGTATTCATACTACATGTGCTTCGAGGCGACCACCTATGGGAAAGGATTTGAATGGGTCCCCGCTTCGTCCTTTGTGTGAGCCCATATTATTTTCTTGTACCCTTTGGGACTTTGGGACTGTGTCATGAGGTGTAAGCTTGATGACGCTACTTTAGCATGTATCTAATGGCCATGTGTGATTCGGTCTGTCGGAGCATGTCTAGGAAAGTTGTCAAGACCAAGCTAATTGGCATGTGGGACCGAGGAAAAATTAAGTTGGTAATGCACTTATGTTCTATGATTCATTGCCCGGGCGACTATGTCGAAATGTGTTTGACTAGTCATGAATCTAGAAACATGTTTGAGTGAGTTCAAAGATGCTCTATTTATTTCATTGAGGGATCTAGAGATGCTTGATGGGTGCGACCACTTAGTTTGGGGTACATAGCGAGTTATTGAGTTGTAGGGTTATGTTAGTTTGGTGATGACTTAATTTAACTCTCCTCAACTTTGCTTTCTCGCTTGGTCGCACGCCTTATTCCCTGTATGAAAGAAGAGACGTGAGATGAGAACTATGAGGATGTGATTCAAATGAGTCGAGTCAAATATGTATGAGTGGGAGATATTGGGTGCAATTAGGTTGCATCCATATTTGAGATAATAATGAGTTCTATTTAGATGAGGTTTCTCTAAAAACCTCTCTCATTAGGACTCTGGCGAGATATGGGATTGAGATATATATTGATATCTCTCCCTACAAATATCCCAATTGATAATATCGTTCCCACACGAAAGAATAATCTCTCTCCTAAAATTTCTCTCTACGGTTTTTCTTCTTGGAGTATCACCAAAGTCTCCAAGGGTTTAAGGTGTGCACATCCAAGTAAATAATTCTAGTAATTATTTTCACCAACGTGAAAGGCGATTCGTGATTCATTCGTGGTCCAACCAATCTATGGGGTTTGTTCGTTGCTCGCGATTCAATCAAGAGGAGGCTTGTAGATGGCGTAATCATGGATCAAGCGGAAGCTTGTAGGCGGGCTTAATCCTGGCTATGTGGATCGACTTGATTCGCTACAAATAGGTATACTCGATCCACCCTATATGTGCAAATATGTGATTTAGATATTGACCCATATTTGCTAACAATTTTCATATTTTGTGATGTTTTAGTTGTTTATGGATCATGGAAAAATTATTGAATGCATTTTCTAATAATTTAATTTATTTTTTATTTTTAATTTTAGCTTTTTCTTCATTTTTTAATTTTTTTCGTGTCAACTTTAAATTATATAAGTATTTAGGTGGTAGGTCGGGTTATCCATGTCATAAACAGGTTGTGTTCACGCCGTGTATCTTGATACGAATAATTAAATTGGTCGTATTCGTGTTTTTGTCAAACGTGTAATACCCGTTTCAGAACAAGACCCGCAAACACAAATCACGACGCGATTGATACCCATACCAGAAATCTTATCTTTTTTCCTATAGAAGGAGAAATGATAGTGTCACATTGGTCAACAATGCTAGGGAGTGTTTGCGATCACTAAAAAAAGTTCTTTTCAGTTTTTGGCTCAAAAAAATTAATTTTAGTGTTTGTAACTTTCTAATTCAGCTTCATTTCAGGATGACTCGCTTTAGATTTATGATTCGCTTTCCGGTTTCACTTTTACAAACAAATAAGCAAATTTACAATCTTTTCACCAAACATTTCTCAACTTTTGACTCTCAACTTCTGATTCTATTTGCAAAAATTACGAGCTTCTAAATCTCAACTATTTTTGTTTTTGCTACAATAAATAACTTTTCTAAAAGCAAAAACCTTTACAAACACTCCCGTGATAGGTGAATAAAAGTTTTTGCAAGATTCATTAATAAGGCATAAATGCCAAAAAAATGGAGGAACATTCAATTGTAATAACCCAGTGAGTGTTTGTATATTTGAAGACAATTTCTTTTAGGGATATTCTCAAATGCTAAATTTAAATCTTCTTTACCAAGTACATGAATCTTTTGGCCTTGAGAAAAATCTACCTATATTCCAAATTTAGATTTTATGTCTCTTCCTAGATATGCCACCACAAGTTTGAGATTCACTTATCTAATTTCACCAGAAATTGTCACTTATCCTATTGAAAATGATGTTAAAGATGCATGCACAATTTCAAGAAAACATGGTTCACAACAAGGCCAGCAAGGCAAGTCATAGTTAAATAAAAAATATATATATAATCATCCATATATAATTGTGGCCAACATCATACAACTGAAAAATTAACTGAACATTGTACTCCAAGAATGGATGAATGATTGAGCAATTATTAAAAAAATATGGAGCAATCATGCAATTTTTTCATCTTATTAAATTGGGACAACCTTTTTAATGTGTAAAAGGGAAACTAATAAAGCCTGCTGCATTTGTTTGGGAATAACATTTACAATAATCCCCATTATTGAGACTTCATTAACTGAACCCATGATGTATAGGGTTATTATTGCAGATCTTGATGGAATATATTTTGATATTCAACTAGACTCTGTACTTCTAACTGTCCTTGGTTTTGGATCTGCATGACAATACAACCTGGTAGTCTGCTAAGAATTTTATTTTTAAAAAATAAAATAAAATAAGAACTTGTACATTTTTTTGCATTTGCATCAGCTAACAAATTTCAAGTTGCATTAGATTTATGTTCATGTCTGTACTTTTTGCATTCTTGTGTTTGAATTTCCATAGCATCCCAGCTCAATGTAGAACCCTGAAGATTGTGCATCTTGGGTAGAGTTAAAAAGGGTTCAATTACTTCTATAATTACAGTTATTTAATGAAGTAAATTTCTTGAAGTAGCCATGGTTTATATTAATGGGAAGTGCTAAATGGCCATATTATGGCCAGCCATAAAGTAGGTGGATTATTTCAATTAATGTTTGTGTTAATGAAATTACTTTACAATCCTTAAGGCTTAAACCATTTGCTCCATATTAACATGCACATTGGCGCCAGTTTATATGCAATTTTATTTAAGGGAAATTTACATGCAATTTTGCCAACAATGATATTTATATTATCCATATATTAAGGAATATTTACATAAATAATTTTAATTATTGTTTTCAGTTTATATAATATTAGTATCTATTTAAGACTTATAAGTAATTTTTATTCAAATTTGAGAGTTCGATCTATACAGTTTTAAAATTTTAATTAAAGATAAAATTTGTTATACCTCGTATTTTGTACGTGTAACAATCTATTATGCGATTAATAATACTAAATAAATCGTTTGTTTGATACATATAATTCCTGCGATTGGTATTCACAACGATGGCCCATTTTGCGATAGTTTACCGTGTTATGCGAAATTCAAAATGATTTTGTTATTCGGATTTTGTAATCAAGTCTATTTATCATGTGAAAATTTATTTTGATTTTCAGATATACAATTATTTTTGATAGGGGTGTGCATGGTCCGGTCTGGTTCGGAGATTTAGAAATCTCCAGAACCGTTCCAAAGTTCGGAGATCCCAAAATTAAATCTCCAGAACCGAACCATAAAAAAAATCTTCATCCCGAACCGACCCGAAAGTTCGGTACGGTTCGGGACGGAGATTCGGTTCTAGTGGGACGGTACGGAACGGTTCGGGACGGTACGGAGAAATGGAGATTCAAATATTTCACAAATAAAACACATCAAAAAGTAAAAAGAAAAATCAGTGTAAAAATCATTAAACGGTTATACTTTCAATCTTTTTCATCTTGAAACTATTAGTATTAAACAAGATGAACTTTTGATATTTTATATATTAACTTATACATAAAATTTCTTTAACTCGTATTTAAGTGCTAAATTTATATTGTAATTCTAAATCATTCTATCATGGTATAGACTATCTGCGTATTAGTTTAATATCAATTTAACTTTTAAATCATTTTTATCTAATTTATAGTTAAAAGGATTGATTTTTCTTTTTTGGATTTTAATATAATATGCTTTAGATATGATGTAACTATTAGTGAATTAAATATATATTCAATTATTTATTTGATATATTGATAATATGCCAAATTTTTAATTTGATAATTTTAGTATTATATAGTATTGAATTTCAAAGAAATGTTTAGTTAATTCAATATCAAAATATAAATAAGATAAAAATATTATATATGTATATATAAAAATTATTTTAAACTGGTTCTAGTTTTGGATATTCGGTTCGATGACGGTTTGGTATGGTTCTCGACGGATATTTGAAAAATCTTCAAAATCGTACAATGAAAATATTCGGGATGGTTTGGTTCGGGAAAGTCAAAAAATCAACGGATATTTTCGGTTCGGATATTTTTCGGTTCGAGTTCGGTGATCTCCAAGTCTCATGCATACCCCTAATTTTTGAATCTCAATATTTGGTTTTATCGGAATAATTTTTGAATTTTATTTTCATCTTGTTGTGACTTAGCTTACAACAAACTCATCTATGGTGACTTAGCTTATAGTTCAATTGTTTGATTATAATTAAGACTAAATTAACAGTATCATATATATATATATATTCGATATAAAATAATAGTACCACACATATATCTTGAATCATACAGTTCGATTGTTTCCGAATTAAATTATTAATCTATTGTCTATATCATGAATCATATAGTTCAATTATCATTGAAATGGATATAATGATTAATATTCTTTTATATCATAAATCATATAGTTTAATTGTTGAACTAGGAATAGGAATTTGAGGCACGACACGATTGGCTACACGAACAACGAACAACTAAATTATAAAGTTTGGTTTGGGGTTTATAGGATTCAGGCCATTATCGTGATGATGCGATAAGGCCCGTTAAAAACCAGGTTGATATTGGATCGATCCGATAAACACGATAAGGCCCGATAAAGAACGATAATTTTTTAATTATCGATAATTGATTATTTGTATGAATAATTTATTAGTAATTGATTATTTGTACTTTATTATTTTTATTGATAATTTAATAGAACATATGTATTAAGTATCCAATATAAAGAATATAAAAAATTATAAGTTTTAGTTGTTAATGGGTTTAATGGGCCTAACAGCTTAACTAAACAAATTTGACAATTTTGCTTATCGTGCTTATCGTGTCGCGTGCTTTATGTGTTTTTAACGTGTCATGTTTTGCGCTTAAATTTTAGGCATTAAGGTTATCGTGTCATGTTTGGGTTTAAATTTTAGGCATATTAGGGTTATCGTGTCGTGTTCGTGTTTAAGTTTATCGTGTCGAATTATTTTTATCGACTTATCGTGCAACCTTTAAATACAACCCGACACAAATGATTTGCCACCCCCTGCAAATCATGTATTTCAATTATCATTGGGAATGAACGGAATGATTGGTATCTTTCATATCTCGAATCATATAATTCAACTAAAAATTAAAATTGAATACAATTCTATGACTAAGAGTATCATCTTATATGTCCTAAATCTTGTAGTTCAATTATAATTTGGATTAAGATAAGTGTATTGCTTTATATATATATATATATGCATCTATTTATTATTTTATGAATACACGCGCGTAATATATATACACTTCTACTTGGAAGAGTAATTAATTTGGTGCGGAACCAGTTTCTTGGAAAAGTGAAAAGGATTAATTATTATAAAAGAGAGTGAAGTCTTAGTTTCAAATTTGGATTGGTGGGTAATTAGAACTAAGGTGAGAAAGGGTAATATAGGCAAACAAAATATTAAATTCCTATAGCACCCTCTTCATTAATACTGAAAATAACTAAAATGTCCTTTATGGCCAGCCATAATATGGCCATTTAGATTTACCCTATATTAATAATTAATTATCTGTGACATAAGATATGGTTTTTGTTTATAACTTTGAGAGGCATCTCCTTCTTTTTTGCTCCTCAATTCCCCAGAAAATACTTTGACCGGCTAATCGATTTTCGAGTAATTCTTCTATTTTTTTTTATTCATTCTTTTGATTCTCATATTCTAAAGCAACGTATCTAAAGAAATGTATTTCAATGCCTCCCTCTTGACCAAATATTTTACACATTATGATTTCATTGTTTTTGAAAGCAGGTTTTCTTGTCAAATTTAGAACATTGTTGTAAAAACATGCCATATTCATTTTTTTTTTTTTTGAGTCACAATGAATTTCATTCATTAAATAGAAGAAAACTTACAACTGGTTATAATAAATGTAAAAACAATTGCAAGCCCACGGATTATAGACCTATCTGAGATCTAAAACAAAATTTAAAACTCGAAACAGATCTCGACTAATCCATAGGGAGAATTTCGCAATTGTCATTTGGACAAAACACGCACCAAAACTTGATCTCGTTTTTGTCTCATCATCCAGTAATGACACATCCGAGTCTTCAAACACATCCACAAAAGGGACAAATAAAACGAAAAGGAAAAGCCACTAATGGGACAAGAAGCCACCTATTGGGGAGAAAAAACAAAATGACAAGAAAACCAAAAGGTAAGATAAAAAGGAAAAATCAAACGGAAAAACAACTGGCCTCTCCCTCTCCTACACCACCATCCACGACCATCACCACCTCCACGGCCCGTACATCAGCAGATATCGTGCCCAAAAGGAGGAACGAGATCTCTGCCACACCAAGCCATCTCTAAAAGCCACTTCACCAATCGGTTTGGAATATGAGCACTCTACTCAGATCTGAAAGCATCCATGACAAAAAGAGAAAAGGAGATGGGGAGGGAGGGAGGGATGGAGAGAGGGAGGGGGAAGAGAGGTTTTTTTTTTTTTTTCTAAGACAGGGGGCGGCTAGAGAGAATTAGGGCTACTCATCATCTAAAACATGCCATATTCTTGAAAAGTGGTCATTAAGTACTAGGAAAGTTTCCCAAGTCTACTTGGCTTTCAAAAAGAAATTACTCGGTTTCTTACTTGACACCAATGTTGTAAAATCGGCCTGGGGCGCGTGAGACCGAGAAAATTATGTCCAATGGGAAAATTGCCTCAGCCAAAAATCGGTAAAAAATAGATTAAATAACTGTCCCAGCAAATTCCGCAACCTTGCTTGAAAAATTGTCCTAGTCACAAATCACAATATAGATAACAAGTATTGAAATGGAGGAGAAAATAGAGCAACAGTCCCCTTACTCGGTTTTCTGAAACTTGCACCTCCCACAAAGAAAATTTGTCAATCACGATTTTTGACTATGGAGCAAAACAGTAATAAAATTAATGAAAATAGGAGTCAACTGAAAAGAATTTGGTTGTTGAGGAGTTAATATCTGTACGGCTTGTCCAAATTTTCTGATGTACCAAATGGCATATCATCAAGGAGTTGACCCTCAATCTTGGTGTTTGTTCAAAAGGATTAAGGATTGAACAAGTCATATTCAATACTTGAAACGCGGAAAATTGATGCAAAAACTTTACTCAAAATTTATCATGTCACATCTCCAATGAGACCTCGACAAATGGCAGAACACTCGCACTCATCAATTGGGTTGAAAATCAAACCAAACTATTCGGATACTCAACTCAAGGTTGATCGCTAAACACTCGTTTGTGCTCGGTTTGTTTTGTTAATGAATCAAGTTTGAACACATTTTTTCGTTCGATAAAATATAAAGCTCGGTTCGAGCCCAACTCGATTAGTAAAAAAGAATAACATAACATGTGTACAGATATCACGCTACTCGAAAGCTCGATTCGTGTTTGACTCAACTAAAGTTCGTTCAAAGTTCGATTTTATTAATAATCAAACAAAGCTGAAACTCAACTTTTGAAGTTCAATAAAAATTCTAACAAAGCTTATCGGCTCTACGATAAACGCACCTATTCTCAAGCAACAATAATTCACAACTTGGAAATTAAGTTAGAATGGAAGCTGTAATGAGAAAAAACAATTATCTTTCCATTTGAATTTCAACGGTATCATAACCCAAAAGAACTTTACAATCTTCACCCTGCTCTGTACAAGATGAGAAGAAAACAAAAATTTTGTACATGGATAAATAGACCAAAAAATAAAAATTAAAACAGCCTAAGAATTCCTATTTCAAAAGAATATCAAAGAATCCCTCTATAACTTCTCCTATTAACTAAAAAAATAAGAAATGGATCAACACTGCCTCGCTACGGGTCATAAACTGACGTGCATCGTCGAATCACAACTACTACTACGAAAAAGATTGCTGCCAGCTGGCGTTGTTGATGCCCTGAAATCTAATCTCAATCGGCGTTTACGTCTCGGAGACAAATTTTGTTGCTCCAAAGCATGACATTGTAAACCTGAAGGATAGTCTCTCAAGCATCCGATTCGCGGTCCAGCTCCTGTGCTCCACGTACAAGATAATTGCTTCCCAAGTTGAAACGACTTGGAATCTTTATGTGAATTTATTCTTAGTAGAATGTGTTCTTCTAGAATAGTCTCGTCATTAGGTTTGAAGCAAAAGACTCTTCTGCTGTTTGATATGCATCGACTGGTGACCCTAGTGGCGAATTATTAGCGCTTGATTCAGCTGTTTGGTTTTCGCTCATTAAACTCTCTACTAACTTATCTTTACTTGGTATCTCAAGAGCAGCCAGTTTTCTTCTATGTAACACCCTTGAATTTGGCATCTGTAATGCAGATGAAATCTCACTCTCATTTTCTACGGTCACTGATCGATCTTTTTCAACCAAGTCATCTTCAGACGAATTGCTTCTCAAGTATACACCTCCTTTTTGTTCTTCATCTTCATCAGTGGGATCAAGCTGGAGCAATGAGATTAATGTTAATTAGAATATTATAAGTCTTTGGGATAATTACAAAAACACTCAAAGGTTTGGGCTAATTACAAAAACAACCCAGAGATGGTTTCATTCTCTCTTAACTTTAAGGGGTAACTGTAATTTTTTATAAATGTTAGGGGTTTTTGAAATATGTTTTTGCTCAAAAACTCTAGATTTTTTTGTAAATAGCCCGAATCTTTGGAGGGGGAGAGGGGTTCTAATGAACCCTTTTTTTTTTTTTTTTATTTGTCATCATGGAAACACGAACTAAACAAATAAACTACATATAAGCTTCTCTATACCTTAACATCAGTGAGATCCACATTGTTTTCCCGTAGAAACGATAAGAAATCCTGAAAATTTTCTGGGGTCGGCCGATAATGACCGCTGTGAGGCCACACTGCCTGTTTGAATTTGAATCCAAATAAATTAAATTAAACGTTCGATTGGATACACATAAAGCAAAAAAAGAACCAAAAAGAGCTTCACAATGTAATGATACCTTCAAGACTCCATTTTCGGCTACTATCCTCCCAGCAGCCAATGTAGCTCCACCGGCCAAGAAACTCGAGTGTTGAAACGAGCCTTTCTTTTTCTTCCCTACGTATAAATTTTTGGATGTACTGAGGACAAAAATCCACTTAGAACCCTTTGGTTCTTTTGTTGTGTCCAATAATTCCCCTGTTTGCTTGTAAAAAAGTTTTCCATCCTCCATCACAATTTCATAAGCCTTTCTTTCCATCTGTCACATACAGTGGATAAAACTCAGTAAACGAAATCTCTTGAAGAAAATATTAATTAAAACATTAAAAAAATTAAAAAGATAAGGGATATAAGTGCACACCGGACCGAGGTACTTGATGCATTGTTGTTGAAGCTTGGACCGAGGGCACTTTTCGATAATATTAACCTCTTTTCCTTCTCCTATGTCTAGCCTACATGATTGCAACATTTAGTTAGTATATAATGCCATAAAAATGTAATCTCTGATAGAATAATTCTTGGAGCAAAATAAACATTGTACGAGTTTATTAGAGATGCTTACCAGTAGAAAAAGGGTTCTTTGCTTTGAGAATTCAGCCATTTGACATAATAGAAATGTAGATTGTGCCCATAACGATGTCGAGGATCAATCTGCTCAAAGATCAATCAGTATCATTTACTGAGCACTAGAAAATTAAGGGAGTGTTTGCAAAAACTTCTGATTTTATAAAAAGAGATTGATTGTATCACAAGTAAAAGCAGTTAAGAATTAGAAGTGAGACTGTATGGTAAAAAAGTTGAAAAAGTGTTTACCAGTTTGTAAAATTAAAATGCTTTTAGATTCTGATTAAATAAAAGCATTTGCAAAAACTAAAAAGTGAATTTTGCCAATCAAAAGCTAAGAAGCACATATTTTCCGGTGATTGCAAACACTCCTTAAGACATAGTGGAATTACTTACAGCTTCGAGCCAATGCTGTAAAGCAAGTTTCGAGCTTTTCCATTCTTCGATAAGCCCTTTCCTACCTGCAATCGACAACGTCAGAAAACCAAGCTTGATTTCTACAAACATTATTTAAAAAAAAAAAAAAACTATATTTGTGGAAACACGAAATCTAATCGCAAATTCACCTTAGCAGCCCTTGTTCGCGCTCTAGACCAGCGAAACGGCAGTTTCATGCTTGTGAAGATCAAAGAAAGAAATTGAACTATGCTTAAGTTGTGCAAAATCTAAGAGCTTCCACCAGCTCTGCTCAATGAGAACAGCACAATCTGCTAGCTTTCTTCGAGTACGAAAGCTTTTGTAAACCTTTTGTAACTTAATAGCCGCCTCATGTTTGGGGCTGTTCGGATAAAAAATGGAAGAATCGAGTGACATATATTTATCTGTGTCCTTAAAACGAATGGATTGAAATGGCATATTGGGCTTATCATCGCCAAGTTTGATTGAATTTACGATCACCGATTCCAAATCCTTCTCTAAATCAAAGTGAAGAGCGAGTGGGCAAGAACAAGATACCCCCATGCAATTTTTTATTTGGATTTGAATTTTCAAACACCTTATAATTAATACCTGTAAACAGAAATAACAACTCTAAATGATTATTATGTGTATATTGACTTAAAGGATGAATTCATCTTTAGTTATTATGGTGCATAAGAAAAGCATGTATCAGTTGAATGAGCTGCAAAATACAAAATATAAATGACAAAAACATATGTGACAAACTAAGCAATAAATGCAAACTAACCAAATGAATTATACAGCAACAAATCTTAATCAGAACAACAGAGCCAAAAAAAAAAATCAAACTTCAGAGATCCCAAAAAATTATAGTAAAGATTTACCAAAACCCAATGCTCCCCAAAACCCATTTGAATTATACACACGGAAAATCAAAAGAAATTGAACAATGGAACACACCAATCAAGCAGAATTCTTTTTAAAACACACACACACACACATAAGACTTCTGATAAAAATGACATGTAGAAATAAAGAAAAACTCAGATACCAATTTATTCAAATCGAACACGTAAATTTGCACATACATTAAACAACGGAAAAAAAAAGGAAAAGAATATAAACATAATCAGGTGAAAAAACGAAAGTAAGTGAAACAAACACCAGAACACAGAAATCCTTAACAAAATGTAAAAAGGATAGAAAAAGCTGAAAACTTTTACCTCAATGCAAAAGATTGCTGGGGGAAGACAAAAGGAGAACTCTTAGGAAGAGACAGAGAGAGAGAGAGAGGTAAGAAATGTATCGAAAACACAGTCCGAAATAATGGGATAGTTATTGAGAAATCTTGGAAAGAGAGTGGGATCATTCAACAAATTAAGAGCAAAGACTTTTTCTTTTTCGGTTGGTTTCTGATTTGTGGGCTTTAACTTTAAGAGATGTTTAACAGGACACTGAATGAAATGCAACTATGGCTTTCTTTGTGTTTCAATTGCTTACATGTATTGTATCTGTATATATATAGTAATAGGAGACAAGTATGAAAGAATGCCGAGGTGCGGGGGTGGGTTAGAGAAGCACGTGGAGATGTGTGAAATGGACTTTTGAGTTTTGAAGGACTAGGTGGTAATAAAACTATGGAAGTGGTTGCAAATTCTTAAAAAAAAGTGATTCTTAATTTTTAAATATAAAGAGTAACTTCTTTAGAGTTTGCAAACACTTCCTTAATATTACTATTTTATGTTTTTATATTTTTATTTTCTTTCATATTAACGATGATCTTGAATGCTTTTATAACTTTAATTACATGGATTGATTTGATTTTCTCCCCATATTTAGGATTATTTGATCGATTTTACCATAGTTAGAATGATATTGATTGATTTGTATATATTTTTATATTTAGATTAGGCATGTTGTAACTTATATAAACTTCGTCGATTAAACTAAAAAAAGTACATGTTTAGGAGCATTTCGTAAAAGTTTATTTAGAAAATTGACTTCTTAATAAGTGATTTTTAAAAATAAAAATCAAATTATATTTCTCTAAAATGCACTTTTCAAATAAATAACTAATCCAAAGTTCATTCTAAATTAACCATCAAATAAATATTATTATCGAAAATGGATTTCATTTGATAAATGCTCTCAAATAAGCTGAAAGTATGCCATATTTTCCTTACTTCTTCACGAGGTACCATTATTGTTAATTTTTCGTTTTGGGATATGACGAAAAGGGTAATTGTTGGTTGCATCTAAAATAAAAATGAAAATCCTTTTTTCTATTTTTCACCATTTTTATTTTATTTTTCAAGGTTCCAACACTTTGTTTATTTCTTTTGTTTTCTCAAGTCCCAAAAGATTAAGTGCCAAATCATTTGATCTTAATCCTTGACATAATTCCCCATTTATCCTCCACTCATATTCATATATAATTTCACATTTCTCGACCAATCTAGCAACATCGAAAACTATGTATTTTATTTGCGTATATTTTGGGATTGAGTTGGTTAAGTCAAAATTAATGTATACTTTTCAAACTTCATATTCAAAACCCTAGTGAATAAAGTTGACCCCTTAAGAGTGATCGCCATTGATGATGTAAATTAACCCACACCTTAACTTATCTTGCAAGGATCTTTAACAAACCTTAATCAAGCTTTTAAATTAAAGTTAGTTTGGGGCACCAATAATATTGACTTGGTTTAATGATGTAATTGCTTATGTTAGGCCTAAGAGATATGCATTTAAGTTTGGTGAACAATTATGTATGTTCAAATTAATATGAAAAATAATAATAATAATACATAAAAAGAAGTGTATATATAGCTACAAAGCTATTGAAAATTTCATGATTTTTCTCATAAGGGTGACCCACAAGTTGAGCAAAACAGATAATCACATATTGAATTGAAAGGTGCTAGGTTCCTTTAATACTTTTAAAATAAAAATATTTTGGACGAAAAAATCTTGTTTTTCTGGCATTTTCAGGCCAACTAGCGAGCACCTCAATAAATCTATTTTTCAGTGCTATCAAAAGATGTAAAAACAGGAAATTCACACACACACACACACTTGTTTGCAGCAATGCAACTGAAATAATCAGGGGATATTTGGGAAATTGCCCCTATATAAAAAATACCCCCAAAATATTAAAATTTGATTTATGTCTCCGCACACCAATGCCCACTTCAAAGTGTCCATCTAATGGCCCAATACGCCCACCAAATTATGTTTGAAAAAAAAATCGATTCGTAATTTTATTTGCATACTTCAAGAACAATTACAACTACATATTCATTTTCTATACTATATCTAAAAATGTCGATTTATACTCGTTCTAGAAATCCTTAAAATTCGGTCAATTTACCATTTTCGGATAAAATTTACTCAAATTCAATTAAATATAATGAATACCATCAAAACTAACCCGACTAATAATTTTAGAACGATATAATTTGACATCATTAGATATAGTATAGAGAATAAGTATATAGCTATAATTGTTCTTGAAATTTGCCAAAAAAGTTGCGAAGATGGGCGATGAGGTGAGCAATTGGGGGTAGAGGCATAAATCAAATTTTAATACTTTGAGGGCATTTTTCAAAAATACCCCTATATGGAGGGGCAATTTCCCAAATTTCCAAATAATCAGTGGGAATTAATTGCCTTATATAAATTACAATTATTTGCATATCGTACTTTTGGCACTCAAATAATGCAAAACCTCCAGCACCATAATAGAGAATTATCTACATTTTTAAGTGGTTACACTTGGCAAATTAATGACTATATAGTCTCTCATTTTTTAATCATCCTTTAATTAAGAACTCAAAAGGGTGCGTGGCCGCGTGGGTGGTACCTGAATACACATATGTCGCCACTAATTAAATAAGATGTTCACTGAATAATTTTTGGTGTTACTATAATTGGAGTGAGTGACGATTTCGCAATTTCATTTTTTTTTTTTTTTTGGATTGCCAGCTTGCAACCCATCAAATCTCATTCCCCCATAACCCAAACTACACAATATCTTGATCCCCTAACCTCTATTTAATTTAATCATTTTTTTGGAGCTTTGTACCTGTTCTCATTTAAGAAAATACACAAAAAGTGATACTTTTTAACATCAGCACATTTAATTATGAAGGGAAGTATTAGAATATTCTGTCCCAAAAGTGCTGGCATTGTGGCATTGTGCCATCTTTTTCAAACTTGCTCAAAAAGATTCACAAGATAGGTATAATCTTACTTGCTATATAAATAGCTAAATTGCACTTTTAAGGACAAACCAATCCAAATGTCACGTAGACTTATTTTTTAATAAATTCATAAATCAAAAGGAAAAAAAAGGGTAAATCTCACTTTATTCCTTGTTTTTTTAATAAATTGGGAGTACTAGTTGGAGAATAGGGGATAAATTTTAAATAAACTGAAAGATATCGGATTCGAACTCCGGTCAATGCATTTATAAAGGGTGAGCGATATCACTTGAGGACAAGCTAGTGGTTCACTTTACCCCTTTTACTCTCATTGATTATCACTTTACTTTCGTGTACTCTTAATTGTATCACTTTACTCTCATATACTCTTATTCAAAGTATCACTTTACCCCCTTATGCTTTTAGAATATTATTTTATACTCATATACTCAAAACAATGACCATTTTATTACTATCTAAAAACAATTATTTTAAAAGTATTTAATATTAATAAACTTGTACTTATTTTCTAAATTAACTTTTTCATCTTGATTAATTAATGATTAATATTAAATCTATTATATTTTATATTTAGTTGCTAGTTATTTAACGTTAATATAGTCCATAATAAACTAATATATAATAAGATATTTCTATTAGCTAATAAATTCATACTTTTAATTTATTATTCATCACAAACTTATAATTATATAGTATATAATAAAATTTTATTAAATATGTGAAATTTTATTAGTAGTTTTTAAGTTATTGATTGAATAATCATAATTTAAACTATGTTAAATAGAAAGAAATAGTCAATTTAGTGGTTAATTTTTTAATACAAAATATTATTTGCCATATAATACAATATTTAGATTTATTATTAAAAAAATATATGAATATATTAGTTTACAGAAAATAGCCTACAATATAGTTATTTAATAGGAACTATTTTAATTTTAATAAATAGAAAATAAGTTTTTCAAAAAAATTATATATATTTAATGCCATAATTTTTAACTATAATAATAGGGATAATTAGGTAATTTAATTAAGAATAGGATGATTAAATGATATTTTATTGTATAAGGGTGTAAAGTAATGCAAATTGATAATACGAGTGATCAGTAAAGTGATACAATTGAAAGTGCAATGGAGCTAGTAAAGTGATATTCAATAAGAGTACAGGGGGGTAAAATGAGATTTACCCAAAATAAAAACACAAATAAGGAAGAAAATAAAAACAAAATTTAGGTTTGATTAGACTTACACTCTATTCGTCTCAGAAAAAAAAAATATAAAAACTATAAATTTGAAACAGATGCAACAGTCTTAACGAGTATGGTCGCCATTAATATAATAATATTTGACCTTTTTCTATAGTTAATTGAAAAGAAGAAAGAACTACTCAAGTTGCTGGTTGTATAACAAGACATAGTCTCTGTTATTATCAAACATTTAGGTAATTTTAAAGTATTTTTGTGTGTGAACATCTCTTAAAGTATTTAAACATGCAATTTTCCAAAGTTTAAACGTAACGCGTATTTTTAGAAGAAATATTTTTACACGATTCATACATATACCAAAAATTAAAAACAAAACAAAACAAAATGTATGGATTTACAACGTGATAATTGTTAGTGTTTTTGAATTAATCAAATATTATTTATTTAATTCACGTGTAGGTAAACTCTAATTTCAACCTCAATTAGAACAAAGATTTAGTCAAAGACGAGTAAAGGAGATTTCGCTTGTAAAAGTTTGATTTTTGAAGCTCATAAATTTATTGGATGTGATACATGTTGCTGTCCTAATTCCTGTGTGTATGAAATAGTTTGAAATACATTTGTCTTAAAATTGTGGAGACGCGTAGGGACGTGGCCATGAGAAAAGTTGAGTTTAAACCAATTAAGATGGTGATTTGTATGTGTCGGAAAGTGTTACACACACACACACAGTGTAGAGTTCTCATAAAACACAAAAACATACAATGTGGTTCTCATATATATATATATATATATATATAATGTATGTAACTGTAAGCAATGGCCGGCAGGCCTTTTTTATCGCAATTCGGATTGTCTATTTTATCTCCATATCATTTTTCCAATTTATTATATATGACACGCATATTACTACTGTATACTAATGAAATAAAATGTGAGATTATCATTTTGCAAAAGAGGATCAAAATTGTATTTATCTTCCTCCAAAAACAAAATTTATTCATCTTTGATCAAATCTGATATATTTGGTAATGCCATTTTTTATCATTTGACATGTATTTATGATAGGGATAAATACAAAAACTACAACTGCGATCTGGGTTAATTACAAATACAAAAAAAAAAAAAACATAGAGAAGTTTCAAAATTATAGAAACCTCTTTGAGGTTTGCTTCTTTCCTACATTTTTACCCAACTTTAATTGAACTAAGAGAATTTGCTGACTTCATCAAATATTCACTATTACAACCCTCTACTTTTCTACAAATTACATATAACCTTAACTTTTCGCTTTATATATTATAATTATATATTTCTTAACTTTTCTAGATATTACAAATAGCCTGACGAAAAGTTTGAGCTTTTGTAATATTTAGAAAATTAGTTGAGGGGTATATTATAAAATATTTGATATGATTAGCAAATTCCATCAGGTCAACTAACAGTTGGGGTAAATACAAGACGGAATTTATAAACCTCAACAGGGATTCCGTAGTTCTAAAATTTCTCTCGGGTTTTTCTTTATAGTTACTCTCGGGAGTGGTTTTATAATTTTTTTTTTTATTTTTAAATAAATAGAAATATATAAAAGAAAGGAAAAGGTCATGATCACAAGCCGATCATGTAGCAAAGGAAAATTAATGTTAAACTTGTAAACAAGAAACAACAAAAATAACTTAAAAATGTAATTTAAACGAAGAGCGTTTATCTCAGAAGATTTTCGAATGGCATAGTTAGTTATTTTTTAACACGTCTTTCGAATATCTTCTTGATGGTCTAATGTAGCTTTGTGGAATGTCGGCCCAGGATCTACGAGTCACAATTGCCATAGACTTCAGAGCTTCTGAAGAATCACATAAGGGAAAGACAATCGGAGTGGTGGAGGGGTCACCTATCTTTGTCTTTAAAGTTTCCAATTTTTCTTATTCCTCTTCTTCTATCGGACCATCATTTTATTGTAGGCCCCATTGCTTGAAAACTCTCTGAAGGCTCATTAGAATGTAAAACGTAATCATTTCGAGGCAGGCTTGTGGAAACTTCTGTCATTGCTTGTTCGAGATCCTCCTTGCCCTTTTTATCCGAAGTGGCAGAAATAATCAAATCATGTGATATAATAGCAATTGCACATGTAGGATGTTTATAAGCAACCATTGTTTGAATAGGATTAATATTTTTAGTCACCAATTGATCTCGTGACACCTTTGTGTTCGTCATGTTAAGTCTAGGACTCTCCAAATTTGTGGCTGCATGTGGTATATCAACAGAGTCATTCCCCAACACCTCAAAAGCATTTTTTGTGTGAATATTCAATGAAGAAGATCCCCCTTCCTGAACACGTCATGTCCTCTTTTTAACCTAGACCCAATTACCCTTCTCAACTGCCTTTCCCTTTACGGTTGGGAACCCTATCATGGACAACTCATCGACCACGATTGAGACTAGTATCCTTCGCAATGGCTGCCTCCGGTTCCCAAACTTCTCTAGTTTTAACTTGTCGACAGTGGTTTATATTGTGTCCAACAATACGACAATGGACACAAAAATCAGTAAATTTTCATAGCTTAAAGACACAAATGAACAATGACCCACTCTTTCCACCATAATAAACTCTTGTAAATATTTATTTAAATCAATTTCCACAAGAACTCGAATAAAGTGGCCCACCTCCGCGTCAAAGAACACCCATCAATTTTAAATCGGGGTCCCAATCGCTTTCGCAAGTTTAAGTAATCAATGAATTATGCCAATACTCTATCCTTAGTTCGTATATATGAAGCCATACTTGAGCCACGAAATATTTACCTTGTATGGTTTGAAGTCCAGGGATCAATTCATAAAGCGTAACGCTCCTAGTTGTAAATTCCATGTAGCTCGCGAAAAAACACTTTATTACGTTCCTCCAATTCATTAAATCTGAATGTTATAGTACCCTTTTCCTAATGGAACTAGATGCCATCTTTTTTAACGTCCCATAGAGATGTCAACTTAATTTTAAGATCATCCGAGAGTATGGTTTAGCCCTCTACAGGTTGTAAAATTAGTCTATAAGCAAATTACATAACTCGGTTGTTCTCTGTTGGTATATCTCTTCATCTATGGTGACCGAGAAATATTCCACTTTCTTGACAGTCGTTAATCCTCCCAGGAGCAATGGTTTGGGCAAATGTTGGATTGTGTCCCCATACGTAAATTCTAGACGTTGTTGAATACGATTGGATTCGATTTTGGAGAAATCTTGATTTCTTGTTAATATATGTGGGATCGATCGTGCATGTATAATTCTTCGTGGTAAATTTGGATGAATATTTTCTAAAGGACCTATAGAACTCTAGTTCTTTGTAGGGATAAGATTAGGATTTAACCTAAGTTAAGACATAGGGTTAGGAAGAACCCTAGTAGAAACCCTAGGAGGAAATATGAACGTCCATATCGGATCTCTTAAAGAACACTAGTTCGGATGGAATCGTGTCATCCTTTGGATCATGCATAATATCCGAATCTTGAGGAGAGGAAAATTCTCGTTTCACGATCGGCGGTGCCAAACACGAAGGAGAAATCGAAATATTATGTTGTGAAAACAAGATAGTGGAGGAATCAACATGTTTATGCGCGGAAGGTTGATTGATTTCGGGAAATAAATATGAATCTAAATCAATGATTGAGCAATTAAAATCTATGGTAAAGAAGTTGGCGATCGGTAAAGAACATCTTTAGAGAAAAATCGCCAAAGAGATAACATCTTCTTTTTCCCATACGGATCAAGAGTGGTTTTTATAGTTACTCCTTAGTGATTTTAAAATAAGAAATGATACACCGTTTAAAACGGATAGCTAGGATCCAACTTGATTTAAGTCAAAATTTCTTATAACAGGAGTGTAACCATTAGTAGTGAATTAGCCATTTCGATTGTAATAGATTGATTTTCTTTTTTAACAAATATAAGAAACTTAGAAGTTAAAAAATGGGAAATTTTTAAATTACACACATTTGTATAGTAGAATTTCTTTTCTACCCATATTTTTAAAAGTATTCATTTTCTACCCGTAATTACCAAAATAACCTTTACTTTTGATTTGTTAAAATCGACAAATATAAGAGTCCATATCGTGATATTAACTTCATACCATGATAACTTATTTTATTATACCATGATAATCGATTTTATCTTTGCGATAGCTTATTCATAGTGAGAACTTATTTCGTCATCGTGAGAATTTATTTCATACCGCAATAGCTTATTTTATACCGTGATATAACTTATTTTATACCGTGAGAACTTATATTATCGTCCGTGAGAACTTATATTACCGTCCGTGAGAGCTTATTTCCTCTTTGTGAGAGAGCTTATTTCCTCTTTGTGAGGACTTATTTCATACCGTGATATAGCTTATTTTATACCGTGAGAACTTATTTAATACCGTGATAACTTATTTTATATCGTGAGAGCTTATTTCATACCGTGAGAACTTAGTTTATACCGTGAGAGTTTATTTCATACCGTGAGAACTTATTTCATACCGTGAGAACTTATTTTATAATGTGATAGCTTATTTTATACCATGATATATTTTGTAGAGTTAGGTCATCACGGTACAAATTGGGATATATGTGTATATGTATTGTTATATACACATTATAAAAGGGGATAGTTACTTAAAAAAATCTACGGTTTGGGCTAGTTACAAAAAAACTATGAGATTTTTAAAAATTACAAAAAGGCCCTTAAGGTTTTATTAAGCTTACATCTTCCCATTTATAAGCAAAAATATTTCAAAAACCACCCTAATATTTGTTGAACTATTTGAGTTAACCTCTTAAATTTAAGACAAAATCAAACCTGGAGGAGATTTTTGTAATTTTGAAACATCTCTGGATTTTTTTTGTGATTAGCCCAAACCTTAGAGGTGTTTTTATAATTATCCCTTATAAAAGATTACACCGTCAGTCCGTCACAATATGCATGAATTTGAGCAGCTTGTACATGTCTGTGCCCGAAAACTAACAATATCCCTAATTAAATTTTCGGACCGACACTGGGCGTACACCATGGTACAACCCAACTCAGCACCCAATCAACTCGTCACCAAATCCTGATGCCCCATTTCAATTTACACTCTCAAATCTCAAGAAAATCTTAGTTCAACCTTGATGTCCAAATTAGAATCATTAATTGCGGTTTTTCAAGGCATTTTTAACCAACCCAATAATCTGAAAAAGGGTCGGTAGCAATAATTAATAAGGTATGGTCCATAGTAACTCTATATCAGCTATCATTTGGTCACTAGTTTTCAATTTATGTGTACAAGACAAGATCCAACCGTCGGTGCTTCATCAATTGATGATGTTGGGTGACTTGTGATGTTTCGGTTCACCACTGTCCTTGAATTATATTGGGGCAAGTGAAACTCGCCGCCCATAATTCTAAAAGATTTTGATTTAGATTTAAAGGGTGTTTTGCTAAGCTTATTTGAAACATCTTTTAAGCTCCTATATTTTATAAGATGTTTTATCCTATTTTGGAAATAATTTGTTAAAATGTTCAGATAAATTAAGTTGGTGAAGCTTACAAGATTGCAAAGTAGTGATAGTTACGTAATTAAAATGGTCGATACCAAAAGAAATTATTAAAATAAGATCATAATTTTAACAATAAGTTGCGAGTTGGGATGTCCCACCTTTTTCAAAGGCAAAAACTCATGTAAGACCGTCCCCACGGTCGAACCCGTAAGACGGATCTTCCCGACCCGCCCAAATTCATATATTTTCGAGTTTTCTTTTCCTTTTTCATTTTTCTAGGGTTTTGTTTCAGAGTGATTCTTCTTCTCTGTTTTTCTTTCTTCGTCTTTTTCTCTGCCGCTTCTTCTACTTATTCTCCGATGGTTCTTCTTGCTTCTCTTCTTCTTCTTCTTCTTCTTCTTCTTTTTCTTCTTCTTTCTTCTTCTTCTTCTTCTTCTTCTTCTTCTTCTTCTTCTTCTTCTTCTTCTTCTTCTTCTCGTCTTCTTTCCTCTAGCATTTAAAAGGACACAAATTTGCCACGAAAGGGAGTAATAGTGAGATTCGTAGGGTTTACCTTTGTTGTTAATTAATTGATGATGAGGATGATGATCGGAGATATTTTGATTACTTCAATATATTCATCTTTTTTTCTCTTTTGTAATAGTTTAAGTTAATTCGGTTCATATTACAAAATGTAGTAATTAAATTTGACAATGTTTGTTTCAAGCATTTCTTTTTTTCTTCTTATGGTGATGTTGTTCTTTGTCCTTTTCTTTTTCTTCCTTTTCTTTTTTCTTCTTCTTCTTTCTTCTTCTTCTTCTTCTTCTTCTTCTTCTTCTTCTTCTTCTTCTTCTTATGGTGATGTTCTTTGCTCTTTGTCTTCTTCTCCATCTTCTTCTTCTTCTTCTTTTTCTTCTGTTCTTATCTACAAATCTGTGAACATTGATTCTTGAAAGTATCGAAAGAATTGTCTTAAAAGTATCAATAATTACCTTAAAAGTATCTGTTTTATGTCAATATATTTCAACATTATAGACTCGCATGTTAGATTTTTTGATGCTCAAAGTATCGTAAATTGTCTTAAAAGTATCATAAATTGACTTAAAAGTATCGGTTTGTATATAAATTTGTGAACATTGATACTTAAAAGTGTCGAAATTACCTTAAAAGTATCGTAAATCACCTTAAAAATATCGAGAATTTGCCTTCAAGTATCGTTTTATATCACCGTATTTCAACATTAAATATATGTTATATCACTCTCCATGTTAGATGTTTGATGCTTAAAGTATCAAAAATTGCCTTAAAAGCATCGTTTGTGATAAAAAGGTTGTGTACAAATATGTGAGCATTGATGTTTGTAAGTATCGAAATTGCCTTAGTAGTATTAGAAATTGCCTTAAAAGTATTTTAATTTTTAATAAAATTTTATTAAAATCTTTCACTTAATGTAGAACCATATAATCATGAACCATGTCGGAATTGCTTGATTGTCATTGATTTTCCGAACATAATTCATGCATAGTTAAAAGGAAAAATAAATTAAAAAATCAAAAAATTTGCAATTAAAAGTATGAAAAAGAACAAAAAAAAAGAAGAAAAATAAAAAATAAAAATGATTTAGTTAAGTAATACTTTTATAAGTATCCATTTATTGAGATAATGTATCATATTTTTTAATAGACTTGGGTTCGATTCTTAACCTTTACATTTGTAGGCGTTTTTAATTTTTTTTTAATTACTGACTTGTTTATGAATGGGTTTATATACACTTTGTTATACTTTGAAATTGAACAATAAGGACTAGTGGTGTCTTGTAGTGGTAGAACATTGCTTTAAGCCTATCAAGGTCACGAGTTCGATTTCCTGTGGAGCAATCAAGTGAATTTTTTTTTTTTTAAATAACAGTTGTTGTAGGCGGTGGGTCAAGGTCAGGGCGGGTTGCGGTGGGCGAGCGGGCGTGGGTGGGCGGGTGGCGGTGGGCGAGCGGGTAGGATCCGTCTTACGGAATAGGATCCGTAAGACGGTACTACAAGAGATCTACTCTTTTTAAAAATAGTTATAAGCTCCTAAAATTTTATTTTAGGAATTTATAAGATTTTTATTAAAAAAATATCAAACACTAGATGCTTATATAAGGTTAAGGGGTGTTTGGATAAGCTTATTTAAAAATCTTATAAGCTCCTTTTTTTTAATAAGTCGAGTCTGGTTGGGGAATTTCAAATAAATCAAAGATACAGGTTCGAACCCTAGTTAACACCCTTATAAAGGGTTATCGATACCACTGAGCTACAAGCTAGTGGTAAATCTTATAAGCTCATGCATATATAAGATGTTTTTTAACTTATAAGATGTTAGATTTTATTTTGAAAATAAGATATTGAAGTACATGGGTAAAATATATAATAAAACATATAAAATGTTAGTAATAAATGGTTTTGTAATTAAAAATTGTCAAAATCAATGAGCTTATTAAAATAAGATTTTACTTAGAAAATAAGTTGGGGTCTCATACCTTTTTAAAAATAGCTTATAAGCTTCTCACGTCTTACTTTGGGATCTTAAAAGGGATATCGTTTAAAAAACATTATCAAATACTTGTAAAAACTTATAAGCTCTCACACATATTATAATTGGCTTGATTACCATATTGCGGATAAGTTTGGCATTCCGATTACTATGAAAAACACTTATAATCAAAGTGTTGTTGATTATCTTGGGGAGGGTGTATGGCGGTTTACCTCTCGCTTCATTATCCATTACTTGGATATTATTTCGACATTTTATGCACTCCGATTCTTTCATATTTCGACTCTTTCGAGTGGTCCGCTTCGGTACATAATCATGTTGCGTCTCGAATTGCCTATTGGCATTTATGTATGAGATCCCCATGTTAGATGGGGCACTTGGATTTGGCATTTTGCAACCTCCAAGGCGCTCGGTCTTAGTTTGGAGGGCCGTTCGTGGTCGTTTACCTATGCGGGAGAGTTTACAACCGATGAGATTTCACGGCCCCTCTCGTTTGTTGCTTTTTTATAATCATGCGGAGGATTGGGATCATTGTTTCGTCCATTGTCCGGTACGAGGTCTACTTGGGAATATCTCTCTTGTTCGGCGTAGCGCTTAATTTGGATCTTTGGTATTTGGGAGTTTTGGTTACATGTATGAGGTTTAAATTTAGTTCACAAGTGGATTTTCTTTGGCGTTTCACGGTTATTACTTGCTTTTGGTTGATTTGGTATCGCCGGGATAAGGTACTCTTTGAGGACTCACGACATTCGGTCCTTTCGTTTCGGGCGAAATTGTTGGCTTTAATTCGAGAGGCGAGACATGTATCGGTAGGTTATATGGATAATAGCATTGAGGAGCTCTCCATTCTTCGTCGTCGCTTAGTGGGCGTTCAAAGCCTTCTCGGCCATACACTTAGTCAAATGGTACTCTCTTCCATTTGGTTGGATTAAGATTAACACGGACGACAGCTCACACGGTGCTCCGGGCCCCTCGGCGGGTGGGGCCATCTTTAGAGACCACATGGGATTAGTTTTGGGATGTTTCACTATCAAGTTTGGTCTGCGTTTTGCTTTTCTTGGAATTATTGACGGATATTTGTGCTTGCGAAGTTGCTCGAATAAGGATGGCGGTTTATTTGGCTTGAGTCCGATTCTAGATATGTGGTATCGATTTTCTCTTCTCTCTCGAATAAAGTTTCTTGGTTGGTCAAAAGACGGTTGACTTCGTTGTTTCGTTGACTTCGTCTTGTGCGATTTGAGATGTTTCATGCCTTTCGGAAGATAATGGGGTTGTTGATGTGCTCGAAACGGGCCTTCCACGCTGTGACACTTGTTGGTTTGGGATTCATCTCCGGATTTCATCAAAGATGCTCTTTCTGCGGATATGACTTATCTTTTTCATGTTAGCCATTAGTTCTTTGTTGTTGTTACATTTTGCTCTATCGCTAAATAGTCGGCTTGTGACTATTTTGTCTCTTTTATTGATTTTTTTTTTTCTTGATTGGGGTATTCTTTTTCCTTTGAAGGGTTTTTCTACAAGAGTGGGTTTATCTTAAAAAGTTTTAATGAGGTCCCACTCATGACTAGCTGATCGGCCTTGTGATCAATAATTTTTTCTGTTTTTATTTCATTGGTCATTACGTCTTATTAATAAACTATATTATAAAATATTTTGAATAGCTTTATAAGCCCAACCAAACATTTTTAGATGAATTAGAAGCAACCCATCGATCCATCCAAAAACTTTCTCAAGAATCTTGGTGCAAAGTCAACTTATGCTGACCAACAACATCGTATCAAGAATAATAAATGGGATTCGCACCAATACAAACAAATACTACAAAGTAGCAGTATATATGGTGGAATATTGCCAATCATAAAGGAGGCCCAATCCATCCATTGACCTTTCTGCCCACGTCATCATCTTTATCTAGCGAACACAACGAAACAAGAGTCTTGTACAACAAGTTTGTCCAGTCAAAAACACCAAAGATCTTGTCAACCGAGTACATGCCTCCAATGTCAACCAGTGATTTGTCACTTAGCTGGATCTTAGTTTTAAGAACATCCTCTTTGGAGGTATTGAAGGCATAAGGGAGGTTGAGACTTCTCTAGGTAGGGTCAAGAGATACAGAACATTCCTCCAGTTCAAAGCGCTGCAATAGAAAAGGAGATAAGCGCATTTCATGACTCTAGGAGAACCTTGATGTATCATTCTCGGGCTCGAGAAGATGAAGCCGAGTCCACTTCGGTTGCAGATCCTAAGGACCCAGCTGATTAAACGAATACATGGACTCATCAAAAAATGTTGCAATATCCAACTGCAACCTCTCTTCATCTGATGGCCAAATATTCATCAACTTCAACTAAAACAAAAGAAAAACAAACAAAAAAAGGTTAGAAACAACAAATAAACAGTTATGAAACAAAAGCAAAACAAAAGAGAAACAGAAAAATAAATAATAATGTATTACTTGTTTGGCGGAATGGTTGAAAATCATCATATCGAGATCATCAGACCTCAAATTCTTATCTCTCCCAGAACCTGGACAACCCCAATTCAGAATACGAGGGATACTCTGCCCCATACTAGTGCAAGTGTTCCCTTCGACAGTCTCAACTGTCTTAAGGTCTTCTACATTCCCTTCGACAGTCGCAACTGTCTTAGGGTCTTCGACCATGGCATCCATAGGAGTCTCAACTTCTTGGATTGCACTTTCACCGCCCAGAGTGTTAACTCCCAGGGCATCTCCATCCTTTGCCTCGATTGTAAGAACAGTGTCATTAGCCTTCAAAGCAGTTGACACTTCAGCTGGGACAGACTCAACTGTCCGAGCTTCGTCAATGTCACTCTGCTGCGGTTCTTTTTCTGTTTCCACTTCGCCTCCTTTCTGCAAGTTTGAGTCTTTCACAAAGATCCTCCAACCTTTGTGGTGAGAGAGCTTCCCTCACTGGCGCTCCACTGAGTGACTACTGATGGGGTCACTCTGCTCCTGACTCGCGGCCTTTTCCTTTGAGTGCTCGGCCGCTGGGGCAGGTGGTAAAACACCTTCTTCAGGGGTTGGATCAACTTGGGTGCCCAAAATTATAGTGTCATCGCCAGTGCCCTTGGATCTATCCTCCGATTGTACAGGGGACGTGGGCGGCAAAGAACGATCGAGGCAATGTCTTTCGTGCCACTCCCGGAGGATCGATCGCAAGAGAGATTGAGACGACTCTCCTGGTCCTTCAAGCAATTGCTGCTCTCGCATTATCCTGGATTCCCTCAGAGCCTGCTGCATATCTGACTTCTCTGCTGCAGCAGTGGGATCCTCATCACTTTCAGAGAACACATCGAGATGTGTATGAGTGTGATCGTGAGAACCAGTAAACTAACACATCTTAGCTTTCTCAAGTGTTTGTGCTTTCTCGGCTTTTTTTTCTTTTTCTTTATCCCTAATGATGTGAAGAATATCCATGCAATTTTCTTCATCAAGGGCTCAGTAGTACGTTGTCAACGCCGAGAAATCGCATCAATTCTTCATCTTCATCAATAAACTCGGGGTTTGTGAATTGTACCCTTGAGTGATCAAGTTTCCATGCCCTCCACTCTCGTGAGCGCGCTGGATGTTAGGATGCAACGGCAAGCAATCCGAAATTTCAGATATTAATTTTATTAAAAGAAAAGGGGTTGGTCGAAAAATAGCCATTTACGATTCACATAGTTAAATGGATTGGAGAAAGGTCCACAGGGCGTCAACACTTAGGTCCAATTCTTTCTTCTTTTTCATTTCTTTATGAGTAAAGATATTTAATTTTCTTTTGGGACAATAACTATCCCTGAGATTTAGCCTATTTACAAAATAGTCAGGTTACCTTTCAAAATTACAAATACCCAATTGAGGTTTGCATTTACTTAGTAAATATCCCTTTTGAGGCCTCTTGAAGGTGCAATTTTAAACGTTAAAAACAAATGACAAGAGTGTTTTTGTAATATTAAAAGATGATTGGATTTTTTGTAAATAAGCTAAACATTAGTGGTAGATTTTGTAATTTAACCCTTTTATTTTTTGCCTAGATACTTAAGTTATGATGAAACAAATTAAAACTCTCTAATTACGATAAAGATTACCAGAAATGAAATCTCAAGTCAGGTAAAAGATTCTTGCATGGTACCATGCAAAATACAAGCAGCAATAGTTCGATAAATCGCCATTAATCAGCTTCGAAACACAAGTTTGTATTAATCTATGCTACTATCAGTAAATCCACAAAGCAAAACAGATTCTCTCCAGTCAAACCCAAACCAACTCCAGTCTCCAATCCTCCATCTTCAGACACAACTTACAAGTTAAAACAGATTTTCCCATTGTTCAAAACACGCACACGCACACACACACACTTTCCCAATTCCCATAACCCCTTTCCAGCATAAAGCTGTTGAGTTTGACATTTTATGGACATTTTCCCAGTCTTTGTTACCTTCCATCACTATCTGTCCAGATTCCGAAATTTAAAAGTGATAGTAGTACAGTCTACCGTTGAATTAAACAAGCACAAGGCTATGCGTCCACACACACGCTATAGAAACACGACTTCATCTGTTTCACAACGTACCAGCATTCACACTCGTTGCAACTCAAGTGAAAGACTAACAATCAGCAAATATAAGAAGCTAACAAGCATCCACTTGTACGATAAAACTAAATTTGTTCGACTGCACACAGGTTTTGAGAATTCAGATCTCAATATCAGGGGACAAATAAGAATTCATAACAAGCAACAAGATAAAAGCATAAACAGCAGCTGCATATGCACCAGATCCAGTCAGAAGTTTCAAAATCATGAGAATGAGCTTCCACTAAGCTTTTCTTAATATACTGTAATTCCACCACAATACTATTTATGTGCTCTACAAAATAAAATTACCTCTTCCTTGTTTTCCTAAATCAAGACAAAATGCACTAACATATTGCGAAATGTAAACTAACTGCAGAAAAATACGAACCATGAACAGTCATCCTTGAAATCACAGGTTCGATCAACAACCATACTGAATGACAAGAGATAATAACATAAGCTAAATGTGTATAGGTAACTATAGAAAAACACGGGCCAGGTTTACCTAACACACGTCCATGAAACAGGGGATTGCAAGGCTCTTTATCTGAGAATGGGCTCTTATGGAATGCCTGATTTCATTTGGAATTAAGAAGAGACAATCACTTGGGTGCAAAGTTTTTATAATCAACACAAACTGTAAATTAAAGAGACATTAGTTACTGTGTACTAGCGCCAAAGGCCTTTTCTAAAGCCAAAACCACAGATAAACTAACTAAATCTAGCAGTATGGTTTGGATTTCACAATGCTACTGCTGGCCCATGCTTAGCCCATATTTTGATTTCAGTATGAAATTCCTGTAGACCATTAATCCCCCACTAATTCGAAATCTAGACATTAAATCGAGGAAAAATAACAAAGTAAACAACTCATTATAACTACCATTTGCAAGCAAAGTTATGGCACAAGCTCAATAAGAGTCTCAAATAATCCACAGATCATAACTACTTATTGCAGACATGTTTACGACACCACCAATAATTTCCCATAGAAGTATTTTAACCAAGCGGGTTGTGAAATCAAATGCTGCAAACTAGAGGCAACGATGAAAAACAATAGCGCAAATTATGAACCTTGAATAGATGTTCTCTGTAACACATGGATCACTAGTTTTATATAACAGAAGATAATACTCTAGATAGACTGAGTGATCACATAGTGAACAAAATAAGCTGTGACTCTATCGAGTTCCACAATGTAAGTGAAACACGTAGCTCCTTATCTACCACATTCATTAATAAAAGCGGGGACATGAAACCAGTGAGATCTCACTGGTGAACAAGGGTCAAAATGGATGTCAAGCCACCCACACAAAGATCATATGGAAATGTGGCAATAAAAACAATCCTGATGAACAGTAATTGCTAGGATCAAACTTCTAGATCAAACATATATTCAGGAAATATGTTTCCAATCACAAGATTGAAAGCACTACACAATTACTAGCTTCCATCATCATATACAAATGTAAATCTATAATTGTCATTAGCAATTTAGCACCAACTTCACCTACCTGAAACTATCAAATAGCATCAAACAACAATTCCTAAAATCACTAAATCAGAGCAGTACAAGCTGGTGGGACAGGCATAAGTAAATAACAAACTACACTAGTGAACAGAAAATAAGTGCACACAACACAAAGTGGAATGCTGAAACGAGTGATTGCTTGACCTTTCGTTTCTTTTATTTTTAGAGAGAATAATGAGAAAGAGTTGTTTTGGAAAAAATAGAATCGAGTTTCGAGAGTGTAACTGGATTTAAGATGAAAGTGTAACAATGACACTAATGTGCTGGTTTTTTTAGTAAAATAGTGATTGGATGTAATTGGTGATTGAAAAATTAATAGCAAGTAAATAGTATGTTTTTGAGATGAAAGTGTGATGATAACAATTGGTATGATGTTTTCTTAGTAAAATAATGATCGATGTGATTAATGATTGAAAAAGTGAGAGTGAATGAATTATGTATCATTTTTTTTTTAAAAATCCCAAGCAGCCTGAGTACCTAAGATTTGCCAGCAGGCAGCAAGATATATAAACCTTTTCCATTTAACAAGAGAAGGCCATAGATATATTAATCGGTTATACAACATACGGAAACCCCAATAGAAAAAAAGATGAAACAAAACAAAAATTCTAGATGTGAAATTCTATAAGCATTAAAGCCAATGGCCAACTAAAAAGTTTAATTTCCCAGAACACTTACAGGGAAAATACAGAAAGCGGTCAACACATCAACAGATGAAACCATGAAATACCCCACAACCTTGTGGAGATACACGAATCAGAAACCAAGCTTCTGCAAAGGACACACAGAAGACATGGCAAGCATTCATCTCATCACCAACACAATAGGACAAGACATATCCAACTTGCAAAGACTTTTGGTTCATATGGAATCATCAGACTCATCAGAATCACTCCCATCAGGCTCCCCACCTACCGTCCCAGTATCAGGGACAGCAGGCTTTGCTGAAGGTGTCGAAACGACTTTCTTACTAGCATTACGGGCAGTCTCATCACCATATTCTTCTTGTTCAGCCATTTCAACACGTAATTCACGAGTCAAGGATTATTGGCAATTAAATTATATTCAAATCATGCAATAAAACACAACAGTACCACCTAGTGATTTTCTAGTGAAAAATGAAACTATTCAACTACAATACTGAAAAGCCAAGAAAATATTAGTGACAAGCTTTGAATGACAATGAAATCTTATGCATATTAGTAACAAAAAGTTTATTCACCTTGTCGTAACGAATTGATGACTATAGCATTACAAATGAGCACTTTAACCTAGAATACTAGCTTTTCTTTCAAGAAATTAGGAGCGTTGACTTTCCAATAAAATATGGATGAGAATTTTGAGATATCATTTTGTTTCTTTCATCTTCTTAGAGGAACGACATTGTTATTACAGATTTATAGTTAGAGAGATAAAGATACATGCACATATGAAAGGTTAACAAGATAAAAGGATATCAATATTCTCAGCCGTTCCACCAGCCATGATGTTCTGCAAATCTTTCTCTACACGATGGACAACCTCAGGCTGAAAAAGAACACAATACTGTAAACCATGTATTCATGAGGTCTAATTTACAAATATTACAAATAAAATCAAGCATGGGCAGCACTGAACAAGTTACTACTGTATCATGTTCAATTCCTGTTGAGGGGGCTAAAAAAGAAATAAAGTAACAACTAACGAAATCTTAGGTTACATTTAAATCTGGCTCTCGCCGAAATCTTCGCTTCGAGCATCCCTCATTGGTGGAGTAAGTCCATGTCTATACTCCACTGCTTCTGGGATACTGTCACCCTCCTCTCTCACCATTATCATCTGGCACAATTTTTCAACAGTTAACATAGCCATATCAGCTATATTACCTATCAGCAAATTCAAATAATTATGTAATAGCAGGCCTACTTGACCAATGTCTGCAGTTTTGATCAACACATTGTCGTCATAAGTCTTATATGACTCTACAACTGTGGGAAGATCCAAGAGGGATGCTGAGAAACGGTCATTGCCGATCATAAATGTGCCAGTCCTTCCATCCTCTGAAATAATGAAAAGTGCATGAAACATCAAAAAAACCAAAGAACAAAGGAACAAACTGGCGATAATCCGAAGCATGAATACTGGAGCTTTCATTAGAATATAGTTAAAAACAAAAGCAATCACCAAAATAACCTAAACTTTGAATGGTTCAAGAAAATTTACTGCATATTACCAGAAAAGGACAAGTCCAGGGACTTGTCTTCAGAAGAAGAAGCAGATTCATTTAAGAGCCGCTCTATTCTTTCTGCAACAGCTGGTGGCACTCTCAATATAAATTGCTCTTCCATATCCTCTCTTTGCTCTATCAATAACTAACAAGTTTCTCAGTAACACGCACTCTTATTAGTGAATCCAACACCTGAGAATTATGAAATTAACAGGAGCAGGGGATCAAGAAGGTGTAGATAAGGACTATACACACTACATAGCAATATGCACACCTGCCTTTCTTAATTATATAAGCACCTACAGTTGCTTCCACCTATTTCCTTTTCCAAATATTTTTGTCGGTGACATAATGATCCCACTTGAACCAATTTTCTCTATCGGGCACATCTATAGATCTACGAAACATCATTTTATTTAAATTGGATTGTTCAACTTCAAGCACAACAAAATAATCTTAGGGCAACCGTTAATACTATATAACAAAACCACTTAAAGAAAACATATTTTAAAAACAAAAAAAAAAAAAAAACCAGGTAGCATTAACCAAATTAACCAAATCTTCTTCAATCCTAGTTAATAGAGTACTGATTTCATAGAGCTGATATGAAAGTAAAACACAAAACAGACATCCAATATGATGATCAAGGCATATAAAACCACCAGGGGAACCGCAAATGTGTCCTAGTTGTAAAATTGTGTATTTTTTCTACATAATTTAAGAGTGCATACGCAATATGGATATGTTACGCGAAGAGTTCGAAGAACCGAATACCTGCAAAGATAAATATTTAAAGATGGCGGATCCTCTACACCTAGGCGAAGAGAATTATTGGCTAGGGCTACGAGGTCGGGGGTGTCGGTTCGGTTAAAACCGAATCATTATTTCGGGATTTCGGTTTGGTTTTCGGTTAACCGAAATTTTTGGGGAGAAAATGAAAATAAAATTCTGAAACTGAAAAAATATTTGAAGCACCCACACAAGTGACAATGACAAAAAGAAATCAACAACATCCTTTGCAAATAAAAACAAATCTGAGAAAAACTAAAGGATGTTCAACCTTTAAAACAGAAGTTAATTAAACAGCCATACTTTTTTTTTTTTTTAAACAACATCCATACATTATTATCATCATTTTTATGGGAACAATCGACCCATGAGCGAAGAAACTAAATAAAACCTAGGAGATAATATAAATGATTCTAGGAAACCAAATCAAACCTGGGAGAAAAAAATAAGTAACAGTAACTTGATGGTGGGGTTGATGATTGAAGAAGATCAAGGAGAGGTTTAGAGACGAGAGTCGCTGAATGAGACAGACAGAGAGCGAGAGCGTTGAGAGGACAAAGACAAAGTCGGATTGCAGAAGTATTTTTAACTAATACATTGGGGTTATTTTAACAGTTTATGGTATTTATGAGAAATTATTGCAAATGTATGGTAAAAATTGTTGGGTAAAATATATAGTGAAAGGTTTTGTTTTTCGGAAAATGGCAAAGTGTATAGTCTAAGTCGAGGCTTGAATTGGATTGATCTCATCTCCGCAAAGACGATTTAAAACGCCCCATATACCGAGTGCTTACGATTGCCCGCGCTCGTCTCTAAGATACAATGATTTTTCGTTCTAGGTTAAAAGACTAGCAAAACCTAGGAATCACAACGAACAAGCGAAGTGTTTTATACTTTCAAGCTACAAAGGAAGGGAATGAGACAATATGTAAAATGCAATACTCGATTTTCGTTATCCGATTATTTCGTGTATGTATTCAAACAACAGGGTCCAATAATATAGGCCACGAGGTGCCTCGTATGGAAAAATCGCGTCTTTTGGCTCGAAAAGACACATTTTACATCGACAGACGCACATGTTCGGGGGCGCACGACCGACGCACGGCCGCGGCGGTGTGCAAAAAGTTCAAGAGACGAAGACGACCCAGACGCACGGCCGTGCGCCCGCCGTGCGTGAAGGCGCAAAACTCGGCGGAGTAGCACGACCCGACCGCATGGGCATTGTTTCCGCCCGTGCGTGGGTCCGAACTCTTTCCAGTTGGAAAATTATTTAATTAATTACTTAAAATTAATTAAATCCATTTAATTAATTACGAAAATTAATTAAATCCATTTAATTAATTACAAAAATTAATTAAATATTTATTTTAAAGGTTTTTGATCCAAAAAGAATAAGGGCCTTGAAGCCCAAGCCCAAGCCCACGCCATCGACCCACGACCTCGGCCGAGCCGAGCCGAGCGGCGTGGCGGCTGTGGGCGCCCGTGTGCTTTGAACCAAACCCACAAGAATTTAGGTCCTCACCCTTTAAAAACTTGGGTGCCCCAGGGCCCAAACCCATATGTCCAACTTGGGATATATTAAGTGTGCAAACTTATCCTCATTTTCCTATGTGGGATGGAGATCTCTCCTTCCCCACATTTTCCATTTTCCATACCATTTATTTTGTATTAAGTGACTAACTTCTAAAGCATTAATTTCTCATTCACCCTAATCGGTTTTGAGAAATTCCAAATGCTATTCTCATCTACTCTCTTAGTAGAATTTTTACAAATAATTTAATTCCATTTTTCACTAATGGAAACCACTTAATTATTTGGTCAAAATCGGTCAACACCCTTTTATCAAAGACCAAATTCCAACAATCCCCCACATGAATGCAATTAATGCATGTGCGTATGCAGATTCACTTGAAAGTCCCGGCGAACTGTTATTGCATCGAGATAGGTAGCTTGTGGCTTTGAACCTTCCTTATTAAAATACTATCTGAGTTCTTGGTGATTAGTGACGCGATGTCTTCAACTACTCGATTTCTTCATGTAAAACCAAGACAACAAGATTTACACAATAACTCTAACACTTGTTGTTCTCACGTTGTGTCCATTTCGCCCCTGGACCATATCTTAGATTCATAAAGTGTTTCTTTTGAAGCGCCATTACTTCTCACTTATATAGGTGATCTCCTATTGAAGAGTATCGATCATACTCCACCTTTTCGGTATATGAATCATTAAAAGTCTTAAACTTAACCTCACCACATTCAAGCAGTTTACATTCACTTGGATGTATCGAGAATGAGCTAACACATTTTCCAAGTGTTCAATTTGAATATTCATAACTTAGTTGTCCCGTTGAACCAAGGTCTTGGGATCTCCAATTCACAAGGTTGGGTTACCGCTATGAACATTCTTTAAGTTGTGGATTTTAAACCCATTCCCCTTAACAGTTTATACAATTGATCTCGATATATGCCTTTCGTAAGCGGATCCGCAAGGTTTTCCTTTGACTTCACGTAGTCAACCGAAATAACCTCATTCGAAATCAACTGTTTAATGGTATTGTGTCTTCAACGTATATGTCAGACTTACCATTATACATACCGCTTTGTGCCCTTCCGATTCCGATTGACTATCACAACAGTGTATCATAACAAAGCAGCACAAGCTTATTCCAACAAGGAATATCCTCTAGGAAGTTTCTAAGCCATTCTCGCTTCTTCTCCGCCTTTATCCAAAGCAATAAACTCCGGATTCCATAGTGGATCGAGCTATACACGTTGCTTAGAAGACTTCCACGACACCGCTCCTCCACCTATTGTGAAAACAAATCCACTTGTGAACTTGGAGTCTTTTGTGTTTGATATCCAATGGCATCACAAGATCCTTCTAATATTGATGGATATCTCGTATAAAGTATTCCATAGTTCATGGTATACTTTAAATATCTAAGTACCTTGTCACGACTTTCCGGTGATCCGTACTCGGATTACTTGTGAACCTACTTAGTTTACTCATTTGAATATGCAATGTCCGGATGTGTACAATTCGTTAAGTACATCGATCGCTAATTACCTTGCATATTCCGGTGAGAAACTGGTTCGCCTCTATTCTTGGCCAAGTGTAGAATTAGATCTATAGGTGTCTTAATGGGAGGACTATCAAAAGCATTAAACCTTCTAAGTATGCTTTCGACATAATGAGATCGTGACAAGACAATTCCATCTCAAGTCCTAGAGATTTTAATCCCTAATATAACATCGATAATCCCATATCCTTCATGTCAATGTTCTTCTTCAACATGTTCTTAGTATTCATGATTAAATCACTACTACTACCCATGATCAACATATCATCCACATCAAGGCATACTATGACATAATCATTTGTTGTACCTTTAATGTAGACACACTTGTCACATTCGTTGATCTTGAAACCGTTTGACTTCATAGTCGAGTCAAACTTTTCATGCCATTGCTTAGGTGCTTGTTTTAGTCCATAAAGTGACTTAACAAGTTTACACACCTTTCGCTCTTGACCGGGTGCAACGTACCCCGAGTTGTTCCATATAGATCTCCTCTCCAAGCTCAACATTCAAGAAGGCGGTTTAACATCCATTTGATGTATCTCAAGGTTATGCAAAGCTGCAATAGCAATGAGAACACGAATGGACGTAATCCTTGTGACAGGAGAATATGTATCAAAGAAGTCATATCCCTCCTTTTGTTTAAACCCTTTAGCTACCAATCGAGCTTTATACTTGTCAATAGATCCATCTCGCTTTATACTTCCTTTTAAGGATCCACTTGCATCCCAAAGGTTTGCAACCCGGTGGGAGATCAATCAACTCCCAATTATGATTTTGCATGATGAAATCTATCTCATTATTGATAGCTTCTTTCCAAAGAGGAGCTTCGACTAAACAATACTTCTTGAATAGTTCGGGGTTCATTTTCTAACATATAAGTTAGAAAATTAGTACCAAAAGACTTAGCTACTTTTGTCCTTTTATCGCGTCTTGGTTCCTCTTCATCATCACTTTGAGGTAACCTTGCAGTTTCATAAGTTCGTTTACTTGAAATTTCTTCTTTCCGTTCTTTGTTCGGAAAAATATTCTCGAAGAATACAACATTCCTTGATTCAATGATCATACATTCATTTATATCAGGAATTGCTGACTTGTGCACTAAAAAGCGATATGCACTACTATTGTTAGCATATCCAATGAAAGCACAATCGATCGTCTTCATGACCGATTCTAACTTGTTTCGTCTTAGGTACTTCGACTTTAGCCAACCCCACACTTTGAGGTATTTATATGACGGTTTACGTCCCTTCCATAACTCATATGTAGTTTCATTTTTACCTTTGTGTGGGATCTTATTAAGAATGTAGTTTGCGAGAAAGTATGGCTTCCCCACAAGTTTTTGGGGTAAGCCAGAACTTAACAACATCGCATTCATCATCTCCTTAAGAGTACGATTTTGCGTTCGCAACACCATTTGATTGAGGCGAGTAAGGTGCAGTCATTTGATGAATTATACCCGCTTCCGAGCAAAATTCCTCAAACGGAGCAACATACTCTCCGCCTCTATCACTTCGAATCATCTTAATTTTCAAATTAAGCTGATTTTCAACTTCATTCTTATAAGTTTTAAAAGCTACTAAAGCTTCATCTTTGCTTTTCAAAAGATACACATAGCAATATCTTGTGCAATCGTCTATAAACGTTATGAAGTACTTTTTCCCACCTTGAGTTTGCACAAGTTTTAAATCACACATATCTGTATGAATTAACTCGAGTGGTTTGGTAGTTCTCATTACCGAATGAAACGGTGCTTTGGCCAATTTTGCTTCAACACAAATTTCGCATTTGTCTTGTGAATCGGTTTTAAACCTAGGTATTAATTCCAGATTCACTAACCTTTTAATTGTGTTGAAGTTTATGTGTCCTAATCTATCATGCCATAAATTAGAACAATCCAACAAGTAAACAGAAGTAACGTTTTTATTCTTCGCCTCTTGGCAGAAAACAGACATTACAGACATTTTAAACAGGCCCTTATCAAGGTAACCTTTACATAAAAACAGACCATTCTTGGTCATTACAAACTTGTCGGACTCAAACACTAGTCTAAACCCGGCCTTGCTAAGCAAAGGACCGGAAACCAAGTTCTTGCGGATGTCCTGGGACATGCAAAGACATCTACAAGCGTAAGCTCCTTCCCGTAAGTCATCTTGAGCACCACTTTTCCAAGCCCAACAATGTTGGAAGTCGAAGAGTTCCCCATGAACAACTTCCTTCCATTAATCGGAGTGTAGGAGGAGAACATCTCCTTGTCGGCACAAATGTGACGAGTAGCCCCGGTATCTATCCAACACTCCCTTGGGTTATCCACCATATTGGCTTCAAACACAACAGCGGAGAGATCGAGCTCCGACAGGTCGATTGGAACCGACTTGTCCTCCGTCACATTGGCTTGTTGGTTGCCACCTTGATTGCCCTTCTTCGGGTGTCCGCAATCCTTAGCCATGTGGTTCAGTTTGCCACAATTGTAGCAATTCCCCTTGAACTTTTTTGCCTTTCCTTTTTCCTTCCCGGAGTGCTTGCGTTTCTTGGTGAGGTAGAACAACATCTTCTGCTGCCAACGTTTGAAGTCGGCGTCGGAGAATTTGGGCGGCTTTTCACCGTGAGCGGGAGCAACAACCATTGGTGTGAAAGAGATCGAACTTGATGCCATCGTCTTCAACGAGAAAGTAACTTTTGTCTTGCGATTGTTGGGTAAAATATATAGTGAAAGGTTTCTGTTTTCGGAAAATGGCAAAGTGTATAGTCTAAGTCGAGGCCTGGATTGGATTCAGTCTCTGCAAGACGAAAATGCCCCGTATACCGAGTGCTTACGGTTGCCCAAAGATTCGTCTCTAAGATACAACGACTTTTCGTTCGGTTAGCGTAAAGACTAGCAAAACCGAATCACAACGAACAGCGAAGTGTTTGACTTTCAAGCTACAAAGGAAGGGAATGAGACAATATGCAAAATGCAATGCTCGATTTTTAGTTATCTCGATTATTTTGTGTATGCATTCAAACAACATGGGTCAAATAATATAGGCCCGAGGTGCCTCGTATGGAAAGATCGCGTCTTTTGGCTCGAAAAGACACATTTTGCAGACCGACAAACGCACTGCTCGGGGGCTCACGACACGGCCAGTGCGCAAAAGTTCAAGCACCTAGCACGACCCTGACGCACGTCCGTGCGTGAAGGCACAAAACTTCGACAGTAGCATGAGCCGACCGCACGGCCGTGCTTTTCGCCCGTGCGTGGGTCCGAACTCTTCCCAGTTGGAAAATCATTTAATTAATTACGAAAATTAATTAAACATTTATTTTAAAGGTTTTTGGTCCAAAAAGAATAAAGGCCTTGAAGCCCAAGCCCAAGCCCAAGCCCAGGCCTATGACCCTCGACCCGGACCTGGGCCGAGCCGAGCCGGCCGCCGCGCGCGCGTGTGCTTTGAACCAAACCCACAAGAATGTAGGTCCTCACCCCTTTAAAAACTTGGGTGCCCCCAAGGGCCCAAACCCATATGTCCAACTTGGGATATATTAAGTGTGCAAACTTATCCTCATTTTCCTATGTGGGATGGAGCATCTCTCCTTCCCCACATTTTCCATTTTCCATACCATTTATTTGTATTAAGTGGCTAACTTCTAGCATTAATTTCTCATTCACCCGGAATCGGTTTTGAGAAATTCCAAATGATATTCTCATCTACTCTCTTAGTAGAATTTTTACAAATAATTTAATTCCATTTTTCACTAATGAAAACCACTTAATTATTTGGTCAAAATCGGGTCAACACCCTATTTATCAAAGACCAAATTCCAACAAAAATTGAGGTGTGAATATATTGGCGCGATCCAAAAGAAGTGTGGGGTCTGTGCACCCATTAGTGTGGGGATACTTGGGTCGACAATATATATATATATATATATATATATATATATATATATATAGGGAGGAGATCCTATGAGACCATAGCTATAGGTAAGAACATAAGACTCCAATCCACACCATCCAACAAAATAAAATAAAAGGCTAGGATTTAATGGGATTTTTAGTAATAAAAAATGGTGGGGACCAAATAAGGTTACATTAGGAACATCAATTTCAGAGCTAAAAAATCGCTTTCCCGAAATCGGGAATGTGATCTTACCATCAATAACCGTTTTCTGAAATCGGGAATGAGATCTTACCATCAATAATATATACGACATTGGCAAACTAAACACACCTAATCGGATGTTGAAATATACATATCCTATACAATATGACAATTTATAAATGTTGTACATAATTTTATACCTAAACCCACAATATCGCAACCTATTTATACATTATATGTGTTTACACTATATATCGTTTCTATGTGACAATAAGCGAGAATCAATATATACACAAGTGTTTAAATAACATATTCTTATGTGTAAATAAACAAATTTCTATAATCACTTATACAATTTTATTGACTATTTGTACAAAACACATATACATTGTATGGATTTTATACATAATCCTATGCGTAAATATACAGAATTTAATAACTACTTAACCAAAATATATAGCCTACTTGACTATACATAATTTTATTCGTAAGCACATAAAACGGTGTTACTACATATACGATATTAAAGTTAAATGACAACATACAGACCAAGTGTACATAAAAAATGCAAAGTTATATTGATTAAAAGAAAACAACCCATGTCGTGATTCATCCATATCCATAATTCAACATAACATCTAAGTCATGTACAAAAAAAAAAACATAGAACACTAACTGTACAAAAAGATGAGCAGAAATGTACATTGTACATTGTCTATTAAAATAGCACTACAATATTTTCTTCACAGTCCAAAACTTTATGTCTTCTTCCAAACACCTGTCCTTTTGCTCATTGTTGTGGTGGAGGATTATTGCGGCCCGATACCGTGCGCAACATAGACAGTTGATTTACACGATCTAGACGGGGTGCATTTACGAACAACACTCGCCATTTGCGGACATCCTTTTTCCCATTGTTATCCGCCATTTAGTTGATCAAACAAACCTACAAAAAAATATAGCACCAATTATTATACAAAAAATACAACTAACAATACATTTTAACAAAACTAAATATACATTATTCTATAGCTAAATATACACAATTCATCGCACAAAGTAACAAAAAATAGTGTTCTATAACTAAATACACATTATTACATAACTAAAAACACATGATGCTATAGCTAAAAATACATAATTCCAAAACATATATAGATGCTCGCACAAAGCAACAAAATACGATGTTCTATAACTAAATACACATTATTACATAACTAAACACACATTATTCTATAGCTAAATACACATAATTCCAAAACATATATACATGGTCGCATAAAGTAACAAAATACAAAGTGTTCTATAATTAAATACACATTATTACAAAACTAAACACACATTATTATATGCCTAAAATACATTACCGTTCAACTGAGCATACATTATTCAAAACATACAAGAACATTAACACAAAGTCTAAAATATACAAAATTACAAAACTAAATAAACATAATTACGTAATTATGTATGTATTATTACACTGACTAACAACTCATTGTCAACTAAGTGCGAAATCGACCAAGATAAATCACAAGAACATGAGAACAAACAAAAATCATTCATCAACCCTATTGGCAAGAACGAATGCAATAAATGTTTATTCCCTAGAATTAAACAGAATAAGAACAATAAAATCGATGATAAAAACGCAAATTGGAACCCTAACATCAAGAAACACAAATTGGAACCCTAACAAAAATCAACCAGAAAACTTACACTCAACTTGAACCCTAGATGCTTGTGTTGAACCATATCCACGAGTAGTCGCAAAAATCAGTGATGTTTGAGTACTTTAATATGCCGGTGATCGATAGAGGAAGCAGAGAGATAGAGGAAGCAAATTTTCAGTTGTTTCGATTTTTTACAGATGGAGAACGAGGGAGATGGAGAAGGAGCATAAAAGAAGTTTCGTGTATTTTGAAAAGAGAAAGAGAGAAAATCGTGGATAAAGATAATCAGAATTCAGTTACCAAATTCGAAAATTAGGGATTTACAATTATATCCTTAAACTTAAATGACAGATTACTTTCATATCCTTGCTTGCCACCACCCATGCCTAAAATGGAGAGTAAAATATGGACCATTGATTATAAAATCAAATGGTCTAGATGTGGTCTCATGTTCTTACCTAAAAGGCTTGGTCTCATTTGATCATATCCCTATATATATATATATATATAGGGATTGGTTCAAATGAGACCAATCCCTTTAGGTTAGTCCATAAGAACACTTATGGACTCTTGATTTAAAATTTTGGATGGTGTAGATCATTTTAGTTAATTTAGGCATATAAGGGTATAATTGTACTTTTATATTTAATTAGTTATGTTAATTGGACGGTTATTAGCTATATTTAAGGAAACATAATCATACCTTTTGATTACCCGATTTTTAGGGAGGAAAAATCATCAACTTCAAGCGTTTTTTAAAATTGATAATTCTTTCCGCCATATTTGTGAACAATCATTTTATGTATACTTAGTTCAAGTGGACTTGTATACTTAGTCATGTTTTATTGTATATTTAGTTCAGTGGATTTGTATACTTGGTTCAAAATGGAACCGTATTCTTAGTTATATAAGTAGTTTAGTAAGTAGTTTAGTGAATTTGTATACTTAGTTATGGATTTGTATACTTAGTTCAATGGAATTGTATACTTAGTTATATAAGTAATTGAGTGTAATTGTATACTTAGTTAAATGTTTCGTATACTTAGTAAAGTTTTAATGTACGGGTAGTTTAGTGTAATTGTATACTTAGTTTATTGTTTATGTATACTTAGTAATGTTTTAATGTATAGTTAGTTTAGTGTAATTGTATACTTTTCATTAATTGTTGCACGATTTTGTTGCCATATTTGAATAATTTGCAGGTTCGAATAGGAAGGAGAGAAATGAAAGGTGAATCGCTTGATTATGGGGACGTGATCAATACAAAATCACGCCCTAATTTTTAGGAAAGCGGTTACTATATTTAATTTCCGGATTCCTATTTTATCCCTTCGTTGTATACTTATACTTATGAAATCTTTGTATATATTGTAATATATCTTGGCCATTGATTTACTATTTGGATGTTGTAAATTTGGTCCTATGGACTAACCTAGGAGGGTGGTCTCACAGGATCCCCTCCATATATATATATTAGGCGTAGGTGCTTATCGGAGTAGTGTGAATATATTAGGCGTAGGCGCTAATCGGGGTAGCGCCTGAAAGGAAGGCGCCATTCCGGTTAGCGCCAAACTTGTTTTTTTATTTTTTTTTCTTTATCAATGGGCGCTAGTTTGACTAGCGCCATGGGCGTAGCCAGGATTCACAGTCAGTGCGGTCAGGATTTTCTTCGTTTTGGTGGGATGATTGTCGGGCCGAAATTTTTTGAAAATAGAAAATAATAAAAGCAAATCTAAAGGCCGATACATTGCAATAACGTTTTGTGGGTTTTCATAATCTCTTCTGACTTCTCTAGAATGAACTTTTTGGAGAAGTAATTTATCCAAAAGTTCATTCTAAATTAATCACCAAACAACTATTAATAGATTTTTAGATCCAAAAATTCATTTTAAAAGTGCTTCTAAAAACACTATTCATTATCAAGTTCGAAACATATCTCTCTCTATATAACAAACAAGACAATCATTCATCCACTCATATATCTTAATTGGGCGGACAATTCTTAATTTTTGGATCAAGAAGGTTTAATGGCCATTTTAATTTTTAGCTCAATTTATTTATATGAACTAGACCTTCGGTTGAATTTTCGATGCGGTCCAAATCAAATTTAACAGATCACTCCGAATTTGAGTGCGGTCGCCGACCGCACTCGTCTAAGGTGGCTACGCCTGTAGGTCCCAAGGGGTGTGAGTGTAAGTTTAGAAGGGGGTTGAATAAACCTTACCAACTTTTCGATTTAGTCCTTTTAAAAGTTTGAGTTAGTACTTCATTTGTGTCCTTGATGGATGACTAAGTTAGTTAATCAACAGAGTTAGTCACTCAACGACTGATCGTTTGTTGATAAAATAACTCATTTGTTTTGACTAAAGACTTGACTCGATTGTGATTTATTTTCAGCGGAAGACTTAACACCCTTGAATTTGGTTAAGTTTGTTTTAAGCACTTAGAGATTATTAAGTGGATAGCAAATTTATCACAGAGTTAAACAAATAAGATACATGAATTAAAGTGCTGAAATATAAATGACACGATAAGTTTTTATAGAGGTTCAAGATGGGGTAATTCTTCTACTCCTCTCTTCTCCAACTCCGGAGGAATCCACTAAGTATTGATCAAGATACTGAGTGGTAACAGTCCATATACAAGTCTTGATCACACGGTGACTTGATCCTTTGGGACTCGATCCGGAGATGCCTTGGTCACGCACTTGTTGGCTTCTTGACGACTCAGCTTCTTCACAGGGGCACTGCTTTGCTACTACACCCACTTGCTCAAGCTTCTTGGATTTGATCACGAAGCCCTCCAAAAACTCGAGATTGGTTTGACCTTGAACCTTCCCACAATTCTCCGTGGAATGTAGACCCTTAATTCTTCAAATATTTTCTTCTTCAACTGATAGAAGTTGTCTTTCCTTCACAGTGAGTGTTGGATTGATTTCCTTCGTATTGTAGGCTTGAGGATTGATCTTGAATGACTTGAGAATATTTTTGGTTCTGATTCGAATGTTAGCTTGAATGTTCGTGGTTGGGTAACCTTCTCTCAAAGTGATTCCTCATACTTTTATAGTGAACTTTCAAAAATGCAGTTGAAGAGATAGGCTTATTTTTGAAAGTCACTTGTGGTCGTTGGCTTGTCTTGTTGGAGTCGTTGGAATTGCCACTTCCTCGTATGAATTGTTCTTCAACTTTTCGAGTTCGACATGGTGCGTGCTTCCCATTGGTTTATTCCTTTTGCACGCTCCGGGATGAGCACTTCAAGAAAGGTAGTATGGAGGTATTACTTGTTTAAGTAATTCTCTTGATTTACGTCAGGCAACGGATCTCTTTCGATTGTCTTGACTTGATCGCATTTTCTTCACATCCCCAGGTGACTTCGAGTCGACTTCCAATCATTTGATGACTCTTTCACTTCAACCTTAAGACTTGGTCATGTCTTGAGTTGACTTTGATCGATACATTTTTACTCACCGCATCTGTTTGCACCTTGATCGAGTTCCGTCTTCTCTTCTTTGCCATACTCAAATTTTGTCTTGCAAAATGAGTCTTCCTTCTAGTCTCTAGTTGTGTTCTTGCATGTTTAGGCATAATCGACTTAACTTAGCTTGACCCAGCCTCCCTATCTATTACAATGCGGTTTACAACAAAAATGGGGTGCCAACTTCCTATTCTAAGTTCTACATGGCATTCATCAAAATCTATAAAATGATTTCCCAACAATTTCCCCCTTTTTCATGATGCCAAAACTTAAAACATCCATACAATTATTTAACAAAGACAAAGATACATATAGACAAATGTAGAACCACGAATGTATGTTTAGAATCGATCTTTTATTGATCATAACATCCTTGTTCTTTACATAGCTGTTTACAGAGTGTATCGAGCTTAAACCAACAAAAATGTATCGAGTTTAGCCGTAAGTGGCTTAAGCTAACCATCTTTGTCATATGTTTACACAAGTATAGAGTTTGTACGAGTTTTATATAGTATATGAAGACTTACATAAAATGCATTTACATAGTAAAATACATGAAGGGGTGGACATCAACACTTCATCTCCTTCGCCGCCTCCTTCTTTCATCTTCTTCGCTCTTGTCATCTTCGATCTTCTTTCTTTTTCTCATCTTCACCGCCTTCTTCTTCTTTTCATACGCCTTCCGGCAGACTTCATCTCTTCTTAGTCTCTCTTGTCTCTCCTCCCATAGCTGAGTTTGTCTTTTATTTTCTTCTTCAATTCTTTTCATATACTCAAGATTATTCTTAGCCACTTGCAGATTGGCTACTTCATCAAAAAAATTGATGAGATCCCTCCTTTCTTGCCTCGGATCTATGTACTCAATGTTTTTGGGGCGGAGATCTGGTCCAAACCTCTTCCTCTACCATTGCTTCTTCCTATACCTCCGGGCGTGTATTGTCTTTGGGGTCTTCTTTTTCCCGGTGAGTGACTAGCGAGTGACCCAGAGTGGCGATCTGCGGTAGTCGTCGCTGCTGTCGCTTCTTCACATAGTGTGAGACCCTTTTTCCAAGACAAGTCCCTGGCTTGAGCCATGGACATGTTTGCGAAGTATCCTTCGGATGCGGCGTTTTAAATTCATCAACGATCTTAGCTCGATTCAGCATCCGAGATGGCATAAGTGTCTCGTCTCTTTGGAATGCCTCCATGTTGTTTGAGAATATCCACAACCGATCTTGGCTCGATTCGGCATCCGAGATGGCATAAGTGTCTCTCGTCTCTTTGGAATGCCTCCATGTTGTTTGAGAATATCCATAACTCGGGCATTCATCCTTCCTTCCACTTCCTCCATCCCCGCTTCAATGTCTTTCTCTTTTCATCCATAGGTACAAAGAGTGTTGGAGTGGCGAATCACTTGAGTTTTCTTTCGATAATATCACCGTGACAAGATTTTGTTGGGGGTTTTAGCAATCATCAAGGTCACATCTTTCGATCCTTCCCCTCAATGAGACTTTCCTTTCTTTTCTCTTGATACTTCCTCATTTGTCTTTTCCTTCACAGATGCTCCTCCTTCTTAACTTCAGATCCCTTCGGCGTTTTTAGGTATTCCTCTTCCCCTTTTTGGCATCATCAAAGGAGAGAGGAACCCCGAAACAAACTAGAAAGGAAGTTGAGTGCGATAGCCGAGTTCGCTTCGAGTCTGCTGCGGAGTATCTTTGCACTAAACTCGAACGAGTAGCGTTGGATTGACTTTAAGCAACTTCATCTCGGCCATGAGAAGATCGAATTTGCGTTCCATGTGTTCTTCCATACGCATGATCTCAATCTTATTTTGCTCACGCAGCAACTTTATCTCAACAAAGTGTGAGATTCATGCATTTGCTCAATGTGTTCTTTCAATTTTGTCTTTGCATCAAGCATTCTCACCGCTCGCGGACAATGCTTGTTGAACAATGTTCAAATATCTAGCTTGTTCCACACGCATTGTTTCTTCTTTGTTTCCACCACTCCCGGATTCTCGACTATTATGCCTCTCAAGTCGCCAGTAAGGTTGGCATCTCTGTTATCCAGTCTCATGTCCATCGAGGCCTGGTGCCTCTCCATCCGTTCAATTTCAAAGCAAATAATGCTTTGAACACCTCCCGAACTTCATTGTTCCTCTGCTTTTGGTGACGGCCAAGCAACGTCAAAATCATAGTCATTGGAACGATGGTATCGATGGAATGACAGATCGGTCCGGGAAGCGCTCGAGATCTCTTTCGACTCTTGGGGGAGGTCGGGTACCTCCGAGAGAGAAGGGAAATGATTCTACAAAGGGATCATCATGGGCAATCGGGATTTGTTCAATGATGAGTGGTGCTCGTGAGGTTCCTTGTGGAGTCGAACCTGCTGCGCTTGGGAGCCCGCGTGATGGACTGTTTGTTTCAGTGGGTTTGTGAAGTTGACCCGACCTTTGAGCCTTTGTCTCAACAGCCTTCGTCGGTCTCATTTGGTTTTTCCAAGTGAGTTGACTAGTCCTCGGCCTTATCGAGCGTCATCGGACGATGATGAGATTTCCATGGGTGGCTCATCATTAAAGTTGAAAGTTTGACGAGTAGTCTTGAGGTCGACTTACTCGTGGTTGGAACATCCTCGGTGAGTCTTTTGGATCGATCAGGGGGATGACTCGGCTTCATCGTCTCCTTCCGATCCCGAAAGGTTACATCGAGATTATCCTGGGAATCGTGAAGCGCACTTATCTCCTTTTCGATGGATCAAAGATATCGGGAGGGATGTTTGTACTTGACACTTGCCACCCGGGAAGTCTCAACCTCCCGTTGGCCTTCATTACCTCCTGCAGTCTCAATCGCAGTGAGGCCTGGGCATCCCTTTCGATAGTGTCATTTGTCTTAGGGTCTTTCGTGGTGGCATCCATTGGAGTCTCAACTCCATGGATTGCACTTTCGCCGCCAGTGTTAACTCCCGTGGTCATTCCTTCTCGCGCCTCGATCGCATCCAGCGGCGTCATTAGCCTTCGAGCGGTTGGCATCTCGGAGAGGCAGTCTCAATCATCGAGCCTCGTTGATGACAACTTGTTGTGTACCTTGTGTTTGTTCCTTCTACACTTCGCCTCCTAGATTCATTGTGGAGTCAGTGCAGATCCTCCACCTTGCTGCGGTGGAGGAGTTTCCCCTCGGGTGGCACACCGGTGAGTGACTTGGAATGGGGTCACTCGTCTCCGGACTCCATTGCTTCAATGAGTATTCAACCGTTGGGGCGGGTGGTAAGACACCTTCATTGGGGTTGGCTCGATTTGGGGTCCCCACTATCCCGGTTTCATTGCCGGTTCCTTAAGTCTTTCTTCCGAGTGAGTGGGGAAGTGGTGGAAGCAACACGATGGCAATATCCGCACCACTCCCATTGGATCTATCTCCGGTGTGTTTTGGAGGACTCTCCTGGTCCCTCCATCATTACTTGCTCATGAAGGATTCTCGATTCTTCCATTGCTTCTTTGCATTTGCAACTCTTTCGTGGTAGCAAGAGGGTCCAGATCCTCATCACTTTCCGATGGGACGTCAAGGTGGGGATGTGTATGTTCGTAGTGCGGTTATAGGCGAGATCTTTGGCCTTCTCACGTGCCTCTGCGTCTCACCGCTTTAGCCCATTCATTTTCTTTTCGAATCTCCAAGTATATTGATGCAATTATCTCGTCAAGGGCTTGCAAAGATTGTGTCCACCTCAAGAAATCAAGAGTTCTTCTTCCTCAAAGAATGAACTCGGATTTTCAAATCGCACTCTGGATAGGCTCGCCTTCCATTTTCTCACTCTCGCAGACAATTTTGGATGTCCGGATACAATGGAGAGTGCATGATTACATCGTCTTCGTCATTCTCTTGTTCGCCCCTCGTTTCAGGTATTAAGGGTAGCGAGACATTTGCCGCCGACACCTTCAAGCAGAATTACAGGTGGAGAGACAACCTTGGCAACAAGTGATTTGGTTGTCTCACCAGTGTGCCTTGTTCTCACTGCTCGTTTACAACTGGGTCTACGAGTTGCCTCTGATCGATCGGCCTCGGAGACTTGGCCGTTTCATCAATCACGCCTGGAGACTCTACTTCTCCAGCAGTCTCGGGTATCTTTTCCAGCTGAGTGGCTGACTCAGCCGGCTTCTCAAGCTCGGAACGCTTGAAAATTCTTCTCATTCTTCTTGTTTGAACCAAAGGGATTTCGGTTCGACAAGGTTTCTTCGAGTCTTGGGCGGCAGGGGCGGTTGTTGTTTTCTTCTGAGGAGCTGGCCATCTTGGCTTATCAGTTCTCCTCTTCTTGACGACCGGAGAAGGTATTTGAGATTCCTTCTCCGCCGCGGTCGCAGGGCGGGAGACACCGCTGCACGGGCGGTGACTTCGATTGCGAAGCGGGAGAGATTTCTTTTCTTTCTTTGCATGAGCTTAATCTTTTAGTTTGCATGAGCAACCTTTTTCTTTGGTGGAGAGGGGACAATCGTATCTTCTGGGGTGATTCCCCTCACTTGTATAAGCTCTCTTAGCGTGGGCTCTCTTCTCGTGCGCCCGAGAGGTTTGATCGAACATTCTCTTGTTTACATGGAACACCTTTCCATGTCGAATAGGGACTTTCTTCACTTCCATTATTCGGCCAATTACAGGCCGTATCCCGGGGATCCTCCAAATGTTCCATCCTCCTTGAAGGATTTGTTCCTACATTCGGGCAGAGTCGTGTGAGACAAACTCAAACCAGTTCACTTTCTTTTCTTCAATGATCGCGGCCATTACGATCAATTTTTCTTTAAATGAGTTGGTCAAAGCCGCCAAATTTGATGTCTATGCATTTGGCAACGATGTCCAACAATTTGTGGTAGTCCTCCTTCAGCATCCTCTTGTTAGCTGTGTAGACTATCTTTTCAGCACAGTCGGTCTTGGCTACTTCCTTCCAAGCGGCGGCCAAGTTAACATCGCCCGTTGATTTCGGTGCTCCTTCCGCCGGTAACGAGCGGTGTTCTCGCCAAATCCTTGGCGTAATGATGAACTCCTTCCCGTGAACAGAGGATTTGATCCCCTCATCGTGAATCTCAACATTCACGTAGAAGCGTGCGACTTCTTCTACATAGGTCACCGGAAACTCCATCGTCAGAAATGGTTTTAGCCCAGACGTTTCTAGTTTTTCAGTGATCTTCTTTACGAGAGCTTCATCGGACCCCTGTTTGACCATACCCTCGAAATCCACAGTAGACCCGGTGTGGATTTGCTTTCCGAGCTTGACAAAATCATGAGTAGATGCTATTTTTCAAGATTTCACCGAACGAAACTTAGAGAGAGAGTTTTTGCCTTTGCTTTTGAGAGAGAGAAGTGAACAATTTTTGGTAATGTGTGAGAGAAACGGACGAAAATGGTTTAAGTATGGTTCATGAAAGGGCGTGCGGGTGGTTTTTGAAATGTGATCGAAATCAACGGCTTAGATTTTGCACGCCGATTAACATTTAATGTCTCGCATTTAATGCAACATCATTTATATCCAATCATAAGCTTGGTGTGCGGCTTTTGCTGTACACGTCATAATTATGCTTTGACGTCATTCTTAAAAACATTCTCGCTTAGTAAAAACGATTGCGTTTTTGTCACTTTGCTCATAAATGACTCGGCTTATCCCTTAGTCGATTTAACTCTTCTTCTCACGTTTTCCTAGTGACTCAACCGTCGCCTAACTCAAACAACTATCTTTTCGATACGGTGATTCACTTAGCCGATTTGAGAGTTCAACTCTTTTTCCCTTTTGTGTTTCTGTCTTTTCTTTGAGTCTTCCGAGTGTCACTCACCAATTAACCCTAACTCATGCTTGAGTTCTTCAAATCTTGACTCACATAATGGTTTTGTGAATATGTCACCAACTGTTTATCGGTTGAAATATATTCCAAGGTGATGTCCTTCTTTTCGACATGATCTCTTATGAAGTGATATCCGACATCGATATGCTTTGTTCCCGAGTGCAACACAGATTTTGAGTGATTGCAATTGCACTTGTGTTATCACACATGATTGGAATTTCCTTTTCTTCAACTTCATAGTCTCTCATTTCTTTGTCTCATCCATAGGACTTGGGCACAACGGTTTTTGCCCACAACTATGTATTCGCTTGTTGTAGAGGTGGCTATTGAATTTTGCTTTTTGCTAAACCAGAAATTAGCTTTGTTTCCAAGCATTTGACATGTGCTCGAGGTGCTCTTCGTCAACTCTACATCCAAAGATAGTCAGTCCGAATAGCCAACTAGTTTGAATCCACCTTCCTTTGGATACCATAAGCCAACTTCTTGGCTTCCTTTCAAATATCTCAAGATCCTCTTGGTTGCGCAGTCATATGGCTTTCTTTTAGAGAAGATTGAAATCTTGCACATACACCTACAAAGAAAGGTGATGTTTGGCCTCGCTTCTTTGTGAGATAAAGCAATGATCCAATAAGTGCTCGTATCTTGTTTGATCTGTGCTTGCCATCCGCATCCATGTCCATTTTGACTGATGTATTCATTGGTATTTTCGAAGACTTCTCTTCCATGCCAAATTTCTTCATTAAATCTCTGGTGTATTTTGTTTTACTTATGAAGGTTCCATCCTTCAATTTGTTTCACTTGGAGTCCAAGGAAGAATGTCACTCTCCCATCATGCTCATTTCGAATTTGCTTTGCATGAGGTTTGAAAATTTATCACACACTCTTTGTTTGTGGATCCAAAAATGATGTCATCCACATATATTTGAACAAGCAAGTATGCTCTTCTGTCTTGAATTCTCAAGAGTGTTCTATTCACTTTTCCTTTTGTGAATCCGTTCCCGGTCAAGAATTGTGACAATGTGTCATACCATGCTGGGGTGCCTGTTTCAATCCATATAGAGCTTTCTTGAGTTTGTATACCGTATCTCCAAGAGTCTTCTCGCTCAAATCCTGGAGGTTGTTCAACATACACTTCTTCTTCCAAATCGAAAAATGTAAGGAATGCACTCTTTACATCCATTTGATATACAATAAAATTCTTGTGAGTCGCATAGGCAAGAAACATCCTTATAGCTTCCAATCTTGCTACAAGGGCAAATGTTTCATCAAAATCTATCCCTACTTCTTGGCAATATCCTTTGGCTACTAGTCTTGCTTTGTTTCTTACCACAAAACCTTCATGTTCATCTTGTTTCGAACACCCATTTAGTGCCAATAACATTTTGATGGGTGGGTCTCAGAACCAATTCCCATACTTTATTTCTTTTAAACCGATTCGACTCTTATTGCATAGCTTGAATCCAAAGTGTGTCATACAATGCTTGTGACACATCTTTAGGCTCTATTTGTGAGATAAAGCATGTGAACATAGCTTCTTGTTGAGTTCGGATCTTGTTTTGACACCTTCTCTTATATCTCCAATGACTAGTTCGTGGATGGTCTCTCGGTCATCTTACATCGGTTGGAGTAAGTTAGTTTGGATTTAGTCGTCTTCTTGCTGACTATGTTGCTTTGATCAGTTCTCTCGTCATCACTTATTGCAGATTTTCCATTGTTTTTGAGACTCGGCTATCTCATCTTCATCCGAGTTTATAATTCCGGCTTAAACTTCAAAGATAGGGACTCTTCTCGCATGGTTGGTTGATTCAAACTTATCACCGATTCTTCAATGTCTTCTCCATTTACATTCGGTTCATCAAACACCACATGAATGGATTCTTCTCGTAACCATAGTCCTCTTGTGAGTACTCAGGCTTTGCTTTCATTTGAGTATCCCAAGAAGATACCTTCATCGCCTTTAGCATTAAAAGCCTTCAAATTATCTTTGCCATTGTTATGGATGAAGCATTTACATCCAAATATTCTAAAATATGCAACATTTGGTTTTCTCCTGTCCAAATCTCATAGGGAGTCTTTGTCATTTGTCATTTTATCATGCATATATTTTGAGTATAGCATCTTTGTGTTTATTACTTGACCCCAAAATCTTTTAGGTAACCCCGCTTCACCTAACATGGTCCTTCCGCTTCTTTGAGAGTTCTATTCCTTCTTTTCGCAACTCCATTCTCACTTTTGTGGAGTCCTTGCTGCAGATAATTCATGACCAATACCATTTTCAATACAAGATCGAGTTAGTATACCATTGACAAACTCGATTCTCGTCGATCTTATTTTGATAATGGTTTGACTTTTCTCATTTTGAATCCTCTTCATCACCGTGTGGTAGTTTCGTAGAGTTTCTTTCTTCTTACACATGAATATTGTCCATGTATATCTTGAGTAGTCATCTACTACCACCAAGGTGTATTTCTTTCCACTTATCTTTGGCCGGTTCCATGGGCCAAATAGATCCATATGTAGCAGATGTAATATTCTTGTTGAAGATGGACATGTCTTTTCTTTGAATGAAGATTTGATCTGTTTTCCCTTCAAATGCATCACATATACTCTCATTCTTGTATATCGAGTCCTGGAAGCCCTTCCACAATATTAGTTCTTGCAAGCTTGTTAATCGTTTTGAAATTCGGGTGACTCGGCTTTTTGTGCCACGGTACCAACTTGATTCATTGTGGTTTTGCTAATAGACAGTGCGTGGTGTTGTTGCGGTTGGCCAATCTACTACATACATGTTCTTTGTATGCGCATCCTTGCAACACAATCTCATTTGATTAAGTGTCCTTGATTTGGCATATTCCCATGTTGAATCCAACATTATAGCCTTTGTCCGCGAGTTGGCTAATACTCGGCCAGATTGAATTTGAGTCCTTCAACATATGCAACATCCGTGATTTCTAATCCATTTTTCTTGATGGATCCAATGCCTCTTATTTCTCCTGGAGCTTCATTTCCTCCAAATATGACTTTTGCTCCTTTGACTTCCTTGAATTTTGACAGATTTTTCTTGTTTCTGTCATATGTCCGGAATGTACCACTATCCATGTACCAGGTTCCTTGGAACTCACTATTCCTTGAACCGCAAATAAGGAAATTAAGTTTTAGGTACCAATATTTGTCTGGGTCCGAGAGGTTAGTCTTGTAAGATGATCCAACCTTTATAGCCAAATGAATTGACTCTAAGAGGTTGCCATCTATCGTGCCATAATCATAATTAATTTTGGCAAATTGCTTGGGGATTCTAGGTTCATACTGTTTGTCTCTTTTGCTGTATGCCCGTATATGTGTTTTAGCAATTGCCTTCTTTGGGTAGTTGTGATATCTCCGAGTGTAGTGCCTAGGTTCATATGTGTGTTTGATGAAAGCTCTTATACCTTTGGAATGGCCTTTGTTGAGTTCTAGGCCTTTGCCATTTGGGTTTATATTCCATAGGTCTTTTCTTTGATAGTTCACATTATTCCAATCAGCTTGGCTTGGGTGCTTTCTAGCATTCCCTTCATATTTATTTCTTTTATAGAACTTCCGGGGTTTTTGGTAGCTCTGTTTCTTCTTTACTGAGTATTTCCTATTTGGAGTTTCTTTGAGGAACTCTGGTGGATTTCTTCTCAATTTGTCCTCTCAAAGACACTCAATCGGGTCGTTTTCCTTTTCCTTTATAGCCAAGGCCAGTTTGCTTGTGATTGTGCTTTAGAATAGATGTGTGTGCACCATTTGGAGTTTTGGATTTTTGAGATACTTCATTGCTTGAAGATCCTTTTTCCAAAGTCACTTTTTGAGCTTAACATAGCACGAGAGGAATTAAATCCTAAGCCTGTCTTGTCTCCACATTCTCTTTGACTCATAATAAGATCATCCAATGATTTAGATGCCTTAGTGAATGAGGCAATCACATTTTTGAGGTCGTTTTCCCTCTTTTCTATAGCAGCTATCTCTCTATTTATTAGCTTAGCATTTTTAGTCTTTAGACTTTCATTCTCATCACTATTTGACTTAGAGTACTCGCTCCTTAGTCAATTTGTGAGTTTGACTTTTGAGTAGGCTATTTTCCTCATTTAGTAGTGTGTGTGAGGATTTAATGTGTTCAAAGTCTTTCATCATTTTGCCTAATGAATCATAAAGATCAGTGGGTGATGAAGTGTGTGTGTTACAAAGTCACTATCATCGGAATCGAGTGTGATGAGTCGAGTGTACCTCATCTCCTTGGCCATCAAATGATCAAGGCTTCTTCTTTGAGTCACTTGAGTAGTCGGCTTCACTACTTTCTCGAATCACCGTGTGTCTCTTGACTTGGTTGTCTCAACAGCCTTCCGCAGCCCAACATTGCATTTTTCTTTTCTTGTCTTTCTTTCTCTCAAGACCTTTCTTTCTTCTTCATTCCTGTATTTGTTGACTACATGATATCGACAATCAATGGCATAGTGACTGTTGGTTGCTAGTTCAAAGATAGATTTTCAACCTTTTGATCACTCTTTCCATTCTTGGATTGTCACCCTTTGATATTGACTTTTTGATGCTCGTTCTCTTGGTTGGCCTATCTTCCTTGACTTGGGAGGGAGCCGAGTGTCTTTTGGAGGATTCGCCCTTGCCTCTTTTGTAGTTCTTATTGAAGAACTTGTTAAACCTTTTAACCATCGGGCTATTTCCTCCTGGGGTCAATGACTTCTTTGACCTCGGCTCTCTTGCCATCCTTAACAATTAGAGCAATTTGTTTTGGGTACAAATTGTCTCTTCTGGTCTTTTCTTCTCGCTCAAATTCGTAGGCTTTGAGATCCGAGAATAGCTCATGGTTGGATGTCTTGGATAGGTCCATGGAATGTCTTAGTGCCATGACCTTCATTTCCCATTGGTGGGAGACTTTTTAGGATTTTCATACACATTTTTCTTCGTGTATATTCTTTTCCAAGTGTAGATAACTCGTTGGTAATTTCGTGAACCGAGCATCCGGTTGATCCAAGGTGCATCTGCGATCATTTTGAAATTCTCAAATTTTTGTCTGACCATTGATAATTTATTTTCCTTGATTTGCTCGAGCCTTCACAAATCAATGTTAGCTTGTCCCGCATTTCTTTAGCCGTTTTGCATGATTTGACTTTATTGAACATGGCTTTGTCCAAGGTTTTGTAAAGAATATCCTTGGCCACATTGTCCAGGTTATATCTTTTTTGTCATCATTTGTCCATTCGGCTCTTGGTTTTTCAACCATAGGTGATGGGAGCAACATCCTCTTCACCTTCACCGCAGCTCTCCTTACAATTGTGTTCACTTTTAAAATTTGCAGTGGCCCATCCTCTATCACTATCCACATTTCATCATGTAATCTTTGATAGATGAGCACTCGCATACGAATTTTCCAATCATCAAATTCTTCAATTGTGAACATAGGGATGCGTGTCAAATTTGCTTCCATGATAATAACTTTTGATGATAAAGGAAGTATAGAAAACTTTAAGTGCTAAAACAGACTTTGAAAAATTTGGAGATCTAGTTCAGTAACCAGTGCGGAAGGCTCAATGAACCAACCGCTCACGATACCACTTGTATGCGTCCCAAGGGTGTGAGTGTAAGGTTTAGAAGGGGGTTGAATAAACCTTACCAACTTTTCGATTTAGTCCTTTTAAAAGTTCAAAGTTAGTACTTCATAATTTGTGTCCTTGATGGACAGCTAAGTTAGTTAATCGGCAGAGTTAGTCACTCAATGCAGACTGACCGAGCTGTTGATAAAATAACTCATTGTTTTGACTAAAGACTTGATTGTGATTTGTTTTATTGGAAGACTTAATACCCTTGAATTTGGTTAAGTTTGTTTTAATACTTGGTTTTAGCACTTAGAGATTATTAAGTGGATAGCAAATTTATCAGAGTTAAACAAATAAGATACAGGAATTAAAGTCTTTGAAATGTAAATGACACGATAAGTTTTTATAGAGGTTCGAAGATGGGGTAATTCTTCTACTCCTCTCTTCTCCAACTCGGAGGAATCCACTAAGTATTGATCGATATGCAGTGGTAACAGTCCATATACAAGTCTTGATCACACACAGTGATTGGAACCTTTGGGACTCAACGGAGATGCCTTGGTCACGCAGTTGGCTTCTCGCACGACTCGGCTTCTTCTTCACCGGGCATTGCGCTTTGCTACTATAGCCCACTTGCTCAAGCTTCTTGGATTTGATCACGAAGCCCTCCAAAACTCGAGATTGGTTTGACCTTGAACCTTCCCACAATTCTCCGTGGAATGTAGACTTAATTCTTCAAATATTTTCTTCTTCAACCGATAGAAGTTGTCTTTCCTTCACAAGTGAGTGTTGGATTGATTTCCTTCGTATTGTAGGCTTGAGGATTGATCTTGAATGACTTGAGAATATTTTTGGTTGATTCGAATGTTAGCTTGAATGTTCGTGGTTCGGAGTAACCTTCTCTCAAAGTGATTCCTCATACTTTTATAGTGAACTTTCAAAAATCAGTTGAAGAGATAGCTTATTTTTGAAAGTCACTTGTGGTCGTTGGCTTGTCTTGTTGGAGTCGTTGGAATTGCCACTTCCTCGTATGAATTGTTCTTCAACTTTTTGAGTTCGACATGGTGCGGTGCTTCCCATTGGTTTATTCCTTTTGCACGCTAAGGGGACCGAGCACTTCAAGAAAGGTAGTATGGAGGTATTACTTGTTTAAGTAATTCTCTTGATTTCGGCAACGGATCTCTTTCGGATTGTCTTGACTTGATCGCATTTTCTTCACATCCCCAGGTGACTTGAGTCGACTTCCAATCATTTGATGACTCTTCTGTCACTTCAACCTTAAGACTTGGAGTTTGTCTTGAGTTGACTTTGACTAATACTTTACTCACCGCATCTCACCGCACCTTGATCGAGTTCCGTCTTCTCTTCTTTGCCATACTCAATTGTCTTCAATGAGTCTTCCTTCTAGTCTCCGATTGTCTTCTTGCATGTTTAGGCATATTTGAATTAACTCGGCTTGACCAACCCTATCTATTACAATGCGGTTTACAACAAAAATGGGGTGCCAACTTCCTATTCTAAGTTCTACATGACATTCATCAAAATCTATAAAATGATTTCCCAACAACGCCACCGACTAGCACCCATGTTAAGTTTTTTCTTAATTTTTCTTATTTTAATTTATTTAATATTTAATTAATTTATGAAATTTTAGAAAATTAATTAATAAAACAAAAGGATTAAAATCATTCGATTAAATTTCTAGAATGAACCATAGGAAAAATATACATCTCGAACCGTCTTGAAAGTTCGGACGGAGAGTCGGTTCTAATGGGACGATGCGGTATGGTTCGAGGCGAAAATTCGGAGATTAGTCATAAATAAAGCATAGAAATTTGAAAAAAAAAAGAAATCAATATAAAAATCAACAAACGGATCCGTTGACTTTTTAAACTTTCCCTGAACTGTATCATCCCGAAAATATTTGTGGTACGGTTTTGAAGATTATTAGTTAATATTTGAACAATTCTAAGTTAATAGAAGGATAATTGCCCAAATGATATAATATTATTATTTTATAGAGGTTATGAAGTTTAGAATTTAGGATTGTGTTACCTATATATTATGGTTTTAGTTTTTATTTTGAGACTACACTAAAAAAATTGCCAAATAGTTTGTTGATTTTTATATTGATTTCTTTTTTTCTCAAATTTGTATGCTTTATTTATGACTAATCTCCGTCTCGAACCGAACCGCACTGCATCGTCTCATTAAAACCGAATCTCCATCCCGAACCATCCTAAACTTTGATGCGAATTGGGGACGTATATTTTTTTCTATGGTTTGTTCTAGAAATTTAATCGAATAATTTTAATCCTTTTGTTTTAGTAATTAATTTTCTAAAATTTCATAAATTAATTAAATATTAAATAAATCAAAATAAAAATTAAAAAACCTTAACATGGGCGCTAGAAAGTTTCTAGCGCCCATTAATAAAGAAAAAAATAAAAACAAGTTTGGCGTAATGGCGAAATGGCGCCCCTTCAGCGCTTACTCCGACAAGACTTACGCCTAATATATTAACACCCCCAATTTTTACCATAAATTTGCAATAATTTCTCACAAATACTATAGCGTAGGTATGGAAAAATCCCATGGGAACCATCCCCAATGGTGCCCGAATAAACGGGACGGAGAATCCCCATTTAATTCGGGGGATGGGAGCGAGGATGGGGATTCCCGCTTTCTTTCGAAGGGGATGGGGACGAGGATGATATTTATATCCCCGTCCCATCCCCATCCCCGCCCCCCGTCCCCGATTAGGTGAAACGGGATTCCCCGCCCCCGTCTCCATTCACCGAAATATATATGTATATATTTATATATATACATATTTATTATTAATATTAATTATGTTTATATATTTTATTTTATTATATTGTAAAATTAAACCGTAAATTTTTGTGTTTTATAGTGTAATGATCTTTAATTTTTAAAATTACAAGACTTTATATTTTAAAAATTATTGTATTTAACTCAATTTGTTAAAGTATTTTATATTGTGGAGTTATTATAAGATTAGCTAGTGATTCATGATATTTTAATTATTAATTATTTTAAGTAAAAAATATATTTTTTATTAATAAATACAAAACAGGGACCCCGAATCCCCGTGGGGACCCGTTCCCGAACGGGGATTCCCATTCCCTACCGGATGCCCAAAACGGGGAATAGTACGGGGATGGTATTTGAAATGGGATTCGGGGACGGGGATAGTGTGTCCCATACCAGCCTCGTCCCCGCCCATTGCCATCCCTAATAAACTGTTAAATCAAATGCTATTAGAGATAGCAACTTTTAAGTTATTATTTAAAAAAATGTAAGTTCGGTTTTTCGGTTTGGTTCAGTTAACTGGATCCAAAAAATAAAACCGAACCAAAAAATTGAAATTTTAAAACAAAAAAACCGAAAATCGAACTGAAATTTTTGGTTCGATTTTGGTTCGAACCGAATTTTTGGTTTTGGTTCGATTCGGCTGGTTAACCTAACTATGAACACCCCTAGATTTGACCCAGTGCATGAGATGGAGGATATATATATTTTTAACGGTATAAGATCAAATGTGGAAGGGGCTTACTGTAAGGCAGTATGGACTAATCCTATACGTTAATTTATCAAATCCAATGGATCAATTTTTTTCGAATTTTTGCCTTTTTTTTCCGCTCATAAAGGGCAAATTTGTCTTTTAGATGAAACATTTTTTCAGTTTTTCTTGTAATTGTCGGTGTGTATCGGTTTTCAAGGGATATGATTGCGATTTGATTCTTGCTTTCAATTCTCTCCTCCATTTTGAAATATTTCACTTTTTCTCCCCCATTGTTCTCGTCGACAAGGGTTTTCATCTTTCAATTTTCCTCCTTTTCTTTTTCGCAAAATCGTGATCCGGCTTCAATATAAACTATTTATATGTTTTCGTCTAATTTTACATCCCACACACAATAATTATGCACTATTTTAAACCATCGAACTTTGACTGTCGCTTTTGAAATGACTCAATGTTCAATGTAAAATATTTATGCATCGTTTTCGTCTAGTTATACATCACATACACAATAATTATGCCCCATTTTAAAACAACGAACTTTTTACTGTAACTTTTTGAAATGACTCAATGTTCGATGCAAACTATTTATGCATCATTTTTGTCTAATTATACATCATATACACAATAATTATGCACTATTTTAAAACCACAATCTTTGACTGTCACTTTTGAAATGACTCAATATTCAATGTTAACTATTTTATACATCGTGTTCGTCTTAATTATACATCACATACACAATAATTATGCATCATTTTAAAACAACGAACTTTTTGACTCGTAATTTTTGAAATGACTCAATTTTCAATGTAAACTATTTATGCATCGTTTTTGTCTAATTATACATCACATACACAATATTTATGCACTATTTTAAAACCACAATCTTTGTGTCACTTTTGCAATGACTCAAGATTCAATTTAAACTATTTATGCATCGTTTTTCGTCTAATTATACATCCCATACACAATAGTTATGCACTATTTTAAAATATCGAACTTTGATTGTCGCTTTTAAAATGACTCAATGTTCAATGTAAACTATTTATGCATCATTTTCGTATAGTTATACATCACATATACACTATTTTTGCATCATTTTTTTGAAATGACTCAATTTTCAATGTAAACTATTTATGCATCGTTTTTGTCTAATTATACATCACATACACAATATTTATGCACTATTTTAAAACCACAATCTTTGATCATCACTTTTGCAATGACTCAAGATTCAATTTAAACTATTTATGCATCATTTTCGTCTAATTATACATCCCATACACAATAGTTATGCACTATTTTAAAATATCGAACTTTGATTGTCGCTTTTAAAATGACTCAATGTTCAATGTAAACTATTTATGCATCATTTTCGTATAGTTATACATCACATATACACTATTTTTGCATCATTTTTTTGAAATTAAATACATGAACCAATTATCTCTCTTCCATATTCGTAGGTTTCTTTGTCATTTGTTTCCATCGATGTGTGCTCCAATTCTTTGGTGTGGTCTGTTCCTTACGTCACCTTGATGGATGAGTATATTGATCTTCCATGGTGTATTTTGCAATTTTTTGCTTGTCTGGTTTTGAGTTTTGTTTTTGCTCCAGTTCACAAGAGGAGAGAGAGAGAAGGGGGGGAAGGGAAGTCAGATTTTTGGTGTGACTGTATTTTCAGTTATGGAAACGTGATCTTCATCACATCCATGATTGTAGGGTGTTATTAATGGGAAGGTGGTTACAGGATTTTGTTAGTTACTGTTTTGCCCTTTTTGTCTTTTAATTAACTGATAAATGATGTAATTTTAATAGGCATCAGGATCAATCCACACTACCTTACAGTAAGAGGCTGCCTTACGAGATCCTATCTGTAATATCCACAAAAATTAGGGATAAATTTACAATTAGGATTCGCAATTAGATTCAATTGGGGATTCAAAATCCCTAATTTCATAATTAGGGGCAGAAATTTCAATTAGGGTTTCTAACCATTTTTTTTTTCCAGATTTATATAATTATAATTGTATTCTTTTTCAATAAATTAGCCAATTAAAACAAATAGCAGTTATGAATATAGAAAGGTTCAGATTTAATAAAAAGAGAAGAAGAGTTTTTCTGATTTAATTAAAAAAGAGGTGAACAGACAAGTTTTAATGTAAAGAATTAAATCTGAGATTTCAATTCATTTTCCTATAAAAACCCTTTTCTTCACATCTCTCTTCTCATATCTTCACTTCTTTGCAAAACGAAATGTAAGATTTTCTTCATATCCCAATATATATCTACCTCAGAATCATATAAACCCAAAACCAGAATCAGAAAACGTCGCCGATCCCCGAAAAACCACCATATTTTCCAGTCCTAGATTCCAGCAACAAAAATTATATATATATATATATATGTGTGTGTGTGTGTGTGTGTGTGTGTGTGTGTGTGAGAGAGAGAGAGAGAGAGAGAGAGAGAGAGAGATGTGTCTCTGGAATCCACCGTCTGCCATCGCCACTGTTGTTCATGGTTACTGTTGGTTGGTGGTGGTGGGTGTCGTGAGGTGAGGGGCAGATTTGTGTGTGGTGTGTGGGGAACATAGGGGAGGGTAGGGATGTGTAGACGTGAGACAAGAAAAAAAACAATATTGGAAAATAAGAAATAAAGAAAGAAAAAGAAAAGAAAAAGAAAAAGAAAAGGGAGATGGACAATGGCGTACAGTGAGAATAAGGAATTGAACAAATTGGGGACTTTGGTTTAATTATATGGGTTGAAGATATTTTGGGTTTTTCTAGACAAATTTGAGGATTTTAACCGGCCTTTTTCCAACCCCAATCCAAATATCTCCTATATCAATTTTAATTCTTCAATTTCTTTTCTAACCCATCCAAATTCGTAAATAGTTTTATTAATTATAATTTTATAATTTATGTAGAAATCGAGAATCACAAGGATTAGAATAATCATTTTATTTTCTACGAGGATTAACAAAAATCAGTTGAGGTAGGGATTGTTTTAATTCTTGTCTTTATATAATTTTCATGTGTGTATTTTTAATTATATGTGATATGCAAGAGAAAATATAAATTATTAGCTAGGGACCGTAAATAGGCCGGGATCGAAGTTGATCTCCGGGTTAAGCCCGTCGTGCTCAATTTTATTAACTGGCCAGTCAGAGGAAAAGTTACAGAGGAAATTACATGTTTTATTATACATGATTATGCTTGTATGATTTATTATATATTCATAAAAGTTGGTCCCTACTGAGCAAGTGGAAGATCACCCCTTCAATTTTATAATTTTTCAGATTAAGGAGTCTGGACGGAGATACGTCAGTGATGGTTGAAGATCAAATTAAACTTTGGACTTTGAATAATTTTTCTTTATTGTGATGAAACAATTTGATAATGTTTTATTTTAGTATTATGGATGATATTTATCTATATTTAAATGTTTAGTCTTATTAAAGTATTTTGTTAAAAAAATCGTGTTTTTATATTTACATTTTTATAAAAGTCATAACACTTCTATTTTATAAAATGGGGCGTTACAACAGTGGTATCAGAACATGTCTATGATTCTGTAGACTTGTAAAAACAATTATAATTTTCTAAGACAAAATAAATTAGAATCATCCATCACCAGCATATCTCGGCTTCTTCAAGATATGTGATAAATTATTATGTCATTTTATTATATGTATGCCATGTGATTTTTATATGTCAGATTTAATACATGTTTCCATATGTAAATTGTTCAATTTTATACTATTTATTATATAATAATCTATGTGTTTGTAAAAAAATTGTTTAACTAATATGACTACAAATATAGATGTCGCCACCGAGACCATTGCTAGAAAGAGGGTTCGCGATTGGAGTATTAACAATATCTCAAATGAACTAAATAAATACCTTAACTAATCGAGAATGGCTATAACATAGGAACCTACATGGTAAAAAAATACATTATAATGTGTATTATCCGAGTGGTGCTCTAGATCGATGGTGCTACATGCGGGGTGGTTGATTCACCGCCACCCAAATGAAAGGCTAAGGCTGAAAATTTGTGTGGGATGATGTGGAGTATGACGCACAAGACAACAAACTCAAGATTGACTGTGGGGCATTCACTTCTATGTGGTTTGCAAAATGGATTGTCCGTATAGCTGAGGCTATGTGGAAGATGAAGAGGAGGATCCAAATGAGGAAGGAAATGAGAGAGAGGGCTTAACTTTTGAGTTGTTTAATGAAAAATCGCTTTATTTTCCTACTATCCAAATAAATCCTTGTTAAAAGGTTGAAATAATATTATGAATAAAAATCTGATATTCTATTATTATAATTTGTCTGCGATTACTTTTCTTATGCTTACATTTGTAGTAAAACTCAATTTTCAATAATTACATTAGTTAAGCATTATGTATATTTGTAGGATTATGGCTCCCCGTAGAATCGAACAGAAACCGCACGAATGAGAGTAACTCCTCTAACGATGGCAATCAATCAAATAATGAAAATCAAGCCAATGTTGAAAACCAAATCAACGCTCCTGTCTGTGATGTACTTGCCGAATTCCTCAGGGTAGTGCGAAACAATAACAATAATAACAACACGAGGATTGTGGAACAGTTTCGCCATTATCGTCCACCTACGTTTAACAGACGTGATGGTCCAGCTGCTGTGAAGTAATGATTCTGATCTTTAGAAAGAATTTTTCGACTCATTGGATGCACTGACGAGCAAAGAGTAACATGCGCCACCTTTCAGCTAATTGAGGACGTTGATCATTGGTGGGAAGGATATTGGAGAACTAGAACCGAAGAGGAACGAGATACATTGACTTGGAATGGATTCAAGGAGGTTGCCATGGGCTAGTTTTTCATGCGATAGTATCGTGATCAGTAAGAGACAAAATTTCTGAACTTCAAACAAAGAAACAAGACTGTGACTGAGTATGAAAGAGAATTCAACCAACTGAGCCGATTTGTGCCGCATTTGGTTGATACTGATATAAAGAAGGCATTGAGATTTAGGAGGGGATTACGATCACAATTGTCCAGTATACTGTCTGCTCATGGAGATTTGGAATATTCTGAGATGGTGAAAAGAGCACAAGAAATAGAGGTAAGCCTGGTTGAGGATGACGATGGTAAGAAACTGTAGGTCCCAAGGGGTGTGAGTGTAAGGTTTAGAAAGGGGGGGGGTTGAATAAACCTTACCAACTTTTCGATTTAGTCCTTTTAAAACATTCAGAGTTAATACTTCACAGCTGAGTCCTTGATGGACAACTAAGTTAGTTAATCAGCAGAGTTAGTCACTCAACAGACTCGACTGAGCTGTTGATAGAATAACTCAGCTGTTTTGACTAAAGACTTAACTCGACTGTGATATGTTTTCAGCGGAAGACTTAACACCCTTGAATTTGGTTAAGTTTGTTTTAATACTAGGTTTTAGCACTTTGTTGATTATCAATTGGATAGCAAATTTATCAGCAGATATAAAAGTAATATGCAGAAATTAAAGTGCTGAAATGTAAATGACACAATAAGTTTTTATAGAGGTTCGAAGATGGGGTAATTCTTCTACTCCTCTCTTCTCCAACTCCTGGAGGAATCCACTAAGTATTGATCAATATACAGAGTGGTTAACAGTCCAGATACAAGTCTTGATCACACAGCTGACTTGATCCTTTGGGACTCAGTCTGGAGATGCCTTGGTCACACAATTGGCTTCTCGTACGACTCAGCTTCTTCACAGGGCAGCTGCCTTGCTACTACAACCCACTTGCTCAAGCTTCTTGGATTTGATCACGAAGCCCTCCAAAAACTCGAGATTGGTTTGACCTTGAACCTTCCTACAATTCTCCGTGGAATGTAGACCCCTTTAATTCTTCAAATATTTTCCTCTTCAACTGATAGAAGTTGTCTTTCCTTCACAGTGAGTGTTGGATTGATTTCCTTCGTAATGTAGGCTTGAGGATTGATCTTGAATGACTTGAGAATATTTTTGGTTACAGTTCGAATGTTAGCTTGAATGTTCGTGGTTCAGGTAACCTTCTCTCAGAGTGATTCCTCAGCCTTTTATAGTGATCTTTCAAAAATTTGCCCGTTGAAGAGATAGGCTTATTTTCAAAAGACACTTGTGGTCGTTGGCTTGTCTTGTTGCGATCCTTGGAATTGCCACTTCCTCGTATGAATGATTCTTGACTTTCGAGTTCGACAGTGCAGTGCTTCCCATTGTTTATTCCTTTTGCACGCTTCTGGGACCGAGCACTTCGAGAAAGGCAAGATGGATGTATTACTTGTTTAAGTAATTTCCTTGACTTACGGCAACGGATCTCTTTCGATTATCTCGACTTGACCGCATTTTCTTAACTTCCCCGGGTGACTTGAGTCGCCTTCCAATCATGGATGACTCTTTGTCACTTCAACTTGAGACTGGTCTTGTCTTGAGTTGATTTGACTGATACTTTACTCACCGTATCTCGCTTGTACCTTCAATCGAGTTCTGTCTTCTCTTCTTTGCCACACTCACCGCCTCGCAATGAGTCTTCCTTCAAGTCTCTAGTTGTCTTCTTGCATGTTCAGCATAGTCGACTTGACTCAGGCTCGACCAAAGATATCTATTACAATGAAATTTATAACAAAAATGGGGTGCCAACTTTCTATTCTAAGTTTTACATGGCATTCATCAAAATCTAAAAATAATTTCCCAACAAAAACCGGTCATGGTATCTGAGAAACAGAAGTGAGATGGAACAAAACAAAATAAGAATGGAAATCAGAACAAGCAGGCAAAGACTGATGGGAACATCCACCCAAATACTCAAAATAATAAGCCGATATGTCCTAATTGCAAGAAAAACCATTATGGCGAATGTCTGGCTGGGCAAGGAAAATGCTTCAAATGTAAGAAGCCATGACATGTGACCGCTAATTGTCCTCTTCTAAAAGATGTTGGGAACAGAAATGGTCAGACTGGTGGAGGAAGAGCTCGAATGTATGCTTTGACTTAAGAGAAGCGGTCGAACCCAAGTGTGATGACATGTATGTTAACAAAGATCGGGAATACTTGCTTTAGCACTATTTGATGGTGCATCACACTCATTTATATCTGCTAAATTTCATGTCATAATTGGGTATAAGAATGCTAAAGTAGTTTACCTTCCGGAAATTCAATAACTACGATTTCATGGATAAAAGGTGTAAATTTGGATATAGGGGGAAAACATTTGGAAGTTGATTTATATGTCATTGGGATGAAGGATTTTGATTTAATTTTAGGCATGGATTGGCTTAGTAAGTACAACCGACATTAAGTGTCGGAGAAGGAAATAACACTTAGACTGTCTGGTAATGATGAAATAAAATTTTATGGTGTTAAGTCTAAGTATATGCCTAAAGTTATAACTCGCAATGAAAACATTGAAAAAGCCGAGAAAAGAAATGATGTCTGTCTATTTTTTGATGTATTTCGCAGGAATTGCCAAGAATTCCACCGGATAGACAAGTTGAGTTTTCAATTGATTTGGCACGGAGCAAACACAAAAGATCTAAGACACCTTATAGGATGGTACCAAAATAATTGCAAGAACTAAATGTGAAAATACAAGAACTCCTAGATATATGGTTTATTCAACCTAGTGTTTCCGTTGGGAGCACCGGTCCTTTTGTCAAAAAGAAAGATGGGTCACTTAGGATGTGTACCGATTATAAAGAACTTAATCAACTCATTGTGAAGAATAAGTACCCGTTAGCAAGAATTGAGGACTTATTTGATCAATTGAGAGGTGTTAGTACCTTTTCTAAGATTGACTTGAGATCCGAATATCACCAATTGAGAATTAAGGAAAGTGATATTCCAAAGACGGCTTTCATAACTCGTTATGGGCATTATGAATTCGTTGTGATGCCTTTTGGATTTGAATAACGCACAGTAGTGTTCATGGACTTGATAAATTGAGTGTTCCATCTATTTCTGGACCAATTTGTTATAGTCTTTATAGACGATATCTTGGTGTATTCTAATAACGAAGAAAAACATAAAGAACATTTGAGAATAGTGTTGGAGACACTTTGCAGAGAGAAGTTGTATGCAAAATTTAAGTAGTGCGAATTTTGTATGAATCGAGTTGTATTTCTTGGGTATGTGATTACGGCTCAAGGAATTGAAGTAGATCTGACCAAGGTTGAATCAGCCAATGAATGGAGGGCTCCTAAGAATGCGAGTGAAGTTCACAGTTTTCTGGGTTTAGCAGGGTATTATCAAAGATTCTGTTGGGAAATTTATTGTTTAGATTTTGATGAATGCCATGTAAAACTTAGACTAGAAAGTTGGCACCCCATTTTCTTTGTAATTTGCATTGTAATAGATAGGGCTGTTCGAGCTGAGTCAAGTCAGCTATGCCTAAAATATGCAAGAAGTCAACTGGAGACTAGAATGAAGACTCCGCTGTGAGGCAGTTGAATATGGCAAGGAAGAGAAGATAAGAACTCGATCGAGAAGTATCGGTTGAGATGCGGTTGTGTGAAGTGTCGGTCAAGTCAACCCAAGATAGCCAAATCTCAAGTTGAAGTGACGGATGAGTCATCAATGATGGGGCCGACTCGAAGTCATCCGGGGAAGTTAAGTCAAGTCAAGACAATCGAAAAGGATCCGTTGTACGTAAGTCAAGAAAGTTATTTAAACAAGTAATACTTCCATATCTGCCTTTCTTAAAGTGCTCAGTCCGAGAAGCGTGCAAAAGGAATAAACTAATGGGAAGCACTTTGCACCTATGTCGGAACTCGAAAAAGTGAAGGTTCATTCAATACGAGAAATGACAATTTCAAGGACGCAACAAGACAAGCCAACGACCACAAGTGTCTTTTGAAATTAGTGCTATCTCTTCAACGGGCGATTTTCAAAAGAACACTATAAAAGGTCGAGATTCAATTTGAGAAAAAAAAAGACGAGAGGTTACCTTGACTACCGCACTACTCACAACATTCAAGCTATCAATGTTCGTAATGCAACGTAGTCAAGGTAACCTCCTGTTTTTTTCTCAAATTGAATCCTCGGCCTTTTATAGTGTTCTTTTGAAAATCGCCTGAAGAGATAAAGCATTTTCAAAAGACACTTGTGGTCGTTGGCTTGTCTTGTTGCGATCTTGAAATTGTCATTTCCTCGTATTGAATGAACCTTCGACTTTTTCGGAGTTCTCGACATAAATGCGAAAGGCTTCCCATTGGTTTATTCCTATCAATGTTCGTAGTACAAAGCCGCCTGTGAAGGAAAGACGACTTCAAACCAGTCTCAAGTTATTGGAGGGCTTCGTGATCAAATCCAAGAAGCTTGAGCAAGTGAGTCAGAGTAGCAAGGCAAAATTTGCCTTAAAAGAAGCCGAGTCGGACGAGAAGCCATTTGTGTGACCAAGGCATCTCAGACTAAGTCCGAAAGGATCAAGTCACCTGTGTGATCAAGACTTGCATACGGACTCGATAACCACTTTGTACTCGATCAATACTTAGTGGATTCCTCTAGGAGTTGGAGAAGAGAGGATTAGAAGAATTACCCCATCTTGAACCTCTATAAAATTTATTGTGTCATTTACATTTCAAAGACTTCAATTCAGTGCATATTATTTTATATCTGTTGATAAATTTGCTATCCAATTTATATTTAACAAAGTGCTAAAACCAAGTGTTAAAACAAATCTAAACCAAATTCAAGGGTGTTAAGTCTTCCGCTGAAAAACATATCACAGTTGAGTTAAGCTTTAGACTAAGCAATCGAGTTAATCTATCAACTCGGAAGTTCTGCTGAGTGGCTAACTCATTTGGTTAACTAACTTAGTTGTCCATCAAGGACTTATTGTGAAGAATTAACTCGAACTATTTTAAAAGGACTAAATCGAAAGCTTGGTAAGGTTTATTCAACCCCCCTTCTAAACCTTACTCTCACACCCTTTGGGACCTACAAGTGGTATCGTGAGCCGTTGGTTCATTGAGCCTTCCGACCGGTTCTTGAACTAGATCTCCAATCTTTCAAAGCTTGCTTTAGCACTTGATCTTTCAAAACTCTTTTATTTAGCAAACTTATTATCATGGAAGCAAATTTGACACGCATCCCTATGTTCACAATTGAGAATTTGATGATTGAAAAATTTGTATGTGCTCATCTATCAAAGATTACACGATGAAATGTGGATAGTAATAGAAGATGGGCCACCGCAAATTTTAAAAGTGGACACAAATTGCAAAGGAGATTGCTGCAATTTGAAGGAGAAGATGATGTTGCTCCCGGACAGCTATGGTTGAAAAACCAAGATCCGAATGGACAAATGATGAGAAAAAGATACAACTTCGACAACTTGGCCAAGGACATTCTTTACAAAACTTTGGACAAAGCCATGTTCAACAAAGTCAAATCATGCAAGATCGCAAAAAATCTGAATAAGCTAACTTTGATTTGTGAAGGCTCCGAGCAAATCAAGGAAAATAAGCTATCATTCTTCGTACAAAAATTTAAAAACTTTAAAATGCTTGCAGGAGAAAACCTGGATCAACTGGATGCTCGATTCACGTAAATTACAAATGAGTTATCTGGCTTGGAAAAGAATATACACGAAGGAAATGTGTATGAAGATTCTAAGAAGTCTTCTAGATGAGTGGGAAATGAAAGTCATGGCCCGAGGCATTCCATGGACCTATCAAAAACATCCAACCATGAGCTATTCTCGGATCTCAAAGCCTACGAATTTGAGTGAAAAGAAAAGACCAAGAAGAGAGGCATTTGTGCCCAAAAAGCAGCTTCTCTAATAGTCAAGGATGGGAAAAGAGTCAAGGCAAAGAAGTCATCGATCAGGAGGAGATTGCCTTAATGGTTAAAAGATTTAACAAGTTCTTCAACAAGAATTACAAAAAAGGCAAAGGTGAATCCTCCAGAAGACACTCAGCTCCGTCCAAGTCAAGGGAAGATACGACACCCAAGAGAGCAGAGCATCAAAAGATCGAGTACCAAAGAGCCGACAATCCGAGAATGGAAAGAGTCGAACAAAAATTTGAGAATCTATCTTTGAACTGCAGCAACCAAGTCACTATGCCATTGATTGCCCATATCCCGTAGTCAACAAATACAGGAATGAAGAGGAAAGAAGAGTCTTCAGAGAAAGAAGACAAGAAAAGAAAAAGGCAATGTTGGCTGCAGAGACTGCTGAGACAGGCAAATCAAAAGACACAGCAGACTCGGAAAGTAGTGAGGCCGACTACTCAAGTGACTCTGAAGAAGAAGCCTTGATATGTTTAATGGCCAAAGAACAAGACTAACCTGACCAAGAAGATGAGGTACACTCTAACTCATCTCACTCAGACACTAGTGGAGTGATTGTGACACACACACTTCATCACCCACTAATCTTTATGATTCATTAGGAAAAATGATGAAAGACTTTGAGCACATTAAATCCTCGCACACACGCTAAATGAGGAAAACAAACTGCTCAAAAGCAAAACTCACAGTGACTAAGGAGCCGAGTACTGAGTCACATAACCGATGAGAATAAAGAAATAAAATTTCGAAAATGCTAAGTTAATAGCAAGATAGATAGTCTGCTATAGAAAAAAGGAAAATGACCTCAAAAAATGTGATTGCCTCATTCACTAAGGCATCTAAATCCTTGGATGATCTTATTATGAGCCAAATAGAATGTGGAGATAAGACATGCTTAGGATTTAATTCCTCTATGCTAAGTCAAGCTCCCAAAGTGATTTTGAAAAAGGATCTTCAAGCAATGAAGCATCTCAAAAATCCAAAACTCCAAATGGTGCACACACATTCATTCCAAAACACAATCACAACCAAACTGGCCTTGGTTATAAAGGAAAAGGAAAACAACTAGTTGAGTATGTTGAGTGGACAATCGAGAAGAAACCCAATTTGAGTTCTCAAACCAAATTCCAAAGTAAAATACTTTGTAAAGAAGAAACATAGCTACCAAAAATCCCTTAAGTTCTATAAAAGGAACACATATGATGGGAATGGTAGAAACTACCAAGCCAAGCCGATTGGTACAATGTGAAAAATCAAAGCAAAAATCTATGGAATACATGCCTAGATGGCAAAGGCCTAGAACTCAAAGAAAGGCCATTCCAAAGGCAAAAGAGTTATCTTCAAAGACACGTATTCACCCAAGCACTACACACAGAGGTATCACAACTACCCAAGGAAGGCAATTGCTAAAACACACACACACACAGCATACAGACAAAAGAGACGGCGGTATGAACCTAAAACCCCAAGCAATTTGCCAAAGTAAATTATGATTATGGCACATATAGATGGTAACCTCTTAGAGTCAAATCATTTGGCTATAGGTTGGTTGGATCATCTTACAATACTAACTCCCTTAGGACCCGCAGACAAGTATGGGTACCTAAAACCTAATTTCCTTGATTGCGAGGTTCAAGGATCAACAGAGTGCCAAGGAACTGGTACATGGATAGTGGTCACATTCCGGACACACATGACAGAAACAAGAAAAATCTATCAAAATTCAAGGAGGTTAGAGGTGCAAAAGTTATATTTGGAGGGAATGAAGCTCGAGGAGAAATAAGAGGCATTGGATCCATCAAGAAAAATGGATTAAAAATCACAAATGTTGCATATGTTGAAGGACTCAACTTCAATTTGCTAAGTATCGACCAACTCGTGACAAGGGCTATAATGTTGTATGCCAAATCAAGGACATGAATCTAATGAAGTAGTGCTACAAGGATGCGAGACTAAAGAACATGTACGCGTGGTGAATTGGTCAATCGCAACACCAAACACTTGTCTACTAGCAATGAGCAGTAGAATCAAGTTGGGTGGGGCAAGAAGTGAGTCACCGAATTTCAAAACAATTAACAAACTTGCAAGAAGTAATCTTGTAGAAGGACTTCCGGACCAAAGAGATACAAGAAAGAGAGTGTATGTGATGCATGCCGAGATGGGAAAACAGATCAAATCATCATTTAAAGAAAATACATGTCCATCTTCAACAAGAATATTGCACTGTTACATATGGACCTATTTGGTCCATTGAACCAGCTAGAATAAGTGGAAAGAAATACACCTTGGTGGTAGTAGATGATTATTCAAGATATACAAGGACAATTTTCATGTGTAAGAAGAAAGAAACCTTGCGGAAGCTACCACAATCGATGAAGAGAATTCAAAATGAGAAGAGTCAAACCATTATCAAGATTAGATCGACAGAGGAACCGAGTTTGTCAATGGAATAATAACTCAAGATTGTGTTGAAAATGGTATTGCTCATGAACTATCTAGCAGCAAGAACTCCCATGAGAATGGAGTTGCGTAGAAAGAAGGAAAGAACTCTCAAAGAAGCAAATAAGGACCATGTTAGTTTGGGAGGATGCCTAAAAGATTTTGGGTGAAGCAATAAACACATCATGCTATACTCAAAATAGATGCATGACAATGGACACCCGACAAAGACTCCCTATGAGATTTAGACAGGAGAAAGCCAAATGTTGCATATTTTAAAATATTTGGATGCAAATGCTTCATCCATAATAATGGCAAAGACAACTTAAAGGCTTTTGATGCCAAAGCTGATGAAGGTATCTTCTTGGGATACTTAGTGAAAGTAAAGCCTATAGAGTGCTCAACAAGAGAACAATGGTTCTGAGAAGAGTCCATCCATGTGGTGTTTGATGAACCCAAGGTAAATGAAGAAGATATTGAAGAGTTAGCTGACAAGCTGAATCAGCCAACCATGCAGAAGAGTCCCTATGTTGAAGCTGAAGCTGGAGCAATTAACCGAGATGAAGAAGAGATAGCTGAATCTCAAAGACAGCTGGACAATTTGCAGCTAAGTGATAATGAGAGAGCTGCTCAAGATAACACAGCTGCAAGACGACTGAATCCAGCTAACTTACTCCAACCTGATGTGAGATGGCTGAGAGACCATCCACCAGAGCTAGTCATTGGAGATATAAGAGATGGTGTAAGAACCAGATCCAGAGCTCAACAAGAAGTAATGTTCAATTGTTTTATCTCACAAATAGAGCCAAAAGATGTGTCACAAGCATTAGATGACACACATTGATTCAAGCCATGCAAAAAGAGCTGAATCGTTGGAAAGAAACAAAGTGTGGGAATTGGTTCAAAGACCTACCCATCAAAATGTTATTGGCACAAAATGGGTGTTCAAAAACAAGATGAATGAGGAAGGTTGTGTGGTAAGAAACAAGGCAAGATTGGTAGCTAAAGGGTATCGCCAAGAAGAAGGAATAGATTTTGATGAAATCTTTGCCCCTGTTGCAAGATTAGAAGCAATAAGGATGTTTCTTACCTATGTTGCACACAAGAATTTCACTTTGTATATCAAATGGATGTAAAAAGTGCATTCTGAATGGATTATTGGAAGAAGAAGTCTATGTTGAACAACCTCCAGGATTTGAGCGTTAAGACTCTTGGAGACAAAGTGTACAAGCTCAAGAAAGCTCTATATGGATTGAAACAGGCACCAAGAGCATGGTATGATACTTTATCACAATTCCCGATCGAGCGGATTCACAAAAGGCAAAGTAGATAGAACACTCTTCTTAGAATTCAAGATGGGAATAGTATACGCTTGTTCAAATATATGTGGATGACATCATTTTGGATCCACAAACAAAGAGTCATGTGTGATAAATTCTCAAACCTCATGCAAAGCAAATTTGAAATGAGCATGATGGGAGAGCCGGCATTCTTCCTAGGACTCCAAGTAAAACAGTGAAGGATGGAACCTTCATAAGTCGACAAAGTACACGGAGAATTAATGAAGAAATTTGGTATGGAAGAGAAGTCTTCGTAAAAATACCAATGAATACATCATCAAAATGGATATGGATGCGGATAGCAAGCTGTGGATCAAACAAGATACTGAGCACTCATTGGATCACTGCTCTATCTCACAAGTAGGCGGATATCACCTTTTTGTAGGTGTATGTGCAAGATTTCAATCGCTCCTAAAGAAAGCCACATGATCGCATCCAAGAGAATATTGAGATATTTAAGGGAAGCAAGAAGTTGGCTTATGGTATCCAAAGGAAGGTGGATTCAAGCTAATTGGTTATTGATTCGACTATCTTTGGATGTAGAGTTGACAGAAAAGTACTTGGTACATGTCAAATGCTTGGAAATAGGTTAATTTCCTGGTTCAAAGAAGAAGCAAAACTCAATAGCCACATCTACAGGTGAAAGAATACATAGTCATGGCAAATGTTTGTTGCCCAAGTCTTATGGATGAGACAAAGAATCGAGAGACTATGAAGTTGAAGAAAAGGAAATTCCAATCATGTGTGATAACACAAGTGCAATTGCAATCACTCAAAATCCTATGTTTCACTCAAGAACAAAGCACATTGATGTCGATACCATTTCATAAGTGAGCATGTTGAAAAGAAGGACATCGCTTTGGAATACATCTCAAGCGATAAGCGATTGATATATTCACAAAACCATTATGTGAATCAAGATTTGAAGAACTCAAGCATGAATTAGGTTAATTGAGCTGAGTTGACACTCGAAGACTCAAAGAAAAGAGATGGAACATGAAAAGATGGAAAAAGAGCGGAGCTCTTGAAACAACTAAGTGAATCACCAGATCGGAAAGTCACCGCAACGAGTTGGTCGATAATGAATCACGATGTGAATAGAGAGAAGAAAAGTTGAATCAGCTAAGAAGCAAGCCGAGTCATTTATGAGCTACGTGACAAAAACGCAATGCGTTTTTAATGAGCCGGAATGTTTTTAAGGATTACGTTAGTGTCATAATGACGCAATATCCAAAAGCCGCAATGGCATATGATTGGATATAAATGATGCCGCATTAAATACGAGCAATTAAATGCTAATCGGCGGGCTAAATCGAGCCGTTGATCTTGATCAAATTTCAAAACCGTATGCACGTCCTTTCATAACCACATATATACCCTTTCGTCCGTTTCTCTCTCACTTTACACAAACTTGTTCATCATCTCTAAAAAGCAAAGAAAGCAACTTTTCTCTCGAAACCCTACGGATCTCCGGAGTAATCTTCTAAAAGGTTTCGTTCGGTAAAACTTCAAGTAATGACATCCACTTACGATTTTGTTAAGTTGGGAAAGCAAATCCACACTGGTTCTACCGTGGATTTTGAAGGTATGATCAAACAGGGGTTGGATGAAACCCTTGTGAAGAAGATAGCTGAGAAAGTGGAAAAATCTGGGCTGAAACCTTTTCTCACTATGGAGTTTGGATGACTTATGTTGAAGAAGTCGCAGATTCTACGTGAATCAAGTTCACGACGAGGGCATCAAGTCCTCTGTTCACGGAAAAGAGTTTACAATCATGCCGAGGATCTAGCGGAGCATTGTTTGCTTCCGTCGGAAGGAAAACCGGGAGATATTGGAGGCCGATGTAAACTTGGGCTGCATGGAAGAAGTGGCCAAACCCGACTATCTTTGCGAAGGTGGTTTACACGGTGATAAGAAGTTTGAAAGAAGATTACCACAAGTTCTTTGGATATTGTTGCCAAGTGCGTAGACATCAAATTTGGAAGCTTTAATCACCTATCCAAAACTAAGGCGATAGTGATGGCTGCGATCATGCGGAGAGAATAAGGTAAATTGGGCTGAGTTTGTATACATCGACCGCCAAAATGTTGAAATAGGTATTTCAAGGAAGATGGATCGCTCGGAGGATCCTCGGGGTATGGCCTTGTGATTGGCGGTTGATGGAGGTGAAGGGTGTTCCACTCCGACATGGAAAGGCGTTCCATGTCAACAAGAAGATGTCTCGATCAAATCTCTCCCAGGGGAGAGAAGAGCTTATGCCAAGAGAGCAGACACAAGTGAGGGGGAATCACCTTGACCCGAGGAAACAATCATTGTCTCCTCAGAAGAAGAAAGCTGCCCATGCAAATTTGGAAAGAAGATCGCTGCCCCAACAAAGCAAAGAAAAACGAAAGATGCACACCGCCCCCTCGTAGCCGAGTCACCTACCCCTCGCAGCCGCAGCGGAGAAGGAACCTCAAATACCTTCTCCGGTTGTCAAGAAAAAGAGGACCGACAAGCCTAGAAAGCTAGCTCCTCGAAAAAGATAGAAGCATCGGCCCCGCCGCCACGACTCGGAGAAACCGCATCCGAACTAGAAATTCCTCTGGTAAGGACCAAAAGGAGAAGACTCTTCAAGCGATCGAGCTTGAGAAAACAAAGTGAGTCCGCCACTCAGTGGAGCAGATCACGGAGACAAGCGGAGAAGTAGAGTCTCCGAAATTATTGGTGAAAAGCTTGACCAAGTCTCTTGAAGCCAATCGAGGCAAACGATGACACAACCGGTATCGCAACTGAGGCGCAAGAGGTAGGCCGACAAAGTCAACTCACTGTCGGCGGGTCATGTCGCCACCTGACGACGCCGCTGAGGATGTTGAGCAAAGCAAAAGTACGCTACCTTCAATCCATGAGAACGATGGACAACAAAGGGATGATGAAAACGATGTAATCATGTACTCTCCATTGTATCCGGACATCCAAAATCGTCTGCGAGAATGGAGGAAGTAGAAGTTTAGTCGATCCAGGAACGATTCCAAAGACCGGAGTTTATTGAAGAAGAAGAAGAAGCGTTGAATTTCCTCGGTTTGACCACGATGGTCAAGCTATGGATGAAGAAAAGCGCAAAGATATCTGCAGATCTTCAAAGACAAGAGAAGGAAAGACTCGCGAGAGGAGTCAAGCTCGTGAGAAAGCCGAGATCGCCCTCTAACGGGAACCACCGATCATACTCATCCACACCTTGATATGCTTTGAGAGCGATGAGAATCAGGCCCCGCTATCGCCATTTTGAAGAATTGGAGATGCAGCAAGCCATGCGGGAATCCAGGATCCTATATGAGCAACAACCGATGGAAGGCCCTAGGAATCTTCCAAATCACAACTCAAGATTGATCCTATGGGAGTGGTGCGAATTGCAACCGTTGTTGCCTTTGCTACCACTTCCCCGCTCACTCGATGAAGGTATTAAGGAACTGGGCGATGAAATTGGGCACTTGGGGACCCAAGTCGAGCCAACCCCTCGAAGGTGTTTTTACCACCCGCCCCAACGGTGACAACTCACAGAAATAGAGTCCGGAGAAGAGTGACCTCATTCCAAGTCACTCACTGGTGTGCGCCGAGGGGGAAACTCTTTCCACCGCAACAGGTCGGAGAATCTGCGGTGACTCCACAACGAATCTCGGAGGTGAAGTGGAAACGGGAACACAAACAGATACAACAGCAAGTTGTCACTAAAGAGGCTCGCATAGCTTGAGATGTTTGTCTCGGTGAAAAGTGCCAATCGCTTGAAGGCCAATAATGATTCTTTGAAGCAACAGAGGCACATGAGGGATCTCGCCCCGGGAGTTAACACTGGCGATGAAAGTGCAATCCATGGAGTTGAGACTCCGGTGGATGCCACTCGAAGACCCTAAGACGAGTTGAGTCAGCCGAAGGGATTGTCAAGGCCTCATTGCAGCTTGAGATTGCGGGAGGTAGTGAAGGCCAACGGGAGGTTGAGACTTCCGGGGTAAAGAGAAAGTATACGTAACATCCCTCCTACTATCATTGATCCATCCGAAAAGGAGATAAGTGCCCTTCACGATTCCCAATAACTCGATGTAACATTTCCGGGATCCGAAGGTGAAAGATGGTCGAGACACCCCCATTGCAAATCCAACCGATTTCGGTGAGGATGTTTTTCCAAAGACGAGTAAGCCGAATTCAAGGCGTCGCTTGTCAAAAGTTCAATTTTGATGATGAGCCACCTCTCCAAATCTCATCATCTTCCGATGACGCCAGCGATCACGGCCGATGACGGCATAACTCAACGGGAAGCACCACGGTGAGACCGCCGATTGTTGAGACGGTGGCTTAGCCACCGGGGTCCATACCACAACAAACCCCGGTGAATCGACCAATCGCAAGCAGCTCCCAAGTCAGAAAGGAATCGACATTACCAACAGGCACATCACGCCACGAGTTACCGTGATTGAAGATTCCTATGTCCGTGATGATGCTTTTGAAGAAACATTCCTTCTCACTAGTTGCCTACTCTTGATGACAAATCGGCTAGAGATCAATGCGTTTTCCATAAACTTTATCCCGTCATTCCAACAGACACCATCGTTCAAGACTTTGACTTTGCCGTTTGGCCGCCGGTGAGACAGAGGTAACATCTCGAGGTTCGAGAAATTTTCAAAGCTATATTTGCGAGATTGAGAAGATGGAAAGGCACAGGCCTCATTGGATATGCGGCTAGATAACCGAGATGCTAACCTTCTGCCGATTTGCATGGAATAATATTCGGATCAGGAATGGTGGCAACATCAGCAGACAATGCGTGTGGAACAAGTTCGATAATTCAAAGCATTGTACAATAAAATGCTGATCCGGAGCCGATGACGCCGATATGAAGAGACGAATGCAAGAAAACATTGATAGAATGCATGAATCTCATACCACGAGAGATGGAATCTGCTGCGAGAATTTCATCGAAAAAAGAACCTGCGCGTAGAGGAGAACATGAATGAAAAATTCAGCCTTCTTATGGATGAAATGAAGTTGGTGACCGCTGAATCCAACGCCACTTGCTCGAATTTCGAGCAGCATACTCCGCAGTGAGAATCCAAGCAAAACTCAGCTATCGATCACCTAGATTTCATGCTTTGGCATGTTTCAGGGGTTCCTCTCTCATTTGATGATGCCAAAAGGAGAAGAGGAATACCTAAAAGACGTTGAAAGGATCTGCAGCCAAGAAGAAGGACGCAATCAGAAGGAAAAGGCAAAGACAGTGAAGAAACAGAAAAAAAAGAGAAAAGAAGGAAAAATCTATTGAGGGGGAAGGTTCGAAAGACATGACCTTAATGGTTGCTAGAACCCCTCAACAAGGACTTGTCATGACTGGACATAATCAACAAACTTCCGGTGACTCGCCGCTCCAATATTCTCTGTGCCCATGTCCAGAAAGAGGAAAATAGTAGAAGCGTAAGAAATGCGGAGATTGAAAGAAAAATGGATGCCCGTCAATGGACATCTTGAAACAATATGGAGGCATTCCAGGGAGGAAGAGACAACGATGCCATTTACGTCGAAGCGAGCCGAGATCTGTTGATGAATTTAAGACGCCGCATCCGAGGGATACTTCGTGACATGACCATGGCCCAAGCCACGGGACTTGTATTGGGAAGAAGCCGACAGCAGCCAGACCTGGCGTGAGTCGCTCTGCGATCACTCTCTTGGTCACTCACTGGGAAGAAGAAGGCCTAGTACAATACACACCCGAGAGGAAGAGGAAGAAGCGAGTGGAGGAAGAGGTTTCAGGACCTAGACCTCTACCCAAAAATATAGAATACATAGATCCGGGAAGAAAGGAGGATCTATTGGTTGGGTTTGACGAAGTAGCCAACTTGCAAGTGGCCAAGAATAATCCGAGTATGTAAAGAGAATCAAGAAGAAAATAAAAGACAAACTCAATTTGTGGGAAGAGAGACAAGAAAGAAAAAGAAGAGATGAAGCTACCGAGAAAATCCTATGAGAAAAACAAAGCAAAAAGAAGAAGAAGAAGAGAAAAAGGTCGAAGAACAGAGGTGATGAAGAAAGAAGGAAAGAAGGAGATGAAGTGTTGTTGTCACCCCCGTGTAATTTACTTTTGTAAATGCATAAGTATGTAAGTCTTACAGACATTGAATAAGAAATTTGTAATTTCTCTATTTTTGCGAAGACATAGATGTTTGCTCGATACACTTTGTAAACATTTGTGTAAAGGACAAGAATGTTATGATCAATAAATATATTGATTCTACGCATACATTTCTCTCATTCGCACTATCGTATGTATCTTTGATATTTACATTTTGTATGTATGCTTTAAGTTTTGGCATCATCAAAAAGGGGGAAATTGTTGGGAAATTTATTGTTTAGATTTTGGTGAATGCCATGTAAAACTTAGACTAGAAAGTTGGCACCCCATTTTCTTTGTAATTTGCATTGTAATAGATAGGGTTGTTCGAATCGAGTCAAGTCGGCTATACCTAAAATATGCAAGAAGTCAATCGGAGACTAGAATGAAGACTACGATGTGTGAGGATGTTTGAATATGGCAAGGAAGAGAAGACAAGAACTCGACTGGAGAAGTATCAGCTGAGATGCAGCTGTGTGAAGTGTCAGTCAAGTCAACCCAAGATAGCCAAGTCTCAAGTTGAAGTGACAGATGAGTCATCCAATGATTGGGAGCTCACTCAAGTCATCCGGGGAAGTTAAAGAACTATCAAAGATCAAGTCAAGACAATCGAAAAGGATCTCATTGTACTGAAGTCAAGAAAGTTACTTAAACAAGTAATACTTCCATCTTGCCTTTCTTAAAGTGCTCGAGTCAGAGCGTGCAAAAGGAATAAACCAATGGGAAGCATCGCACATGTGTCGAACTCCAAAAAGTTGAAGGTTCATTCAATACGAGGAAATGTCAATTTCAAGGATCGCAACAAGACAAGCCAACGACCACAAGTGTCTTTTGAAAATAAGCCTATCTCTTCAATGGGTGATTTTCAAAAGAACAATATAAAAAGGCTGAGGAATCAATTTGAGAAAAAAAAAGATAGAGGTTACCTTGACTACCCGTACTACGAACATTCAAGCTATCAATTGAGTCGTAACCTACAAAATATTCTCAAATCATTCAAGCTTAATCCTCGGACCAAAACTTTGAAGGAAATCAATCCAACGCTTACCTCGTGAAGGAAAGACGACTTCAATCGAGTTGAAGAGGAAATATTTGAAGAATCAAAGGGTCTACATTCCACATAGGATTATAGAAAGGTTCAAGGTCGAAACAGTCTCAAGTTATTGGAGGACTTCGTGATCAAATCCAAGAAGCTTGAGCCAAATGAGTCTGTAGTAACAAGGCAGCTGCCGCCTGTGAAGAAGGGAGTTGGACGAGAAGCCAGGTTTTGTGTGACCAAGGCATCTCGGACTAAGTCCGAAAGGATCAAGTCACCGTGTGTGATCAAGACTTGCATCCGGACCGATAACCACTTTGTACTCGATCAATACTTAGTGGATTCCTCTAGGAATTGGAGAAGAGAGATTAGAAGAATTACCCCATCTTCGAACCTCTATAAAATTTATTGTGTCATTTACATTTCAAAGACTTCACCCGTGCATATTATTTTATATCTCATAAATTTGCTATCCAATTTATATTTAACAAAGTGCTAAAACCAAGTGTTAAAACAAATCTAAACCAAATTCAAGGGTGTTAAGTCTTCCAGCTGAAAAACATATCACGGAGTTGAGTTAAACTTTAGACTAAGCAATTGAGTTATTCTATCAACTTACTCAGTCAGTACGTTGAGTGGCTAAATCTGGTTAACTAACTTAGTGTCCCATCAAGGACTTAGGTGTGAAGAATTAACTCAATTATTTTAAAAGGACTAAATCGAAAAGTTGGTAAGGTTTATTCAACCCCTTCTAAACCTTACTCTCACACCCTTGGGACCCACGGATTCAACGAAGGATTTTCAAAAATAGTTGGACCCATGACCCGACCGACTAGAAAATGGGAAAAAATTATTTGAACATAGAAAGGCGAGGAAAGTTTTTAAGAATTGAAACAAAGACCGACATACGCACTAGTTTTGACTATTCCGATCATTCTAAGGAATTTGTTATTTATAGTGGCGTGTTTAAACAAGGTTTGGGATGCGTCCGATGCAAAGCATGGCAAGGTGGTTGCCTATGCCTTAAGGCAACTAAAGCCACATGAATTAAACTGCCTAGACATGATTTGAGCTTGCCGTTGTGGTTCACACCTTAAATATTTGGAGGTATTATTTGTATGGGGAAAGTGTGCGAGATTTTTACCCGACCACAAAAGCTTAAAGTATCTTTTTACTCAAAAAGAGTTGAACATGAGGCGCAGATGAGGTGGTTAGAATTGGTTAAAGATTACGATTGTACCATTAACTACCATCCTAGGAAAGCTAATGTGGTTGAGATGCTCTAAGTCGTAAAACTAAAGGAAAAATGTCGAATTTAGTTACTAAACAAGAAGATTTCGTGAATGAGTTTGCCAAAATGAAGATTGAGGTAGTAAAGACCGCCTTAAGTACAGAGGCGATACTAACTTCTTTAATGATCCAACCTACGTTAAAGGAGAGAATTAAGGAAGCTCAACCTCGAGATAAAAATCAACAAAATGAAGGAACGAGCCCAAAAAAGGAGTGTAAAGGGGTTTCTTTTAACAGATGAATGTGTTTTAACTTATGAAGGGAGATTGTGTATTCTAAAGAAGAGGAACTTAGAAAGACAATTCTTGAAAAAGGTCATTGTACGCCGTACATGGCTCATTCTAGGGTACAAGAGGTACCACAATTTAAAATAAATATTTTGGTGGAGAAGTATGAAGAGGGATATTGGAAATTTTGCGAGAGAAATGTTTGACTTGCCAACAAGTGAAGGACAAGCATCAAAGACCGCCCTAGGTTTGATGAAACCACTTGAAATCCTATAATGGAAATGGGAACATATAACTATGGATTTCATGGTAGGACTTCCGAGATCGATTAAAGGAAATAAGGCTATTTGGGTCATAGTAGATAGGTTGACTAAGTTGGCTCATTTTCTAACAAACAAAAATGACGTCGAAGATGGAACAATATGCTTAGATCTACATGAGGGAGATAATGAAATTACATGGAGTAGGTGTCCTTTGTGTCGTGCAGACACGAGATTTATCAAGTGCGGAGAAGTCGCAAAGTGCAATGGACACAAGATTGAAATTAAGACATCTTATCATCCATGCATGTACGGATGGAGAGTCCGAAAGGATGATACAAAATTAGTAGATACATCGAGAGCTTGTGTGCTCGATTTAGGAAGAATCGGGAGACTTTAGTGCCTTTAGTGGAGTTCGCTTATAACAATAGTTATCAAGCGGCGATTGGGATGGCTCCGTATGAAGCATTGTATAGACGAAAATGTAGATTGTCGTTGTATTGGAATGAGGTTGGTGAAAAGAAAGTTTTGGGGCTGCACTGATTCAGAAATCTGCCCAGAGAAAAGATAGCCAAGATACAAGATCGAATCGTAATGGCTCAAGATAAACAAAAGTTATATCCGATAGAAGGAGAAAGCATATACAATTCTAGGATGGAGAAAAAGTTTTGAAAGTGGCTCCTATAAAAGGTGTTATTCATTTTGGTGAAAAAGGAAAATTGAAGCCAAGATATATTGGACGTTTGAAATCCTTACTCGTATTGGAGATTTGACTTATCAATTGGCACTACCACCAAATTTGTCAATTGTGCATAATGTTTTTCATGTTTCGATCCGAGGAAATATGTTCATGATCCAAGTCACATCGTGAACTATAAGGATTTAGAAATTAACAAAGATTTGACATACGAGGAAGGGCGGCGTCGATTTTAGAGCGCAAGATCTGCAAAACTAAGAAATAATGATGTCGCGTTAATCAAGTTTTGGTGGAGACATGGCGTAAATGAAGCCACCTGGGAGAGAAAGAAGAGATTCGTGTCAAATATCCAATTTTTATTATCCAAGGAAAGTTAACGAATTTCGAGGACGAAATTCATTTTAAGGGTGTAGGATGAATATCCACAAAAATTAGGGATAAATTTACAATTAGGTTCACAATTAGATTCAATTGGGGATTCAAAATCCCTAATTTTTATAATTTGAAAGTGAAATTTCAATTATGGTTTCTAACCATTTAAATTTTTCTAGATTTATATATTATAATTTTATTCTTTTTCAATAAATTATCCAATTAAAACAAATAAGCGTTTATGAATATAGAAAGGTTCATATTTAACAAAAAGAGAAGAGTTTTTCCGATTTAATTAAAAAGAGGTGAACAAACAAGTTTTAATGTAAAGAATTAACTATGAGATTTCAATTCCGTTACTATAAAACCCTTTTCTTCACAACTCACTTCTTATATCTTCATTGCTTTGCAAAATCAAAGGTAAGATTTTCTTCATATCCCAATATATATCTACCTCAGAATCATATAAACCTAAAACCGAGAATCGAAAAACGTCGCGGTCCCGATCCCCAAAAAACCACCATATTTTCAGTCCCAATTCCATCAATAAAAATTATATATATATAAGAGAGAGAGAGAGAGAGAGATGGATGGAAAATGTGTCTCAGGAATCCACCGTCCGCCATCGCCACCGTTGTTCATGGTCACTTTGTTGGTTGGTGGTGGTGGGTGTCGTGAGGTGAGGGACAGATTTGTGTGTGGAGTGTGGGGAACATAAGGGAGGTAGGGATGTGTAGGCGTGAGAGAAGAAAAAAAAAACAAGATTGGAAAATAAAAATAAAGAAAGAAAAAGAAAGGGAGATGGACGGGTGGCGTGCGGTGAGAATAAGGAATTGATCACAAATTGGGGACTTTGGTTTAATTATATGGGTTGAAGATATTTTGGGATTTTCTAGACAAATTTGAGGATTTTAACGCCATTTTCCAACCCCAATCAAAATATCTCCTATTTCAATTTTAATTCTTCAATTTCTTTTCTAATCCATCCAAATTTCTTAAATAATTTTATTAATTATAATTTTATAATTTATGTAGGAATCAAGAATCACGAGGATTAGAATAATCATTTTATTTTCTACGAGGATTAGGATATCGATTGAGGTAGGATTTTTTTTTAATTCTTTTCTTTATATAATTTTTCATGTGCGTATTTTTAGTTATATGTGATATGCAAGAGGAAATATAAATTATTAGCTAGGGACCGTACTAGAATAGGCTGAGATCGTGGTTGATCTTGAGTTAAGCCCGCCGTGGTCAATATTATT